>JAVXUO010001624.1:0-320076 GCA_033065855.1 Escallonia rubra
TGATCTGGTTCTCCACATGAATAACACGTGATTTTGTTTTTATAGATTCTTCTAGTATCATATTTCCTAACATGTTTAGGATTTAAGAAAGGCCTTCTTGCTTTGCTTTTTTTTAAATAATAAGTTTTTCTAGGTTGTTTATATCTTTTATAGGTTTTCCTATTGTACTTAGGTCTAGATTCTTCTTGACCATAGTGTTGTGGTGTATAAATTTCTTTGCAGAAACTAGTTTCATTTTTTAATTGTCTAGCTATTTGTATATTAGTACATTTAGAGACTAATATTTCTATTACATGTTCAAAAATATTTCCTAAAGAAGGTGTCCATCTAGGGTCATTATGTATCTTTTTAACTGTTTCATATATTTCTCTTCCTAAAGCTCCTGGTAATTTATTTAAAAATTTGTCTACCACAGTTGGACTATAGATATTGCCACTTTGAGAGGCAAAGTAATAGTATTCTTGCATAAAAGGTTTTATATTATGCCAGTTGTATAAATGTACTTGTTCTAATTTTCTAGCTGCTGATGTTTGTATGAGGGTGTCTCCCGTATAAGGATTTCTTCTGTTAAAATTAATTGTATAGTGTTTACAAAATTATAAGGATTGGGTCCTAAGTCAGCCATTTGTTTTAAGTCATCAGAAAAAGACTTATGCCATTCTTCAAAGTTAGCTTTGGCTATAAGGCCTAAGAATTGTATCATATATCTTATCATTTCTTTTCCTGTTTCTAAATTATCTGATTGTTTTGTTATAAAGTTTGCTACTACTGCATCTTTCCATACCTGTATATAATTATTTCTTTGTTGGGGATCTACAGCTGTTATGTTTAAAATAAAAGGTTCAGCAGCCTTTTGTATCTTAAAATTTTGTTCTAAAGGGTGTCTTTTTCCTCTAGGTTTATAATTAGGTCTATCAAATTTGTTGTTGTGTTCTATATTTGCACTCTGTGTTCTTCTACTAATTATTCTATCCTTAAACAATCTTCTCCTATGTTTGTTATGCAACAGTTTGTTTTTCCATTACTACAATCTTCACATATTTTATTTTTTTCCTTTGTGTTTTATATTAACATATTCCCACTACGCTTCTGAGCGTACTCTGAAGGAGTGTCTATATTAATAGGTGTATGTGTGATCACGTCCTTTTAGAAAAATCACATTTCGACATACAGATAGCCCAGCTTACACACACACACACACACACACACACACACACATATATATATATATATATATATATATATATATATATATATATATAAAAAGGTTTACTAGTGTCAAATTTATAAAACCTATATCTATAATTGTAAATTATCTTTAAGCTCAAGAGGTAAGTAATATTATCCCTAAAATAAAATGAATAATGCGGCAATATGAAATTGAGTTAGTGTGGAGCATACGCCTCTTGTTCCTTTCGGTGAGAACACAATCATAACAAGTCAGTCGAGTCTCAAATTCAAGAAAGATCTTCAAACGTCATTCCAGGTTTCGGTCAGCGGGCAGCCAGCGGGCCAATTTCACAGAGGCTCTTGTTATGATTGGACGCAAATAATAACATCTCCATTGCCCTCGGTTGACATACAACTCCGTCGAGAGAAGGTTCTCCATCCCCTTCTCTCTCCCGCTTTGCTGAATCTACCCGCTTTCGTTCCCTATCGTGACTTTGAGAAATGGAAAGGAGCGGCATATAGCCAAGAAAACAAGATTCTTGAGGGGATTTAAAGGAAATCCAGATACCCACTACCTAAACTTCTTGGGGTAATTTATGGGTCTTGTTTCTGATTCACAGAAGGATGGCAGAGGAGGAGGAGGAGGAAATGATTTTCTGGGGTTGAAAAGTTTGGTGAGAAGGAAACAGGTTGATTCAGTTCATACAAAGACTTCTAGTGGTGGCCATCAATTGGCTAAAGAGCTCTCTGTTTCTCACCTCATTGCAATAGGTATATAACTTAAAATTATTGGAACTTTTTTTGTTTAGTTATTGAAGTTGTTTTCTCCACGGGTTTGCATTTTTTTTTCCTCGTAACATACTTTTCTTACTAGATTCGTCGTCTCTATATCCTTTATTTTGTACACACTTGACAGTTTCCGGTTTTTAATTCGTTTCCAGATTTGGCATGATACCAATTATTGCCGGCTCTTTTTTCACTTTGTTCCGTGATCTGGGTTTCCTTGCTAACTGTTCGGGAACTTATTGTCCCATCATCATCATCTTCGTTGTCATTATCCAAGTCTTTGTCCCAAAATTGTTGATGTCGGCCATATGAATACTTTTCTTCTATTTTCCCTGTCAAAGCGCATGTTCTCTCTGGTAAACTCCTTGCAATCAAGTCATTTCTTGCTATTTCTCTCCAAGTTATCCTCGCCTGACCCTACCCCGTTTTACCCTATCAACTTTACACAGATCTCTCCTTCTTACATCTAAAGGCTTACGTATGCTTACATTGGATATGACCAAATCATCTCAAGCGATGTTCCCCTCATTCTCCTCCATAGGCGCTCTTGTGGAAATCTGGAAGGAGGCAAAGACTTACGACAGATATGCAACGTACGAAACAACCAACATGGATTTCTCTTTAGCCCATTGGAACTCCTAGCTTCGTTTCCTTTTTAGGCACAAGAAGAAGAGCAGGTACAGGGTGACTCGTCGGATGGGGGTCCTGTTGGGACTTTCCAGTGCCTAGTCAGAATATTGGAGAGGAGAACTCGAGAGTATGAGAACTATAGACATAATTAGAAAGCTTACCTTGCTCCTAAGGTTGGTGTGAGTACTACAATGAGGAGGAGATAAGGCTTCCTTCTCCGTTGGCGCTTGATCTAATAGGTGAATACTATGTTGGAAGGGGATCCTTGATGAGCAACGACTGATTAAGGGCTTACTATTACTAGTGGTTAAGGGTGTAGTCAATGTCGAATTGTTTATAACCAAAATTTGGTCCCCACATGGCAGGTGTTCGGAGGTGGATTGGACGTATATTCTTGCACATATCAGGGGCCACCCATACTTTGTTGTTAATATCCTCGTTTTTTGTATGGCTGCACCTCCACCTAAGCATTGGCATTCGACGACGACACTCCTTTTATGCTTGTGAGGGTTTTTGTTAGTAGCCCAGCATTTGGAAGCATATAAAAATGTTAGTTTTAATTCCGTCCAATTCTGTTGTCGCTCCGAACTTAGGAGCAATGTTGCGATCAGATGACATCCCACATATGCCGACCTCCAATTTTCCAACGAGCTTTTATGCTTTTTATCCAGTGGGCAATATTCTCATTGATCTTTCCCTCCTTTTGCAAAGCAATGACTTTTCTGTGGACTTTCGGATCGATGTCACACGAACTTTGTCAACAGTGTTGGTCAGATACGTGTTATAGTGTCGGGTTCACTTAATTTTTCAAATACATGACAGATCGACACGGCAAAATATACGTATCTACTATTACTCTTTGGTTATCTCTATGGTAAAATGATGTTTTATGTTATGCGTATGGTTTAGCTCAGAATTTGTCTCGTCACAAATCTACAATGAATAATAAGAAACATTATAAGATATCTATAATAACGGCAATCCTTTGAGATGTGTCGGACACATATCCCATACCCACGTCCAAGCGTTGAGTGTCTGAGACGGTACTCAGTGCTTTCTGAAGAGTTCATTAACATGTGTACTCAATGTATTATGAAGAGTCCATGTAACATAGTTCGCGTATTGATCCACGACAGCTAAGAGTATCTTTCGTAGCTACTCATTGACCATCCATACTTACATCCTCTTTGGACCTCCTCCTTTTTTAACTGAAGCCGTACTTCATCTTAGTCCTGCATAATTCAAAACCTTTAGATTCTAAAGGATATCTATGTAACTCTAACCTAATGTTAAAACCTACTCTAGACTCATTAATTAAAACTACCTCATCTGCAAATACGAACACCATGAGACGTTTTCCAGAAGATTCCTAGTAAGCTCGTCCGGAAAAAAAATAAAGAGATAGTGGCTTAAAGTTGATCCTCCGTGATTTCCAATTGCAGGTGGGAACTCGTTAGTCATTTCATCATTAGTCCTTTTGTCATTCATATCCTTAATCAAATTTGTTCAACTACCCTCTCCCAAAGTCTCATAGTGTGACTAACAAGCTTGATCCCTCTATAGTTGATGCAACTTTGGATAATATATATTGGTACCGACCCGGTCCTCAGGCATTTTCTTAGAATTTAAGTTCCTCTTAAACAATTTAGTTCTTAAATATATGCCAACATCACCCAAGCTTTTTCAAACCAAAATAGGATATTTTCTGGTCCAATAGCCTTCCCCACTTTTATGTTTTTCATAGCTTCTTCACTTTATGTCCTAATTGTACGAACACGATTAGTATCATCAAATCAGTCACTTAGTTCTCCTAAATTATTCTCATGTTTCTCCGTTAAAGAGCTTATAAAAAAATACGTTTAGTTTTGAAAATATGTTTTTTCACCAAGAGTTTATGTTAACGGGTTTGCAATTTGGTTTTCTCACAATATGTATCTCGTAATAGTTTCTGTTCTTTATTTACTTTTGCCCCCAATCAGTTCTTTGTTAATTTTGGTTGGGCGGTAATCTTATCCTTTTGTGTCCTTTTTTTTGTTCTTTTAGCTAAACTAGTTATGGTCTACCCTAATATTCAATATCTTTATTGTTCCTACAAACTTGTCAATCAAAAGCAGTTTTTCATGTCGTCTTGGCTGCTAGTAATTATTTTCATTACGAGGCATATGACTTAACAATGTCACTCATCTTCGAATTATCAGGTGTTGGCTCCACCATTGGTGCTGGGGTTTACATTCTTGTTGGTACAGTAGCCAGAGAGCACTCCGGGCCAGCCCTTGCCTTTTCCTTCCTAATAGCTGGGATTGCAGCTGCTCTTTCTGCGTTTTGCTATGCTGAGCTCGCAAGTCGTTGCCCATCAGCTGGGAGTGCCTATCATTATTCATATATATGTGTTGGAGAAGGGTAAATTTTGAAGTGTATTATGCAGTGTCCATCATTAGTCTTCCCCTTTCTGTTGGACAATGCAAGTTTGTTTCTTCAACATTTTAGTCATTCTATTGAACAATCCAATTATCAGCACCAGCTTAGGGACGGTTTGACGACCCTATTTAGTGTTTTAATTTTTAAAGTAGAAGATTTGCAGCTCCTTTTCGTATTTACATTCTGATAACGTATTTCACCCAAAAAGATGAGGTTCTATGTTCCAAGCCAAGATGACGTAACTTATCAGATATGGCTTAGTGAAACATTCCTTTTCATTCTATGCTAGCTAATGAACTATCTTTGTTTTGTAATATTGATATTTGATAGTTCATTACTTCAGTGCTTAATTATCAGATCATTCTGACACTCCATTTCTTGCAGTCTGGCTTGGTTAATTGGATGGGCTTTAATATTGGAATACACTATTGGCGGTTCTGCAGTTGCACGCGGCATATCCCCAAATTTGGTGTGCATTTTTCTCTGATGTCTAGTTTTTCCATTGTTGGGTCTGCTTGCGATTTTTATAGACCGAAATGTTTTTTACCACACGGTTTTTCCATTTCGATAAGCTATTACGCTTAAATTGGTCTTGTCTTGCTGTTATTTTGCATTGATATTCTCATGGCTCTTTGTAGCTTCCTTCTGGTTAATTTATATTGCTCAGTTTTCTTCGTGGCATGTTCATTTTCCGAATACTGGCTTACTGGGTTGGAAGGCTTTTGCTTATGATTATTAACTTCATTGAGATGCTTACAGAAGTGTTAGGATCTATAATTGCTTGAGAAATCTTGGATAGCGCAAACCTGGTTTGGCAAACCCCCAAATACTAGAAAAGAGTGTGTGAATTGTGATTACACTACTATGGAGGTGTAATGGTGGAAGAAGCTATGTGGTGGAGATGGTGTTTGTGATGTGGCTGCGGCATCATGGCGGTTAATATTCCTTTTACGTAATATTTTGTGGAACAACTTTTTGCCACCCCACTTAAAGCTAAGTGACAAGTAAGACCCCCTGCCTTAAAATTTTCGTCTATTTTAGGCAGGTATTATTTCTTCATGTGCTACAAGGTTGAGCGTCCATCGCACATAATACATAAGCATTGAAAATTTGAAGTATTAAGTGTTTAATTGCGTTATCAATACAATCCTAGTCGAAAATTCGAATCAAGAAAATTTGTTCTGCTCTCTGCGTCTTGTTTTCAGCAAACTTTCATTGTAATTTTAGCTTAACTAGCATAGTAATAGTGAGAGAAGCAGTAATTGCTTGGATTATCATCTTACTTGTTGGCTTATCATCTTCTGTGGCCAATTTTTGGTGCCTCTCTTATTTGCATTTCTTCCTGACAAAGCTGTACAAGAAAGTAGTTCACCGCTTTTATGTGCATTTTTTCTGTCCTTTCCCATTAGTTGTTATGCATGCTTGATTATAACTGATTAGTGAATGCGAGAGTCAACATCCAGGGCTGAGCCACAAGTTACAAAATGCTTGATGAGGAAAAGAAATATAGTCTCCTTCACTTCTTCTCTTACACGAATACTGTCTTGCCTGTAGGCCTTGCTTTTTGGAGGTGCAGATAGTCTGCCAGGTTTTCTAGCTCGTCATTATATTCCTGGGCTTAATCTTGTGGTAGACCCCTGTGCAGCAATTCTAGTTTTTGTTGTCACTGGGCTCTTGTGTGTCGGTATCAAGGAGGTACGCTTGTTTTCTATTACTTTCTTACTACTTTCAATCTCTGTGCAAAAATAGTGTTCGGTCAATCTGAAAGTTGTTTCATTTACCTCCTTACCTGGAAACACATAAATCTTACAGAGCACGCTGGTGCAAAGCATTGTCACGACAGCAAATATATTTGCCATGATCTTTGTCATTATAGCTGGAGGATATCTGGGCTTCAAGAGTGGATGGCCAGGATATGAACTTCCTGTTGGGTAGTGCCTGTGTGTTTTTACAATAATCCTATATGATTTTGTTTTGGCATTAGTTTTTTTCACTCTTTCTCTTTCTACTTGTTAGGTATTTTCCGTTTGGGGTAGATGGGATGCTTGCTGGGGCTTCAACAGTCTTCTTTGCATTCATTGGTTTTGATTCAGTTGCCAGTACAGCGGAGGAGGTACATTTGTCCTTAAGAAGGGAAATTAAAGTTTCGTAAAAATAACACTGTTTGAGGGTGCCTTGAACCATTCACTTTTGCCTTCCGGACAGGTGAAGAGTCCTCAACGAGATTTACCTTTGGGGATAGGGGCTGCACTCTCTATCTGTTGCATGCTATATATGTTGGTCTCTTCAGTTATTGTTGGTCTTGTTCCATATTATGCGATGGATCCTGACACCCCCATCTCCTCTGCATTTGCTAGCCATGGGGTTCAGTGGGCAGCGTAAGTTTTAATTTGAGTCAGACTTCTATGTTGCATTTTATCTATTTGTCTAATGCTTTGTTATTGTCGTCGTGCATATGTATTGATCTTGCCTCATCTATCTTTTTCCCTATAAAATCCATCTTTCCTGTACATCTTTGTAGGTATGTAATAACTATTGGAGCTTTTACTGCTCTCTGCTCAACATTAATGGGTTCCCTCCTCCCTCAGGTAAAAATTAAGAGTAGTTTGAGTGTGACCCTATATCTTGTTTATGTGATCATTCTTGGATATGCTTCGCTAGTCATTCCTTTGGTTGTTCTTGCATAGTAGTCGCTCTGACGTACATATCATTTATCATGTCAACTTTGGCAATTTCCTCTATGACTCATCATATGCTTTTTTCTAAATCTATGAAGACCATGTTGATCCTTTTCTCTTCTCTCTAAGTCTCGACATGGATCACCTAATCAAGAAATTAGCTTCCATAGTGGATCTCCGAGGCATGAAACCATTTTATTCTCGGATGTTCCAGTCTCCCTTCTTAGTTTATGTTCAACGACTTACTCCCAAAGCTTCATAGTGCAATTCATGAGCTTGATCACTCTATAGTTGTTGCAACTTTGGATATTTCCTTTATTCTTGTACATAGGCATCAAAGTGCTTTTCTTCCACTCTCCGGGCATTTTCTTAGAGTTCTAGATCTTTTTAAACAACTGAGTCCACCAATCTATGCCCACATCACCCAAGCTTCTCCAAACCTCAATCGGGATACCGCTGGTCCAGTAACCTTCATTTCAGATTTCTGATTCTAGGTCCAGAACTCCAATTAGTATCATGAATGATCGCCGAGTTGTCGGAAAGTATCTTCAGTTTCTCCGTTAAACAGCTCACCAAAGTAACTTCTTCATCTCCTCTGAGCTCATCGTCTTTCACCAATAACCTCTGATTCTTGTCCTTGATACACTTTACATGATTCAAACACTTTGTATGAAGGATTGTTGGTTATCAGACAAATATGTAGTCAAATATATAGAGTGGGGAGATATAGAAAGGAGTCAAGGATTTAACAAATGAGGTCGAGGAGATGCAATTCAGGTGCGGCTTAGTTAAGATGAATTGTCGTGAAGTTAGAAAGTTAAAAATAAAGATTCATAATATGTTAGAACTAGCAAAACCTAAGAGGAAATTGTATTAAATGGGCAGAGGGAGATGAAAAACGGCCCCGGTAAGAGTTTTAGCTTGTAGATAGAAAGCAAATTGGTGAATCATGATTCGTTTAGCTAACTCTAGTTTTGCGGAACTATGATTCACATTCAGAGTTTAGCAAAAATAACAATTTAAAGAAAAAGTTTTCAGTGACTTTATTATCTCTAAATAGGGATGTTAAAAGGCCTTTTAGAATGAAGACTCTACCTACTGATGCAACCACTACTAAGAAACAAAAATGGATTTCGAAGAAGATTTGTGTTGATAGGAGGAAATACATAGTAAAGAGAAGAGTGATGAAAGGAGAAAGATAGGCTGACGGTGCAGAGAAAGTGGTTACTTCATGAAAGCTGGCTGTCAGATAATTATGTACTCCTGACAATAGTAAAATAGTGGAACAGGTGGTTAGGTACTGAGATTAAACTGCAGTTGGACGGAAGGAAATTCAAGGTAGTGTGGCTTATTAAGAATGAGTTCAGGTTCTGAGTGAAGGAATCTGTAGTTAAAGGTAATAGTTACTGATAACGAGAAATTTTTATTTATTACCATGTAAAATGTGATGGACAGATAATTTGGCATGGAAAACAAATGAAGACCTAACTCATTACTTGTGTTTTTTTTCCCCTGTTTATTGTTGGGGCGGGGTGGGATTTGTTGGCTCAGATACATAATATCTTAAACTGCGTATTACTAATTTTCCGATAATAGGGAAATATGGATTCCTTCTGTTTGGATACTGTTAGCTTATAGATACTTGTTTACTTTTCCTTGTGGAAAGTGAAACTTTATTGGAATTCTAGCAGTTGCCATTATTTTCTTTGCACCTAAAAGCACATAAAGAGTACGTAAAAATCGCCGATGTTTATGTGTTTCTCAGCCACGAATCCTTATGGCAATGGCTAGAGATGGATTGCTGCCTTCATTCTTTTCAGAGGTTAATAAACACACCCAAGTTCCTGTCAAGAGCACTTTGGTGACCGGTATAGTTGCTGCAGCCTTGGCATTCTTCATGGACGTTGAACAGTTGGCAGGGATGGTATGCTTATATATCCTACTGCCTTATTAATTTTTGCCAGTCAGATTACTATTGACTGGTTATTAGACAAAGCCAGCAAAAGCTTGATGGATTTAATGAACCCTTCATTTTATGAATAATGCCAACAGTACGTTTGCTCCACTGTGACCTGGAGGTCACGGGCTAGAAGCACAAAAAGCCTCTCCATATTGGTGGGAGTAAGGTGTACATCAGCCCTCGCCAGGCCCCGGCAATGGCCGGAGCTTTGTAACTGGGCCTGCATATATTAGGACCATTGTAATTGTTTCTTGATAATGGTTGTATTGTATATAAAAATTGTCATTGTAGTAGGTAGTCGTCAATAACCAAGTGTATCTGTGGGCACCATCTACCTGTATTCGGATTGCCTTCTTTAGACATGAAAATGGTTTTGGCATAGGATGTTGATTCCTCAAAGCGGTTTGATAAGTTAACAATTTCATTTCGAGAACTTACCAAGTGTATATGTAGGCACCGTCTACTTGTATTTGGATTGCTTTCTTCAGAAATGAAAGGGGTGTATGGCTTAGGTTGTTAATTCCAGAAAGCGGTTTGAGAGTTACCAATTTCTGTCCAGTTTTAACTTTCTGATATTACATATACTAGTATTAAGAATGCAGCTTTTTCCCTGCAGGTTAGTGTTGGTACACTTCTTGCATTTACGATGGTGGCGATTTCTGTACTGATACTTCGTTATGTCCCCCCGGATTCGGTTCCACTTCCATCATCGTTTCAGTTGGCAATAGACTCTGTCTCTCTGCGTTATGGTAATAGTACTCCAGACTATGATGTGGAAAACTCTAAAGATCACATTGGAACCTCTGGGGACAACACACCACTTTTACCTGGCAAAGGGGAGGCAACGGTTAGGTATCCTCTTATTGCAAAAGAAGCAGCTCAAGGTAGACATTGTATATTGTAGATCGGTATTTTCTTGTTATGTGGAGTATGAAATGTTGGATGAAACCCTTGTGTTGTTGCTTTATGGTTTGTTAAGTCTGATGTTTCGTGGGGCTTATCAAGTGATGCAATACAATTAATTATCAATTTTGCTTTATGTAACTATAACATTTTGGAACTCTCACTTAACAATTTTTTCTTTGAAAACAACGAGGTATTCGATAGCCAGTTGTCATGGACTTAATTTGTGGGCGCCTAGCGTGCGTTTGCACATGCGGATATAGGCGTTTGACAGCACAACGGGCATGGCGTGTAATGCCACATCGTACTGCATTGAGCTTTGCTCGGACGCTAATATTGCCGAGACCATGGGCGGATGTATTGGGAAAATTGTCTGGGGGCCCATTTAGGTATAGCCGGCAGTATCCGCGTGAGAATGTCCCTGGGTCCATGAAAATTGGTAGTAGAGCCAGACCCAGTTTCATGCTAGAATGTTAGACCACCGGGGACAACAGACAGTGCGTTTGAGACCTCTTGATGGCAAGCGCCAGGGGGTGCACGAGGAAGTCACAAAGAGCCATTGTAGCATGCAGGGTATTAGTGATGATGGGACTCGGTGGAGTTGTCTCATCTCCCTTGCGAGGGCGCAATGGATTGGGCATGGTAGCTGTCACGGACTCATTGTGTGGGCGTCTAGCGCAGGGGTGCAAATGAGGATATAGGCATTCGACTGCACAATGAGCCTGGCGTGTAATGTTGCAGCCTATTGCACTGGGCTTTGCACCAACTCAACATGCCAGGACACTGGAGGGATTATTGGGAAAGGGGCCTGAGGTTCTCATTTAGGTATAGGCTACCGTATTTGCATGAGAATGCCCCTAGGACTGTGACAAACTGCTAAAGCATTTGGAACAGCTTAGTTTCTGAATCTATATTGCTTGATTTATCCTCAATCATCACAGATATCTTATAACTGTTATCTGTAAACTTTCGAATTTTAACGCTTATCTAAGTTAGGGGTGGTGAATGGTTATTCTTATGGCCTAGGTTGTTGGTCATGCAAAATCTGGGGTTTTTACATAATCTCTTACTTCTTTTTTTTTTTATTTGCTGCAGTCCTGCTAAATGAAGGGAACAGGCGGAAAATCGCCGGCTGGACCATAATGCTTACATGTGTTGGAGCACTTGTCCTTGCATCTGCTGCTTCAACTGTGGACCTTCCTAGGTGGATTTTTACGCTCTCTTGGTCAATTAATTTTGACAGTTTTCTTGTTTTACGTGTAGTTAAGTAAGAAATAGAGGGAGAATCGATTTGTTGGGGTGGGAGTGGAGATAAGGGAGAAATATTTAAATATTTTGGTAGCTACTCTCCTAACGTGTTTATTCTGCTTCCAGTTCTTTTCGATTCTCATTATGTGGTGCTGGTGGTGTACTTCTGTTATCTGGTCTGATAGTGCTTACCAGTATAGACCAAGATGATGCGAGGCACACTTTTGGACACACAGGAGGTATACATTTTCATTGATCACAAGAAGTTAGAGACCCCCCAAAAAAAAAAAAAAAGATATATTTTGGAGGATGTGCAATTCAAATTATCCTCAAAATTGAGGCCCATCTGTGAAACCCTACCCCTGGCTCTTTATTCTTCTCTAATCATAAATCACAAAGGAGGTATATGTTAATTTTAATTACACAAGTTAGAGAGCCCAAACAAAAGTTTTATATTTGAGGATGTGCAATGCATCGTATCCTCAAAATTGAGGCCCATCTGTGGAAACAGGACCTTACCTCTGGCTCTTTATTTTGTCTAATTACAAATTAATTTTCTTGGTAATTACTGAAGCACTTGCGCGTAGAATTCATATATAACTTATTGTTCTTTATTCAGGTTTCATATGCCCATTTGTTCCTCTCTTGCCTATTGCCTGCATTCTCATCAATGTCTACCTGCTGATTAATCTCGGGTGAGAACCTATACAAACTTTATGCTGCTAGCATTCTATTTTATACAGAAGCTATACTGTTGGAATTTTGTTAATGGCCGTGGTGCATTCTTCAAACGGGTCGCTTGGCTCTTGATATACCTATACTTTTGAAGTTACTGTGGGGAAATGGACTGGTTTTCTGCTTATGTGAATCGAACTTGGAGTCGACTATATGATTGTGTCATTTTGTTTTGTATTGGCAACAAAAGTAATCTTGGTGAGTGAAGGGGGTAATGGGCTTATCATAGACCCTAGCTGCTTTGCACTTTCGAGAGAAGAAACTAAAAGAAGAAAAATCTGTTCAATGACTTATATAACTCGCATTTTGTCTACTCGAAAACGAAGACAAAAGGACGATAAAAAGATTCTTCTCTCTTTTTTTCCCCCCCAAATTTAGTGTCTCCACTACGTCTCATGTGATATGTTTTCTTTCTGAATCCTCAGTGCTGCCACTTGGACCCGTGTATCAATATGGCTGTTAGTGGGAGTGTTTGTTTATGCTTTCTATGGCCGCACCCACAGCTCACTCGTGGATGCAGTTTATGTGCCTGCAGCTCACGTGGATGAAATATATCAAAGCTCTGCAAACTCATTGGCTTAAATTGGGTTAATGTATTTATTCTGCTCTAACCCGGGAGGTACCATATTATACAGCCACTGTTTTAAGCTTGAAATCACAACCTCATCCCTGTAATATATCATTACATACAATGTTCGGTTGTAGTCGATGTCATAGAAGTCTGCTCAAAAAGGGTGAGGAAAACCGAAAAAGAATGTATTGTTGTGTGCCAGAACTGGTGATTGTTGTGTCTTCCTTGTACACCACGTGTAAGATTGAAAGTGCTCTAGGGATTTTACTGAATTGTGTATATAATATGATGGTGAAAAAGATGAAATGAGAATGTTTGAACTTGTCTTGTTGGTTTTTGTGGATAAACTGCATGATACAATGTTTTAGTTGTTTTCTAATGATCTGGACACATCAACAGTTTTCTTCAAGAGCCTGTATACATCAAAGGGGACTGAGTTGATAAGATATCCAAGCAGTTGTTCTCAATCATTCTTAGAATGATCATTTCATATACAATGCAAATAAATTTCGAGTATACTGACTATGGCCAGATGCAAAACCATATAGACGATGTTCAATATAGTATATACATGCATGATGTACGAATACTAGTCAATTTAGGTACTAGCCTGCATTCCACGCAGGATCAAACCAGCCTTATAGTGCCCGCCTCAGTATAGACCCCCATGTCAGTATATAGAAGACAAATATCATGGAATCAGTAAACAGTTCAATGCTCCGCATGCAATAAATGGTGAGCACCGATAGGAGTTCACATATTCGTTTTTAGGTTCAATATTAAGGTTTAGTTGACAATAACATATTAATATCAATGCATACTTTCGAGTTCAATAATAGCCATAGTCAAAACGAAAGAATAATTACGAACGCAAGTTGATGACTTAAGGTCTGGATAAAAACCCTTACTTGAGTTCACAGCTAAGATATCCTAACCGAATAATCTTTTGCTTTAACCTAAACAAAACAATTCAATGATTAAAATACAGTTTGCATTACCGTACTATAAACTCACTATTGACTCACGCACATTCCCAGAACGACTCCTTCACCAGATATATAAAATTACCAAAATGCCCCTTATATGTAAAATTACCAAAAACACCCATCTCGATCTTAAATTACTAAAACAGCCTTCCCATGGATAAAACAACTGAAATACCCCTACCATATGTGAATTTATGCAAAAATACAGTTTGTAGGTAAAATTAGCAAAATACCCCCCTCTGGGTGGCAAATTACCAAAATACCCCCTGAGAGTTCGGCTCCAGAAAAATCTTAAAAACACATTAAAACACTCTTTTAAATATCCTGAGGTCATTTTTGAGCTGAAAAGTATTTTAAAAAAATTTCGTCCGAAAATCTCGAGCCAGTGTCTAGACCGAGCGCTCAAAAGCCAGTTTCGCTAAAACTAGCTATCAGGATGGGCATGAAATTTTAGAAAATGGAACATCTCAGTAAAATAAGATTTCTCTAAAAATTTTAGATTAAAATAGCTTGGTTTACTATGCTAAATAATTCGATAATTCTTTTTAACCGATACCATAATATAACATCCTTCACGGGCACCAAAAATTCCCTAAAAATTCCCAGAGGGTACGTCTCGTAAAAATAAGGGGTTACTGTTTTGAGTTTTGTCAAATTTTGATCCGAACTTCGTATAAAAGTTGCACAAAACTGTCTAACCTACACCCCCCCCCCTCTACTGATAATTACGCTTACTATTCACATCTTCCCACACACCATTTCACCTAAAACACACGCACACTTCATCTTTAGCGTTGGTGCTGAGACCCACACCCCTGTACACTCACTTACACACACTTCCACCCGTGTGAATTCATCCAAACCCCTAAAACATATCCTAGCATCACTAATACACACAATTCACTGACCTGTACACCAAATCCACACCATTGCAGGCGCACACACACGCACACATGAACGCGCGCGCGCGCACACACGCACACACACACACACACACCCGAATACATATACACTGTGTAACTCCATAAACACACACTGTCACTCTAAACCCCCCCCCCCCCCGCGCGCGAAACTCACTTAAACACACCAAAATCACTTCCCTAATTTCTTCAACACATAATCCACAATCAACACACCGTAATCATCCATAAATCCCACACCCGAACTCTCATACACTGTAACACATATTACACCTACTGCTCCGTTACAGTTTCCCTCTCCCCTTACCCCTACAAGCATACAAGCCATCAAGCATTAATCTATCTACCAAAATTGCACCAAACCATGATAAAAAAACTCTTACCCGAAGCATTAAATTCCCAGAAAACACACCTCTATGAAGCCATGTTCATGGCTCGCACACCCACTCCAAAGTGGTTAAAAACACACAACCCACAAACACACACTAGGACACATATACCAGAGATTTGGTAGCTCACCTCTTGAAATCGGCCTTGATTCTCTCATCTTTCTCCCTATTTTTCTCCATCCTCACGACTGCTCCGTTTCTTCTTTCACTTTACTATTGCTCTCTCTGCTACTTGTTTGTTTTTTTTTTTTACCCAAAATTCCTCCTTTTCAATTAACCACTTACTAAATTATTTCATTGGCTTAGTCATTCACTTAAGTAGGACGTGTCACTAACTAAGGACATGGTTTTCTTTAATTTTTAAACATCCACAACCTACTCTCGCCTACTTTCCCAAAATTACAAAGTAGGCCCATATTTTACATATTTACAAAATGCCCCCCAAAAACTTTTAAAAATTATAGTTTTGACCCCAAAACTTTTCCTCCTCTTATGCATTAATACTTTCTGAGTAATGTTCAAACTATAGCCCATTTTTATTAATAGTTTTTTTCCTCGGTCATCCAATAAATATTATCGTTCAGAAAAATTGTTTCTAACACCTAAAAAATGCGGGGTATTACATTCTCCTTACCTTACAAAAATTTTGTCGTCGAAATTTAACGCACTTGGTTTATTGAACAGGTGACGATGGGCATCCTACATAGTGTCCTCCGGCTCCCAGGCAGTCTCTTCCACAGTGTGATTCCTTCATAATACTTTGACCAATGGTATCACCTTGGTCTGGAGAACTTGATCCCGCCGATCTAATATCCCCACTGGCGCCTCTTCATAGCTCTGGTCAATTTGAATCTCATCGGGCCGATATTGTAACACATGAGTCAGATCATAAACATACTGTTCCCAACCTATTCTGGTCGTACCCAAAGGCCCACTGTGGTCCCATTTTGCATGACACGTCCGCACAAGCAACAGTCATTTTCAACGCTCACAACCGGTCAAAGCATGCACGCTCAAGTCACGTGCACTTCTCACTTTCGTCACGTTACTTCGTCACTAAGAAGCCATTTTCGCACGAAGCCTTATCACGCTCCGACCGTCGCACATCGCCCGTCGTCTGTCGGCGCACCTTGGCGCTTGCCGAAGGAGCTTGGCCTTGGCCTCCCTCTTGGGGTCGGCCTTGGCCTTGGCCTCCCCATTGGGGTCGGCCTCGGCCTTGGCCTTCCCCTTGGGGTCGACCTTGGCCTCGGCCTCGGCCTCGCCATTGGGGTCGGCCTCGGCCTCCCTATGAGGTTGACCTTGGCCTTCCCCGAAGCGTTGGCCTCTGGCCTCAATCCTTAACACATTCACTTCTCTTCAAGGGACCATACATAAATCCGCGACCCCCGTCGCCCAGACACAACTCCGCGACCCCCGTCGCCCGGACAAATCTCTGCGACCCCGTCGCCCGGACACAACTCCGCGACCCCGTCGCCAGGACACAACTCCGGGACCCCCGTCGTCCCGACACAACTCCGTGACCCCCGTCGCTCGGACACAACTCCGTGACCCCCGTTGCCGGCGTCCGGGCACCGCACTTCAACACTCCGTCATGCCCTTGCACCGTGCTGCTGATACAGCCGTGCCCCCAGGCTCTCTGTCACACTACCGTGCCCTCGGCACCATACTCACTTCATCGCGCCCATGCGCCACAATCATGTTACATGCCCCCCGGGCACCACACTCATTCACCACACCATGCGCACCTTGCCTTAGTCATGGAACATGCTTCAACCCACTCTCCGGAGTGTACATCATCCGCGGGGATCGGCGACTCCTCCGTGACACTATCTCTGTCAGGGAGCTCTTCAACTCCCCTTCCGCCAGGTAGACGGCTCCTCCGGGATGCTACCTCGGCCAGTCGGGTAGACGGCTCCTCCGGGATGCTACCTTGACATGCTCCGAGTGCTCCGGCACAAGGACTCACCCGCGGGGATAGGCGACTCCTCTGGGACACTATCTCTGCCAGGGAGCTCTTCAACTCTCCTTCCGCCAGGTAGACGGCTCCTCCGGGATGCTACCTTGACATGCTCCGAGTGCTCCGGCACAAGGACTCACCCGCGGGGATAGGCGACTCCTCCGGGACACTATCTCTGCCAGGGAGCTCTTCAACTCCCCTTCCGCCAGGTAGACGGCTCTTCCGGGATGCTACTTTGACTCGCTCCAAGTGCTCCGGCATAAGGACTCACCCGCGGGGATATGCGACTCCTCCGGGACACTATCTTTGCCAGAGAGCTCTAAGTGCTCCGGCACGAAGACTCCCCTTCTGCCAGGTAGACGGCTCCTCCGGGATGCTACCTTGGCCGGCCAGGTAGACGGCTCCTCCGAGATGCTACCTCGGCCTGCGGAATAGGCGACTCCTCCAGGACACTATCTCCGTCAGGGTGCCTGCGTGACTGTCCTACGTGCTCCTGCACTGGGGGCTTGCGTCGGCACCCCTAGGGACTATGACCCCCGGGTCACTCTGAGACGGGAGCAGGTCTTCGGAGGGCATCGCGCCTAGTTCACCTGGTAGTTGGGCGTCGGGTGTTCCCCACCGCTGCCAGGCCTGTGGGACTCCGCAAGGGCTTGGATTGGAGGCTAGATCAAGGGGATTCTCTGGCCACACCGACGTTGTGGGAGCCAGTCTTTCCAGATAGACAGCGACGCTGTGCGGGGCAGGCCGGTTGAATATGCGATCCGACAGTCCATGGAGCATCGGCACCCGTGGACCCCCTGGTGATGTGTCACTCCCGGGGAGCGCCACGTGTCGGTTTATGACATCATCATCTCATTCTCTATAAATAGAGGTCTTGAGAATTCATTTGCACGGTTGGACATTTTCAAGACTTCTTCATTCTCTCACATTTTCACTTTCTCACTCTAGAACCCTAGAGAGAGAAACATACAGGACCCTGACTTTGGACCTAAGCATCGAACTGTGACTGTCGTCGTATATTCATCCTGCGTTATCGTCCTTGCAGCACTGCCACCCTCAAGCTCTGTCTGGGAAGCCCTTGGTCTCTGCCCTTGTTCCACCCTTGCTGTGTCTCACATCAACATACTTGGAAGCTGACGCGGACTGCAGCCTTTATGGCATCTCCACGTAGGTACGAACCCACTTTCCTTTGCATCATTTTGGCGACTCTGCTGGGGAGGTGAGCATCGTACTGCAGTCTGTATATCTTTCGCACTCAGTCTCCATGCCTAGACAACGAAAAGTTACGAGGGCTGCCAGCCAGGGCCTTATCCATGCCGTGCAAGAAGTGCACCACTCGGGTGAACAAGAGGGGACCATTGCTGTGCGTCCCCAAGACCAACCACAAACTACCGCACCCGACATACAAGTTGCAGTCAATGCGGCCATCCAGCAGTTTTCGCCCACTATAGCCACTCTTATGACAGCCATGGTGGAAATGCAAAAATCAATCCAAGTCTTGACTTCACAATCACCGATTTCCCAAAGCCTTAGAGCTCTACACCCTGTGCCCATTACTCACCCCGTGTTATCCCAAGATCCAGGTTTGGCCCCTCCTGCTCATATCCAACCTTCAGGGCCTGGGCTAGTTTTGGACACTGCTCAGGTCCCAGTGTCGCGACCACCGCTGCCTTGGTCCTCCGGGCCCTCGACAGTAGGACTCACGGCACCTCAGCCCCCGGCGCCACGCCTTGCTTCTGCTCGAAGCACTTCGGAGACTCACGAATCAATTGAGATGGAGCCTAACCCGAACATAACTAGTCGAAACCTAAACACAAGTTATTCCCCCGGCTTACTCCAGTCAACCTTTCCTGACGACCGGCCTCCAGTAGCGGACACTACCCATGTGCAAACCATGCCCCAACAAGTTGCTCACCACCACCAACCCCTCTCTACCATCGTCATCCCCTCAATGCCTCAGGTTGTACCGTCTGGGGGCTCTGGTGCTCGGATCATCATGACAGGGCACAAACCCTCACATGCGTCGTACGTCACCAAGCATGACCTTGATGCCCTCCTTCAACGTCTCAAGCAGTCATCCTTACCCCACTCCCCCTCTAAGCTGTCAGGCCATGCTCCCTACTCTGGCAGCCTCGCTACCAAGCCTTACCCCGTCAAGTACAAGCAACCATCCTTCACATTGTTCAACGGCAAAGAAGGCAACGCCCGCGAGCATCTCACCCGTTTTGCTGGCTCCCTCGAGCACTACGGGGAAGACGACACTTTGAAGCTTCGGGAATTTCACAAGTCCCTGACTGGCCTCGCCTACTCTTGGTATCATCAGATTCCTGACAGTACTATCCACTCATGGTCCGACATGGTCCAGCTCTTCCTTGACAAGTTTCACTATGAGACGGAACGTGTGACCATCGTTGACATTGCCGGGATCCGCCAGAATCCCGGGGAAGACCTCAACACCTATGTTACGCGATTTCATCACAAGTGCTTGGAGTGCACTGACTTCAGCAAAGATGAAACCCTTGTACCCATTTGCATCAAGAACATGAAGGACACCTACAGGGTCTACCTTGAAAACCTCCAGCTTCGGTCTTGGAGACATCTCAAGGAAGCTGCACGACGCACCTATGACTCGGTCGGTTCATCAAAGACCCCAAAGCCCCAACCTCATGTTGCCTTGGCCGCGACGATGGAAGCAGCCAGTAACGACGACAACAACCGCAAGCGTCAGTCCCAAGGAAGGGACGGACGCCCTGACAAGAGAGGGCAGCCGATGCCTGCTTCGGAATACCCGTGTGACTTGAAGATTGTTAGAACTCTCCTCGAGACATGGATCGACGACAATGCCATAACCCTGCCCAATGTCGACGCTGAACCTACCCCGGAAGACTTAGCCCATCACAACTACTGCCCCTATCATCGGAAGGTCGGTCACGGCCTCAAGTGGTGCAGGGGCCTCAAGTTTGTCTTCGCCGACAAGATTGCGTCCGGAGAGCTCAAACTCTAAGTACGAGACATAAGGGCATGCCTTAGTGCATTTTCCACACTTGTAATTTTTTCGTTCATTTTGCAAGTTTCCATGTACGTCATACCCATGTATCAAGGCATGCTGCCTATCCTTCGTTATCAATGAAGTTCCATTTTCCAGACTTAGAAAATTTTCAAGTTATATTGCTCTTGCACAAGTCTCTTGATATCACCCTTCATGCCATCACCCACTCCCTTGGGGGCTTCACCCCTTCCCAATCCCTTCGGCCTCACATTGCAACGACTTGGTACGTGGTGCGCGGGGTGGCTCGAGCCGCGCTACTACGGTCGCATCATTATCCTTCATTTACTTTTCTTGACACTTAGAAAAAATTTCACTTTTTTCGCAAGCGGTCATCGATGATTATCCTCAGTGGTCTTCCTCGACATCCTTGTCTCAGCACAACACTTAGAAAAAAATTCATTTTTTTTCGCAACCGGTCATCAATCACCACCCTCAACGGCCTCCCCTTAGCATGCTTGCCCGAACTAAAAAAATAAATAAATTTCAACACTTAGAAAAGTTTTCAAAATTTTCATCTTCCCCACTACTCCTCACATTCATGCTCTCATCACTCTCTCTATACCTCCATTCACTCTCCTCCCTCACCATCCAACACCCCATCACCCTTTCCCCACTTCATACACAACTTCTCTCTCTTATGAAAAAGTTTTCATTCTCCCACCATCCCATTTCTCTCACTCTCATCTTGCACATTATGAAAATGTCATTGGGGGCTCCCTCTTTAGGGCTGTCCCCAAAAAAAAAAAATATTATTATTATTATTTTATTTGAATTTGAATTTCAAAAAATCTAGGCAAACCCTACCCGCGAACCCAGATGACCCGCGCGCCCGAAGCGATCCGACCCGTGACCCGCGCCTCTCCCTTTCTGCGCCCAGCTTCCCGACCCGAAACCGACCCACCCGACCCGCGTCATCCCCCAAACCCTAACCCTAACCCTAACCCTAACCCTACTTCTTTTCTCATCTCTTTCTCTTTCTCTTGACCATGCGCGGCCGCCGCCCTCTTCTCCTTGCAGCGCCGCAGCCCTTCGACCTCGCCATTCGGCCGGCAGCCCCCCTCGCCGGCGACGACCCCCCCGGCCGCACCTCCATCCTCTCCCCCGCCCCTCCTTCCCCCCCTCGGCCTCGCCCCGCGGCACCCACCGCTGCCCCCTTTTTTCTTTCCCCTTCCTTTTTCCCCTCCATCTTCCCCCTCCCCTCCTTCGGCCTCGGCCTCCCCAACCCCCTCCCCTAGGCCGACCCCAACCCCCTCCTTCCCCCTTCCTTCTCTTTCCCTTCCCCCTACCCCTCGGCCTCGGCCCCCTTCCCCTTTCCCCTTCGCCCGCAACCTGCCCCGCGCCGTGCAAGCTCGGCCTCGGCCTTGGCCAAGGGGCCTCGGCCTCGCGGCCTTGGTCAGCCTCGGCCTCGGCCTTGGCCACTTGGTCGGCCAGCCTTGGCTCTCCATCCCCATACCCTCTCCCCATCCTTCCCCCATGGCCGAACCTCCTTCTACATTCCACCTTCACCTACCTTCAACCTTCATCTTCTTTTCTTCACCCTCGACCAACCTTCAACACTAACGCTTGACCATCCTCCATGCCCATTTCGGCCTTCTCCACACCAAGGCCACTAACCATCAACCACCTCTCCATCTCTCATTTTTCCTTCAAACCCATAACCTCTTCCCTTCGATCACCACATCCAAGTCTACCCGCCAACTTCGGCCCACACACATTCACCCAACGGCCGACAACTATCACCAACCATCATCCTCACAAGCATGCACGAAAAAAAAGCATCATGACGACCAACGCATGCCTCGCGTCCAACCTTTCACTTCAGTCACAACACCCAAGTCCACCCCGCCACCTTCGACCTTCTCTCCTTCACATCATGGCCGACATCCAAGGCCGGCAACTTCAAAAAAAAAAAAAAAATTTGCAACAATGACCGACATGCATTCCCCGCGCCCCTGCGCCCGTCCTGGACTGCCCCTGCATCGCGACGCCCGATCGCGCACATCGCGCCCCTACACATTTCATACTTTTTTTTTACACTTAGAATTTTTTTTGCAAATTTGATCACGTCCCGTGTGACGACGTCCTCCAACATCAACATCCTTGGTAGGTGGTGCGCGAGGTAGCTCGAACCACTTACTCCTATTCTTTGTTCGACACTCGTCATTCGTCGCCCGGGCAACGTCTCCGCGACCCCCGTCGCCAGCACCCGTGCGCTGTCTCCGTGACATTTGTTGCCCATCGCCCGGGTGACGTCGTTGCGACACTCGTCGTCCGTCGCCCGAGCGCCGTTTACGTGCTCGCGCCCCTGCGCCCTATCATCATGCCCTTGCGTCAACACCCAAACATCCCAAGGCTTTCGTAAGTGGTGCACGAGGTGGCTCGAGCCACCTACTCTTCATCATCATCATGCATTGACGACGTCAACAACTCGCCAACCAAACAACATCAAAATCTTGCTAAGTGTTTATGCGTGAGGTGCCCGCTCGGGTTGCCCCTCCGCGCACACCACATGCAGGGGGCTTATGTTCCCAACCTATTCTGGTTGTACCCAAAGCCCACTGTTGTCCTATTTTGCATGACACGTCCGCACAAGCAACAGTTTGTTTCAACGCTCACAACCGGTCAAAGCATGCACGCTCAAGTCACGTGCACTTCTCACTTTCGTCACGTTACTTCGTCACTAAGAAGCTCATTTTCGCACGAAGCCTTATCACGCTCCGACCGTCGCACATCGCCCGTCGTCTGTCGGCGCACCTTGGCGCTCGCCGAAGGAGCTTGGCCTTGGCCTCCCCCTTGGGGTCGGCCTCGGCCTTGGCCTCTCCCTTGGGGTCGGCCTCGGCCTTGGCCTCCCCCTTGGGGTCGGCCTTGGCCTCGCCCTCGCCATTGGGGTCGGCCTTGGCCTCGCCCTCGCCATTGGGGTCGGCCTCGGCCTCCCCATGAGGTTGGCCTTGGCCTTCCCTGAAGGGTTGGCCTCTGGCCTCCATCCTTAGCACATTCACTTCTCTTCAAGGGACCATACATAACTCCGCGACCCCCGTCGCCCGGACACAACTCCGCGACCCCGTCGCCCGGACACAACTCCGCGACCCCGTCGCCCGGACACAACTCCGCGACCCCGTCGCCAGGACACAACTCCGCGACCCCGTCGTCCCGACACAACTCCGCGACCCCCGTCGCTCGGACACAACTCCGCGACCCCCGTTGCCGGCGTCCGTGCACCACACTTCAACACTCCGCCGCGCCCTTGCGCCGCGCCGCTGATACAACCGTGCCCCCAGGCTCTCTGTCACACTACCGTGCCCTCGGCACCATACTCACTTCATCGCGCCCATGCGCCACAATCATGTTACATGCCCCCCGGGCACCACACTCATTCACCACACCATGCGCACCTTGCCTTGGTCATGGAACATGCTTCAACCCACTCTCCGGAGTATACATCATCCGCGGGGATAGGCGACTCCTCCGGGACACTATCTCTGCCAGGGAGCTCTTCAACTCCCCTTCCGCCAGGTAGACGGCTCCTCCGGGATGCTACCTTGACATGCTTCGAGTGCTCCGGCACAAGGACTCACCCGCGGGGATAGGCGACTCCTCCGGGACACTATCTCTGCCAGGGAGCTCTTCAACTCCCCTTCCGCTAGGTAGACGGCTCCTCCGGGATGCTACCTCGGCCAGTCGGGTAGACGGCTCCTCCGGGATGCTACCTTGACATGCTCCGAGTGCTCCGGCACAAGGACTCACCCGCGGGGATAGGCGACTCCTCCGGGACACTATCTCTGCCAGGGAGCTCTTCAACTCCCCTTCCGCCAGGTAGACGGCTCCTCCGGGATGCTACCTCGGCCAGTCGGGTAGACGGCTCCTCCGGGATGCTACCTTGACTCGCTCCAAGTGCTCCGGCATAAGGACTCACCCGCGGGGATATGCGACTCCTCCGGGACACTATCTTTGCCAGGGAGCTCTAAGTGCTCCGGCACGAAGACTCCCCTTCTGCCAGGTAGTAGGCTCCTCCGGGATGCTACCTTGGCCGGCCAGGTAGACGGCTCCTCCGAGATGCTACCTCGGCCTGCGGAATAGGCGACTCCTCCAGGACACTATCTCCGTCGGGGTGCCTGCGTGATTGGCCTACGTGCTCCGGCACTGGGGGCTTGCGTCGGCACCCCTAGGGACTATGACCCCCGGGTCACTCTGAGACGGGAGCAGGTCTTCGGAGGGCATCGCGCCTAGTTCACCTGGCAGTTGGGCGTCGGGTGTTCCCCACCGCTGTCAGGCCTGTGGGACTCCGCAAGGGCTTGGATTTGAGGCTAGATCAAGGGGATTCTCTGGCCACACCGACGTTGTGGGAGCCAGTCTTTCCAGACAGACAGAGCGACGCTGTGCGGGGCAGGCCGGTTGAATATGCGATCCGACAGTCCATGGAGCACCGGCACCCGTGGACCCCCCGGTGACGTGTCACTCCCGGGGAGCGCCACATGTCGGTTTATGACATCATTATCTCAATCTCTATAAATAGAGGTCTTGAGAATTCATTTGCACGGTTGGACATTTTCAAGACTTCTTCTTCACTCTTTCATATTTTCACTTTCTCACTCTAGAATCCTAGAGAGAGAAACATACATGACCCTGACTTTGGACCTAAGCATCGGACTGTGACTGTCGTCGTATATTCATCCTGCGCTATCGCCCTCGCAGCATTGCCACCCTCAAGCTCTGTCTGGGAAGCCCTTGGTCTCTGCCCTTGTTCCACCCTTGCTGTGTCTCACATCAACATACTTGGAAGCTGGCGCGGACTGCTGCCTTTGTGGCACCTCCACGTAGGTACAAACCCACTTTCATTGGCATGACATACTCCCTCAAAACTGACACATGAAATATGTTATGGACATGAGTCATATTCGGAGGTAAAGTTAAACGATAAGCCACTGGTCTAATCCTTGCAAGAATTTCATAAGGATTGATATACCTAGGGCTGCATGAGCTTGCCTTTCTTACCAAAATGTATCACTCCTTTCCAGGGAGAAATTTTCAGGAAAACTCAGTCACCAACTGCAAACTCCAAATTGCGCATGTGCTTAGCAGCGTACATACGCTGTCTTGTGCTGCCCTCATACGTGACTGAATTAAATAAACCTTTTCACATGTTACCTGAATGAACTTGGGGCCGATGAGTCGATGCTCACCAACCTTGTCCCAACATAATGGAGTCTTGCATCTTCGACCATAAAAAGCCTCAAAAGGTGCCATCTAAATATTGGACTAATAAATGTTATTATACGCAAACTCAACCAAGATTCACCATAAACCGTATTCTTGGTGCGAGGTATTACACATACCCAATAAAGACATTCCACATAGCTCGTCAATCGAGCTGGGATCACTGCATCTCTCAATCCAGGCCTAAGCCCCCACTCAGACTTCCGTAAGCTATCTACCTCCATCAATAACATCCTTATGGCAAATCTAGCGAAAGAAGAAATTTCATCTCAACCTTGTCTATCGACTCTTAATCTACTTGTGTCACATTAAGAACTCCCTTAACACTGGTTCACGAAACTTGTAAAAATACATGTCAAGAAATAACTCCCTAAATTGTTCCCAAGTGACATCGAGCAATTGCGGATAATTCAGACTCCTTGCTATCATTTCCTACCCCTGATCGGCCTCATCCCTTAGTTTATATACAGTAATTCAACCTTTTATCGCCCACTACAATCATTTGCTCAAAATTTTCTCTGTTTTACTAATCCAGTTTGTTGTCCCTATAGGGTTCCGTAACTCCCTGTAGCTAGTCATTTCATCTATTAAGTTCACCCAAGATACTCTCATCTCGAGGTTATGGTTGTGGTTGGGCCAGATTCGGTACTCCTGGCTACTGATTAGCCAGATTCTGTGACTTCAAGTCAAAGTCGGGTTTCTAATGTTCTGAACTACATCCATCGGTTCTGGGTTCTGCTATTCCCCTTATTAGGTAGAGGTACCCCCTTACAATCATTAAACCTCCATATAGTATAATGCCCAGTCTAGGGATTGTCTAGTCAGGTCTCTCCAATACCGGGAAAATCCCTGCTCACTTTATGTAGGTATGTTGGAATCTCGTATATCGGGAACCTCTAGGCCCTCCGTACCACCTCCTCTGCCAGTGCTCCGGGTGCAGACTATACGGATACAATGAACAGTTACCAGGGTTATAGCAACACGGGTATAAAGAACAACACAATGACTAATCAAAGGTAGACTTCTTAACTCTACCATTATCCTACCCTGTTCTCGTTAACCGGTACCCATACTCTGTGGGTCCGTGCCTATAGAATCATATACCTAAGCTCTTAATACCACAAGATCGAACTGCTCTGATACCAACTGTAACATCCCCGAAATTCAGGGCTTCATCACCCCGAACTCCCGGGACGTTAACCTATCACTTCAGTCAAACCTGTCAGATCCTCTATACTAACAGATACTTCAAAGCATCTAATCCAATATCAACTCAAATTCTTCAAATACAAGATTACAAAACTGCTTGAACTTGAACATTAAATCAATGTTCTTTACAACCTCGAACATCTACGGTACGGGTTGACAGTACCAACCCGCTCCGGGGTCTTACTATATAGTGGTGGTGGGCTCACCGGAACCTCACATAGTCTCTAAACCATTCTCGAGCAATCTACTGCTGATCATCACATGCAGAAGGGAGTCAAATGAAGGGTGAGCTTTTGAGAGCTCAGTAAGGTCGTACAAGGACTACCAAAAGAATTGCAAAATGATTCCAAAGAATCCAACCGACGATGATTTCCAAAATACTTCAAACGATAAAAAGAACTCAATGATTTTAAAAATGATCAAAATTCATCCTAAATAGATACCAAAATAAGCAATAACAATCACGACGGTTACCAAAATGATCAATAGAAGATCATTTCCAAAGCCATCATTCCAAAATACAATGATGGGTTTTCAAATGATTTCAAAACAAGCACAAACCATTTAAGACAGTCCTTTCTCAGTCATTGCCGTAACAGTCATGGTAAGATACAGTGCAGATAAAATATTAAACACACGTTGATCCTGGGCGATTGCAATGCCATTCTGGCAAAGTCAATATGATGTACACATGCATGATGTACCGGTATATAATTACGAGTCCCACTGGGTACTAGCCTGCGTTCTATACATGATTTAAACCAGCCTTATAACGCCTCCCCACAGTACGGATACCCAGGTAAAAAAAAACCAACAATATCAGTGAGCATTAGTATAGGCTCAAATCACTGAAATCAATTCGGGTTTCAAAAACAATAAACATACCGAAATAAGTCATTACTCAGGATTCTAGGATAACCACAACAAACTACAAGAACAATTGCAAATGGTTATCGAATTTAAGCACAACAGTTTAAGAGAACGGACACAAACAATTATCGAATATGCTCAGCATGTGATACAAGGTAAGCATTGATAAGATTTCCAAATAATCGATTTATGTTCAATGTTGGGGTTTTCAGGGCAATATCATGCTATATCAATACATAATTCAGCGTTCGACATTAGTCAAAACTAATCAAAGAGTACTTACGAGTACGAGTTACCAAAATAAAAGTTCGGACGAAAGTCCTTACCCAGGGTTCAGAAAGAATCCTTTACCTTGATCCGCAGCTAAATTATCTTAACCGGAAGTCTTTAGCTTTGTTCCCAACCTATTTTGGTCGCACCCAAGAGCGCACCGGGGGTCCCGTTTTGGGCAACCCGACACTTATTCAACAGTCAATTTTTCAACGCTATTGACCGGTCACAATGTGCACGCTCAATTCTCGTGCATTTTTCATTGACTTTTCGCACGACTAAAATTATTTATGTCCCCAACGTAGCGACTTTGGCACCACCAACACTTAGAAAATGTACAAACATGGATTTAGGGCGCCTTCCCTCCTTAAGGGGGTTGGCCACCTCCCTTTAAGAGGGGTCGACCACCTCCTTAAAGAGGGGGGGGGGGTCAACCAACCTCTTTAAAGAGGGGGGGGTCGGCCACCCTTGTCACGGGGGGTGGGTGGGTTGGGGGGGGGGGGGGTGGCGGACACCTTTTTTCCATGACATTCGAACGCACTATGGTCTGCAATGCTCACTCATCACCCGTGACCGTATGATGCCTGTTGTCGCCCGTATGCTGTCGCCACAATAACCGTCACCCGTGCCATCTCCGACACACACCGCCATGCCCATGCGCCACGTCACTGATACAGCCGTGCCCCCCGGGCTTTCTGTCATAATTTCATGCCCCTGACACCAGGTATTGACTCGCGATGGTCGTCACTGCGCCCATGCACCACAATCATGTTACATGCCCTCGAGCATCATACTCATTCACCACACTATACGTCCCCGCCATGGACGTGGAACATGCTTCGACCCACTCTCTGGAGTGTGCAGCATTTTGAGGGGTTCCGTTTGTAGTGCGTCGACACGAGGACCCTTCGCAGCAGGATATGCTCGTTACCACATAAGCTATCGCCACCTTCATTCCGGGGGGGCTCCACTCGTAGTGCTTGGGTACGAGGACCCTTCGCAGCGGGATAAGCTTACTACCATAGAAGCTATCGCCGCCTTCATTCGGGGTGGGGGGGCTCCGCTCGTAGTGCTGCGGCAAGAGGACCCTTCGTAGCGGGATATGCTCCCTACCACAGAAGCTATCGTCGCCTTCATTCCGAGGGGCTCCACTCGTAATGCTCTGGCACGAGGAGCCTTCGTAGCAGGATAGGCTCGCTACCACAGAAGCTATCGCCGTCTTCATTTCGGGGGGCTTCACTTGTAGTGCTCCGGCACGAGGACCCTTCACAGCGAGATAGGCTTACTACCATAGAAGTTATCACCACTTGGAGTGACTTGCATGACACTAGACACGTCTAAGCTGAGACCACGTCCACTCACATTACCGGTGATCATCGGTGCCCCCAAAACGATGACCCCCAGGTCACTCCGAGACAGGAGCAGGTCTTTGGAGGGCATTACGCCTAGTCCGCCTGGCAGTTGGTCACATGGACCTTCCTTCACCGCTTTCAGGTTCTCTTCGTATCTTTTGACGCACACTTGTGGGATTCAGTAAGGGCTTGGGCCAGTGGCTAGGGCAACAGGCTTACTCTGATCATGCTACAACTGTGTGGTCAGTCTTTTTAGACAGGTAGAGCGACGCTGTGTAGGGCAGGTAGCACAAATTTGGGAACTGGCAGTCCAAAGGAGAACCGATATTTTTGGATCCCGTGGTGACGTGTCACTCCCAGGGATGACACTTGTCAGCTTATGACACCATGATGACACATGCACACTTTTCCCTATGGACTTTGGATTTCACTTTCAGGAGAACTCTCTAATTTGACAATTTCACTTTCTCACTCTAGAATCCAAATTCTCTGAAATTCTAGAGAGAGAAATATATTTGGACCCTAGCTTGGATTGTCGACTGCCAACCCTGTTCGTCTCTGCCTTGTCTCCACAACACTGCCAGCCATCATGGCTTGTCTGGGGAGCCTTGTTCTCTGCCCTTACTCCACCCTCATTGTCTCTCACTTTGTACATCTGAAAGCTGACTCGGACTGCATCCTTATTGGCACCTCCACGTAAGTACGAACCCACTTTCCTTGGCATCATTTTGGCGACTTCGCTGGGGAGGTGAGTATCGTATTGCAGTCTGCATGTCTTTCGCACTTAGCCACCATACTTGTGCAACAGAGAGCTACAGGACGACCAACCAAGGCCCCAACCCTACTCTACAAGAAGAAGACCATCTTGGTGACCAGGAGGAGACAAGTGCCACACGACTCCAAAATCAACCCTCAGTCACTGCACCCGATGTGCAAATGGTTATCAGTACAGCCATACAGCAACTTACGCCCACCATAGCCAACCTGCAAGACTCGCAGACCACTCTAATGGCCGCCATCATAGAAATGCAAAGATCCATACAGGCGTTGGCCTCACAGTAAGCCGTTCCACCAGTCTAGCCTTCAGGACTTAAGCCGGCTCTCGATGCCACCAAGGCCCCAGTGTCGCGACCACCATCGCCTCAAGCATCCAGACCTTTGGCGGTAGGACTCGCGACATCCTTACCACCTATAGCCGATGCACCTCTTTTTACAGTACCATCTCGCAGGCCGCACACGGATCTCGAACCAGTATTGCAACAGGTCCTCCCCACCGCCATACCAACCCGTTCGGTGCTGGCCCAAAGCTCTTATGAAACTCATGACTCCATCGAGATGGAACCTAATCCTTATCCAACTGAACAACACCAAACCACTGGCCAAATGGTGGACATGTCTCGCCCACCCACCCATGCCCCCGCACAGCTACCGCTACTAACCCCTGTCCTATACCAACCCTCCCTTGCTCCTGCTCATCAACTTGCCCCATATGGGGGCTCGGGGGCTCGCGGCGCACCAGGCAGCCATCGCCCTTTGCCTGACCACGAAGAACCCTCTAATCACTATGTCACCAAGTCAGACTTGGAAGCACTCATCCACCGCCTGTCGAAGACATCTGAACTTGACTCCTCAGCTCGGCTGACAGGCCATGGCCCGTATGCCAATGACATAGCCATCACACCCAACCCCCTCAAGTACAAGCAACCAACCTTTGTGCTCTTCAACGGACGTGAGGGCAACGCCCGTGAGTACTTTGACAAGATTTGCAGGCTCCTTAGAGCAATATGGTCTGGGGGACAGTTTAAAGTTGAGGGAGTTTCACAAGTCCCTCACAGGCTTGGCTTATACTTGGTACCACCATATCCTTACGGGGACTATCCATTCATGGAGCGACATGGTCCAGCTGTTCTTGGACAAGTTCCATTACGAAGCTAAACGGGTCACTATTGTTGATATTGCCGGTATACGCCAGAATCTGGGGAAGGACTTGAACAAATACGTGCACCGCTTCCATCTCAAATGCCTCGAGTGTACGGACTTCAGCAAAGATGAGACATAGGTTCCAATATGCATCAAGAACATGAGTGATGTATACCGGGTGCATATTGAGAACTTACAGTTGAAGTCATGGGGTAACCTCAAAGGGACAGCCCGCCGCATTTACGAGTCGGTTGGTCCCGTCAAGCCATGGAAGCCTCGCCCGCATAATGCACTTCTTGCTATGGCGGACACATCCGAACCTCGGAACACTAGCAAGAACAACAACTACATCGGGTACAAGCGTCAGTCTCGAGACGGGGACCAATGCCCTGACAAGAGAAGGCAGCGAGAGCCTGCCCCCGAGTACCCATGTGACCTAAATACAGTGAGGGAGCTTTTGGCAGATTGGGTCGCACATGATAACAACTTTTAGTTGCCGTCGATGAGGACGAACATCACAGAACCCGACAAAGAAAAGCCCAACTATTGCCCCTACCACCGAGCCGTGGGGCACTACCTCAAAGATTGCAACGGACTGAGGGACATCTTTATAAGGAAGGTCACGGCAGGCGACCTCAAGCAACGAAAGAACATCGATGTGCGCGGGCACCCTTACCCACCGCATGGTAACAGCAACAGGGAGCATTAGGTTCGCATGGCTATCACCGACCATGTCTAGCTGTCATCACCAAAGCCTCGACGGAGGTCATCCCTACGGTCCCGCCCCATGCACCTCTAACCAGTTAGCCTACGTCTTCCTTCGGACTAATGACAAAGATTAAAGGTTTTTTTTTGACGAAATGGAGTTTTCACCCGCTGCCAGGACTACCTCTCTAACTGCCTGATCGAGGTCACTACTGGCCTTGGTCCCGAATGCTTTGCCGCCCAAGCCAAACTCTGACATCTTCCTTCCACTGCATTGGTTTTCTCGGATGAAAACTCACCGCCGGTTGAACATCATAACCGGTTGTTGTTTTTGGAATGTACCGTTAATGGCACGGGCTTTCTCCGTGCCTTGGTAGATTATGGTGCCTCGGTCAATATCATACCCCTCTTCACCTTACAAAAAGCCAACATCCCCATGCGAAAGATCATCCGTGACCCAATCAAGATCACGGGCTTCGGGCAAGGCCCCCAGTTGACACTCGGTCATATCATCGTCGACCTTATGGTCGAGACTGTACGTCGCGACACTACATTCCATGTGATAGATAATGAGCCTCCATTTCATCTCTTGCTCGACTGACCATGGATTGATATCAACAGAGCTGTTCCCTCAAAGTACCATCAGTGTGTGAAACTGGTGGCCGGTCCTACGGGACTTGAGGTAGCGATCACAATCCCAGCCACCAAGGCTCCCTTTGAATGTGCCGAATCATACTTCACCGAAGCCTCCTTCTTTACCAAACTTGCTGAGGATGGTGAGAATGCCACTCACCTCCACTCGACCAGGCTGCCAAACTGGGACGAGCTGTGTGGTAACAAACCCCCCAAGTCTAAAGCCAAGAAGAACAGTAAGAACAGGCGTCGACCTCAAACACACCGCCTGCTATGAAGACTAACTCCCCGCCTTCATCCCCCAAGTCTAAGAAGCAAAAGGCTGAACCAACCTTCCAATGCATCGTCCAAAATGGCAAACTGATATATCAGTAATGACGGTGCGTGGGGGCTTCACGTGGTCCGTCATCTGACCCTTCTGAACCTGACCTACCTATGGAGATCGAATGGTGTTGTGCGGCCAAGCATTGCCCGCCCAACCTCGAGCTTACCCCCGGTGCTGCTCCACCTTGCTACGAAGATGTCCCTCGACCGCAAGCCTAAGATCTTGAAAAAATTAACCTGGCTGACCCGGGTAGGAACCCAACTCACGTACATTGGCACAAAACTTGCCCCGGGTCAACGAGAGGAATGGGTTACCCTCATTCGCAAATATCGCGATGTACTAGCAATGGAGTTATAATAAGATGCCTAGTTTGGATCCTGCACTTGTAACACACCATCTCAACATTACTATCGGGTCATCAAGCAAGAGATAGAACGCCTTTTACAGGCTGGCTTCATTGAACCTATCACTCATCCTATCTGGCTGGCTAACATCGTCCCCGTACAGAAGAAGAATGGCCAAGCCTACGTTTGTATTGACTTTCGAGACTTGAACAAAGCATGCCCTAAAGACGAGTTTCCACTGCCCAACATTGACATGCTTACGGAGGCTGCTGCCGGACACGAAACCTTGTCTTTCATGGATGGTTTCGTCGGCTACAACCAAATTTGGATGAATCCTGACGACTTTGCCAAGACAGCCTTTCGAACTCCCATGGGTAACTTTTGTTGGAAAGTCATGCCTTTCGGCCTCAAGAATGCGGGTGATACATATCAAAGGGCGATGACATCCATAGTCCACGAGATGATGCACCCTACAGTGGAAGACTACATCGACGATCTCATTATCAAGTCCAAAAAGGAAAGTGATCACCTCACTTACCTTCGAGCAGTCTTTCATCGTTGTCGCCAGTACAACATGCAGATGAACCCGCTGAAATGTGCCTTTGGAGTCTCCTCCGGCAAATTCCTCGGTTTCCTGGTCAATCGACAAGGCATCGACGTTGACCCATCTAAGGTCACCTCCATCCAAGAGACGCCACCTTCGAAAACCACTAAACAGTTGAAGAGTTTCCTCAGTAAGGTTTCTTACCTCCGCCGATTCATTCCTGCATTGGCTGAGCTTATCATACCCTTGACGGGAAAGAGCACATAGTGGAATTAGGTGCGCCCCAACAACAAGCTTTTGAACAGATCAAGTCGATACTCATGTTGCCGCAAACGATGGTTGTGCCACGGCGAGGTAGCCCCCTCTTACTCTACTTGACCTCCACGCCCAGGTCCATAGGGGCACTACTCGCCCAAGAGGTGGAAGGGGTGGAGTGTCCTATTTATTACCTCAGCCGAATGATCAAGGGACCTGAAGCCAATTACTCTGAGCTAGAGAAACACTGCCTAGCCTTGGTTTACGCCTCACACAAATTTTGACATTACTTTTTGGCGCACCAGATACTTGTTACCAAGGCCGATCCGCTACGCTATATGCTCACCCGCCCTGCCCTGTCTGGTCGACTTACCCGGTGGCTACTGCTGCTGGCCGAGTTCAGTCCATTTATCAAGAACCCCATAGCTCTACGGAGTTAAGCACTTGTTGACCTCATAGCCTTCTTCCCACGCCAACACTACGAACCGACATCGGTTCAATTTCCCGGGGAGGAAACAACCCTACTCACCAACGTTGATGAATTGTGGACGCTTGAGTTCAATGGCTCAGCCACTAGCAAAGGTCCCAATGGAGCACCCCTCCGGCAAGGGGGTGCCGACATAGTCCTTCGGAGCCCAGAAGGTGTTATCACCTCCCTATCTTTTAGGCTTGCATTCCCCATGTCTAACAATGAAGCTGAGTATGAGGCACTCGTCATTGGCCTCATCCTGACCATCAGTATGGGGGCTAAGTCATTATGTGTGAAAAGAGACTCAAACTTGATCATGAAGCAGGCTGATGGGGATTTTACAGTCAAGAAGCCAGCCTTGGAACCTTATCGTGCCTTGGTGCAACACTTGGAAGGAAGACTCAGCCATGTCCAGTATGAACATCACAACATGTGCCACAACAGACATGCAGATAGCTTGGCCACGATCGTGACAAAGATAGAAGTTGATAGTGAACAACGACTGCTAACCATCATCAAGAGAACTGAACCTTGCACTGCTTTGAACTTAGTCCCGACAGACACTACTATCGACGATTGGAGGCAGCCGATCGTCGACCAACTCAAGGCACCATCTCTTGCTTATGCCTCTGGCCCTCTACCCTCACAGACTTTTTGATATTGGGAGATGTCTTGTACAGACGATGTCCCGGAGGCATTTTGGCTAGGTGTTTGGCACCGGCAGAAGCAAAGCATAAACTCCAACTCGGCCATAAAAAATGTTGTGGCCTCGACGATCCCCCTATATACCGTCGCCTTCAGAGCATGGGCCTCTTTTGGCCATCCATGGCCAAGGATGCTTCCGATATACAACGGGATTGTCCCGAATGCCTATATGCCCCAGACAATGCAGAAGCTCTTGTGATCGATGTCGAGGGTGACTGGCACCAGCCTTTCATCCAATACTTATCATACAATATTCTACCACCTGACCGCCGCTCTACCAGGTCTGTCAAATGAAAATCGGCCAAATATTTTGTGATGGAAGGTAAGTTGTTTCGTAAAGGTTTTTTAGGACGCACCCTGCGATGCTTGCAGGGTGCCCAAGCAGTACAAGTAATCAACGAGGTGCACAAAGGGATTGCGGTGAACATCAAGGTTCTTAAAAGCTGTACGCAGAATTGCTAAGGCTGGGGTAGTATTGGCCGACTATGGAATCTAACTCCATCTCCCATGTCTGACATTGTGAACCTTGCCAGCGGCACGCCGACAAGATCCATACGCCGGCGCCTTCGACCTCATCGGCCCTATACACCCGCCATCCAGACGTCACACATGGATCACGGTCCTGACTGAACGCTTTACAAAATGGGTCGAAGCCATACCTCTACGAAGAGCCACAGGAGGCGCCATTGCTAACTTCTTGCGCGATCACATCATCTGTCGCTTCAGCATCCCCCGGTGTATCATCTCCGACAACGGCACGCCGTTCATCAACAGGTATGTTCGAGCTCTCATGGAAGGGTACAACATCAACTATGCCACATCATCTCCTTACTATACACAAGGCAATGGCCAAGCCGAAGCCTCCAACAAGACTTTGCTCCACGTGTTGTCACCGATGGTTCATGACGCCAGTGGGTTATGGTCCGAGAAGCTAAGTCTAGCACTTTGGGCTTACAAAACTTCCAAGCACACAGCGACGAAGGCCACGCCCTTCTCCCTCATCTACGGGGATGAGTGCGTGGTACCAGCCGAGATCGTCGTCCCCTCGGCTAGACTCTCCTTAAACAGCAGTCTCGGGGAAGAAACAACCAGAATGGCAGCCCTCGAGGGCCTTGATGAACGCCGATCCCTTGCCTTGTGGTTAATGAAGAAATATCATGAACAACTCACGAAAGCCTATAGGAAGACAGTCAAACCACGGTCATTTCGTGAGGGCGACCTCCTCCTCCAAGCCGTCAAGCATGTACGTGCCAACATGTCCGCCCCCAAGTTCACGCTAAATTGGGAAGGCCCTATCCAGGTGCATGCAGCCAGAGGTAATGGTTCCTATCTCTTGCTCAATCCCGATGACGGACAGATCATGGCCCCTATCAATGGCCGTTACCTGAAGAAGTATTATGCAGAGTCAGTTGCGGAAGTGTTCCCCCAGCCCTACCTGCCCAAAGCATAGCACACTTGACCCCATAGCACTTGTTGTATATGCATCATTATGTATAAACTTGTAACTTTTTTTTATTATTACAAGTCCTACTTTACTCATGTAATGGCATTTTGGCCCAAATACTATCAATGCAAAATTATTCATTCGCCTCAACTACTTTATGGAATACACTATTTTATTCCTCATCACTGTTGTTCCCAACCTATTCTGGTCGAACCCAAAGACCCACTGGGGTCCCATTTTCCATGACACATCCGAACAAGCAACAATCATTTTCAACGCTCACAACCGGTCAAAGCATGCACGCTCAAGTCACGTGCACTTCTCACTTTCGTTACTTTACTTCGTCATTCAGAAGCTCATTTTCACGCAAAGCCTCATTACACTTCGACCATCGCACTTCGCATGTCGCCCATCGGCGCACCCTGGCACTTGCCCAAGGAAGTTGGCCTCGGCCTTCCCCTTGGGATCGGCCTCGGCCTCGGCCTTCCCCTTGGGGTCGGCCTCGGCCTCGGCCTTCCCCTTCGGGTCGGCCTCGGCCTTCCCCTTTGGGTCGGCCTCGGCCTTCCCTTCGCGTTGGCCTTGGCCTCCCCTTGGCGTTGGCCTTGGCCTCCCCCTAAGGGTTGGCCTTGAACTTCCCCTATGGGTTGGCCTTGAACTTCCCCTATGGGTTGGCCTTTGGTCTCCATACTTCACACCTTCACTTCTCTTCAAGGGACCAGACACAACTCCGCGACCCCGTCACCGGCGTCTGGACGCTTCACTTTAACACTCCGTCGCGCCCGTGCACCGCGTCGCTGATACAGCCGTGCCCCCAGGCTCTCTGTCACACTACCGTGCTCCCGACACCATACGCACTCCGTCGCGCCCATGCGCCGCGCCACTAACACAGACGTGCCCCCGACACCTTACTCACTTCATCGCGCCCCTGCACCACAATCATGTTACATGCCCCCCGGGCACCACACTCATTCACCACACCATGCGCACCTTGCCTTGGTCGTGGAACATGCTTTGACCCACTCTCCGGAGTGTGCAACATCCTGCGGGGATAGGCAACTCCTCCGGGACACTATCTCCGCCAGGGAGCTCTTCAACTCCCCTTCCGCCAGATAGACGGCTCCTCTGGGATGCTAATTCGGGAAGACGGCTCCTTCGGGATGCTACCTTGACGCGCTCCGAGTGCTCTGGCACAAGGACTCACCTGCGGGGATAGGTGACTCCTCCGGGACACTATCTCCGCCAGGGAGCTCTAAGTGCTCCGGCACGAAGACTCCCCTTCCGCCAGGTAGACGGCTCCTCCGGGATGCTACCTCGGCATGCGGAATAGGCGACTCCTCTGGGACACTATCTCCGCCAGGGTGCCTGCGTGACTGGCCTACGTGCTCCGGCACTGGGGGCTTGCGTCGGCACCCCTAGGGACTATGACCCCCGGGTCACTCCAAGACGGGAGCAGGTCTTCGGAGGGTATCGCGCCTAGTTCACCTGGCAGTTGGGCGTCGGGTCTTCCCCACCGCTGCCAGGCCTGTGGGACTCTACAAGGGCTTGGATTTGAGGCTAGATCAAGGGGTTCTCTGGCCACACCGACGCTGTGGGAGCCAGTCTTTCCAGACAGACAGAGCGACGCTGTGCAGGGCAGGCCGGGTGAATATGCGCTACGACAGTCCATGGAGCACCGGCACCTGTGGACCCCCCGGTGACGTGTCACTCCCAGGGAGCGCCACGTGTCAGTTAATGATATCATCATCTCAATCTCTATAAATCGGGTCTTGAGAATTCATTCAGACAGAACATTAAGGTTGGACATTTTCAGAACATATTTTCACTTTCTCACTCTAGAATCCTAGAGAGAGAAACATACAGGACCCTAACTCTGGACCTAAGCATCGGACTGTGACTGTCGTCGTGTATTCATCCTGTGTTATCGCCCTCACAGCACTGCCACCCTCAAGCTCTATCTGGGAAGCCCCTTGTCTCTGCCCTTGTTCCACCCTTGCTGTGTCTCACATCAACATACTTGGCATCTGACTCGGACTGCATTCCTTGCGGCACCTCCACGTCGACTGCGAACCCACTTTCTTTGGCATCATTTTGGCGACTCTGCTGGGGAGGTGAGCATCGTATTGCAGTCTGCCTATCTTCCACACTCAGCAACCATGCCTCAGCAACGAAGGGCTACCAGGACTACCAGTCACAACCTTAACCCAGCCATCCAAGAGGCCGTCATTTCCAGACTTAGAAAATTTTCAAGTTATATTGCTCTTGCACAAGTCTCTTGACACCACCCTTCATACCATCACCCACCCCTTTGGGGGCTTCACCATTTCTCAATCCATTTGGCCTCACATTGCAATGACTTGGTACGTGGTGCGCGGGGTGGCTCGAGCCGCGCTACTACGGTCGCATCATCATCCTTCATTTACTTTTCTTGACACTTAACCGGTCATCGACGATCATCCTCAGTGGTTTCCCTCGGCATCCTTGACTCAGCCCAACACTTAGAAAAAAAAATTCATTTTTTTTCGCAACCGGTCATCGATGATCATCCTCAGTGGTCTCCCTCGGCATCCTTGTCTCAGCCCAACACTTAGACTAAAAAAAAATTCTTCGTTTTTCACAGCCGGGTCACCATTCTCAACGGCCTCCCCTTAGCATCCTTGCCCGAACTCATAAAAAATATTCAACACTTAGAATTTTTTTCAAGTTTTTCATCTTCCCCACTACTCCCCACATTCATGCTCTCATCACTCTCCCTCACTCTTTCCTCTATTTCCTCACCATCCTTCTTCCCACTTCATACATAATTTTCTCTCTTGCTTATGGAAAAAGTTTTCATTCTTCTCCCATCCCACTCCTCTCTTTCTCTCCATATACACTGTGAAAATTTTCTTGGGGGGTTCCCTCCTTAGGGATGCTAAAACAAAAAAAAACTAATTTTTTTTGCCCCCTACCCACCCCACCCCCCACCCAGGCGTCTGGGCAGCCCCAAATTCAGGTAGCCCCCTTCCCATTCCTCCATGTGGGTCTTCCCCACTCTCTCTTCCCACATTTAATTCCCTCTCTCCCTTTTTCTCTCTCTCCCATCACTTTCAACTTTTTACTTTTTCTCTTTCTCCTTATTACAGCACTCAACATATTTTTCATCACTCTTCCCCCACTACCCGAGACCCCATTTCCCTACTTTACACACTCTCTCTCTTATCACATTAAATGCCCCCCTCTCTCTCTCTCTCTTCTCTCACTCCCTCTCTCCAATCACTCTCATTAATTCCCCCTCTCTCTCACATATTACCTCCCCCAATAAATTCCCCTCATCTCACCCTCACCTTTCCCCACACCTCGGCCTCGGCCCAAAAATGATGCCAAATAAAGTGGGTTTGCAGTCGACGTGGAGGTGCCACAAGAAATGCAGTCCGAGTCAGATGCCAAGTATGTTAATGTGAGACACAACAAGGGTGGAATAAGGGCAGAGACCAAGGGCTACCCAGATAGAGCTTGAGGGTGGCAGTGCTGTGAGGGCGATAACGCAGGATGAATACACGACGATAGTCACAGTCCGATGCTTAGGTCCAGAGTTAGGGTCCTGTATGTTTCTCTCTTTAGGATTCTAGAGTGAGAAAGTGAAAATATGTTCTGAAAATGTCCAACCTTAATGTTCCGTCTGAATGAATTCTCAAGACCCCTATTTATAGAGATTGAGATGATGATGTCATTAACCGACAAGTGGCGTTCCCCGGGAGTGACACGTCACCAAGGGGTCCACGGGTGCCGGTGCTCCATGGACTGTCGTATCGCATATTCAACCGGCCTGCCCCGTATAGCGTCGCTCTGTCTGTCTGGAAAGACTAGCTCCTACAACATCGGTGTGGCCAGAGAACCCCTTGATCTAGCCTCCAATCCAAGCCCTTGCAGAGTCCCACAGGCCTGGCAGCGGTAGGGAAGACCCGACGCCCAACTGCCAGGTGAACTAGGCGCGATGCCCTCCGAAGGCCTGCTCTCGTCTTGGAGTGACCCGGGGGTCATAGTCCCTAGGGGTGCCGACGCAAGCCCCCAGTGCCAGAGCACGTAGGCCAGTCACGCAGGCACCCTGACGGAGATAGTGTCCTAAAGGAGTCGCCTATTCCGCATGCCGAGGTAGCATCCCGGAGGAGCCGTCTACCTGGCCGGCCAAGGTAGCATCCCGGAGGAGCCGTCTACCTGGCGGAAGGGGAGTTTTCGTGTCGTAGCACTTAGAGCTCCCTGGCAGAGATAGTGTCCCGGAGGAGTCGCCTATCCCCGCAGGTGAGTCCTTGTGCCGGAGCACTCGGAGCGCGTCAAGGTATTATCCCGGAGGAGCCGTCTACCTGGCGGAAGGGGAGTTGAAGAGCTCCCTGGCGGAGATAGTGTCCCGGATGAGTCACCTATCCCCGCAAGATGTTGCACACTCCGGAGAGTGGGTCGAAGCATGTTCGATGACCAAGGAAAGGTGCGCATGGTGTGGTGCCCGGGGGGCATGTAACATGATTGTGGCGCATGGGCGCGATGAAGTGAGTAAGGTGCCGGGGGCACGTCTGTGTTAATGGCGTGGCGCATGGGCGCGACGGAGTGCGTATGGTGCCGGGAGTATGGTAGTGTGACAGAGAGCCTGGGGGCACGGCTGTATCAGCGGCGCGGCGCACGGGCACGATGGAGTGTTGAAGTGCGGCGCCCAGACGCTGGCGACGGGGGTCACGGAGTTGTGTCCGGACGACGGGGTCGCGGAGTTGTGTCCGGGTGACAGGGGTCGCGGAGTTGTGTCCGGGCGACGGGGTCGCGGAGTTGTGTCCGGGCGACGGGGTCGCGGAGTTGTGTCTGGGCGACGGGGTCGCGGAGTTGTGTCCGGTCCCTTGAAGAGAAGTGAAGATGTTAAGTATGGAGACCAAAGGCCAACCCATAGGGGAAGTCCAAGGCCAACGCCAAGGGAAGGCCGAGGCCGAGGCCGACCCGAAGGGGAAGGCCAAGGCCGAGGCCGATCCCAAGGGGAAGGCCAATGCGAACTTCCTTTGGCAAGTGCCATGGTGCGCCGATGGGCGACATGCGAAGTGCGATGGTCAAAGTGTCATGAGGCTTTGCGCGAAAATGAGCTTCTAAGTGACGAAGTAACGTAACAAAAGTGAGAAGAGCACGTGACTTGAGCGTGCATGCTTTGACCGGTTGTGAGCGTTGAAAATGATTGTTGCTTGTACGGATGTGTCATGGAAAATGGGACCCAGTGGGCCTTTGGGTGCGACCAGAATTCGTTGGGAACAACTGTTCACTTAAGTCACCTGCTATGGGCGGGGAAGGGGGAACAACAACGGGAAGAGAACACACGCAAGTCATACAAGCACAACACAAGATAAACATCACACTATGACAAGTACAAAGACATCGTAAGACTGCAGTATCCATCTCATAAATACAAGCACAGGGTTGCAGGCCACTACCGGGCTCCATGAATACAACAGAATGAAAGCAAATAAACTAAGGCTGCCTAGATAGCAATGCCGCAACAGGATGGGAGCTGGAAGCCTGAAGTGTCTGACGCTAAGCCTGGAGATCGGTCCACTCCACGTCACACTCAGCATGCCGTCTCCGTCACTCTGCCTTCCGCCCCTTAACCTCAGCACACCGCCTTTGTTGGTCCACCATCTGCCTCTGCAGGTCGGTCAGCTGTCCGTCAATCGTGGCAAGCTCACTAGTAATCTGGGAACCCTCATCCTCCAATCCTGTCAACTGCCTCCCCACCAGTGTCTCCCGCATGCACACCACGGCTAACCTCTCCCCCGCATCCTGGCTCTCACTCCATGATCTCAAGAAGTCCGCAAACCAATCCAACTGCAGGCCGAAGGACGTAAACGGTGCAAACTCCGCAAGTGACTCTTATATGAACTCTGGAGTCCAGCCTGCTGGCGGCACCCTAGCAAAGGGCACTAACCACTCCACAAACCTGCAATACAGCCACTTATGCAGCACCAGGTTCCCCACAGTAACCACCTCAAATGTCTGCGGGAACCCTGCCCTCATAAGCTCCGGGTGGCGCACCGTCTCGACAGATAGTTGGAGACCCTCCCAAGCCACCTCATCTACCTGTCCATTCGAAGACCCTCTGCTCGCATCTCCGACTGCCGCACCAACGCCACCGGCTGTAGAAGTCTCGGCCAATCCCACAGTCGTCGCACCCTATTCATAGTTGAGTTCATCGCTAACAGAGTAGCACCAGCATCGATAGCCGACCTTGATGATGTGTCTTGAGGACGCTCCACAACTGGCTATATCGGCATCTCCTGTCCGGGCACCGGGGCTGTACCCGCAGGCTCGGGATCTGCTAGGTCCCCACGGTCACCTGCCACGACATCTGTCTCCATGCCCATCCACCAGTCCCCACCGGCATCAAACATCGGCATATCACCCACATGTTTGCCATATAACGCCTCCACCGTCTCCGTCGCCAAAGGTGATGGACTCGATCGTCTCGCCGGTGCTACAACATCCTCCGCAGCCTTGGTCTCTTCCGCCACATCCTCCACCGCCTCGGTCTTCGCCACAACATCCTCCATAGCCTCGGTCGATGCCATCCCGGCACCCAGCGTCTTGCCCTCGGTTTCCATAGCCTCCTTTGCCTCGACCTCTGACCTCGGCTCACTGCCCTCCTCACTGGCTACAACACTGAGCTCTTGTCAACACAATCATCAATCAATAAATATATATGAGCATAAAGGCACATGCAAACTGGAATTGATAAACACAAGATTACAGGCTAACCTCAGAGTTCGACTCATCTATAACATCACGTGGCCTCTTCTACCCTGATACGCGTGAGGCTGATGTGCCCGCGCCTGCCTGTCGAGCAATCTCCATCATCCTGACCCGTAACGACGACAAGGGACCCTTGCCGGCCCCCAGCACCCGCGGCACATGGACAACCAGCTTCTCTCCAATGTCACCCCCCTGGGCATCATCATCAGGCCCTCCGGTACCATCATCAGCATCTCTCTCCGAGCTCACAACGGAGCTCTCGATAACTAGCGCTGGCATCCCACATATTTAGCAACTGAGGCCGATATCAGGCTCAATGCTCTGTCCCACGCAAAAACATCAACACGCCGACGTGTGCCCGACGACTGTGCTAACCACTCTGCCCAGTTACTCACAGCCTCTCCCACCATCGTGCGTACTCTACTGTCACCACCCCAGATGACTCCGTACCAGGCCGCCTCCACTCTGTTGTCGGTGCCGACCACTGGCGGATCCTATCATATCGTGTGTACTCGAAAGCGGTCACCACACCCCAGGGGCTACCATACCAACGTGGGGGCTCCAAGTCATAACCGAAAGCCAACGAAAGATGGTCCAGGTTGTACCTCGCAGCATAGTATTGATTCTCGGCGGGCTTCCCACCATCATCTGTCATAACAGGAAGCCACCCCGAGAAATATGCCACAAGCAGTATAAGTTGTCCCGGTCCCAGTTCCCCTTTTCTAGTCAGCGTCGCCGTCATATCCTGTATGTGCAACCATGGTGGCACCCCATATGAAAAATGCATATCCATGTATGGGTGTGACAAGCACGCATCCCGCATATCTAAGACCTGTGCTAGCGGACACTCCGGCCTCCTAATGCCCGCCCATGCATACGTTCGCGCCCCACTGCACCACATAGCAACATGTCATGACTTGTCTGGCCGTGTCACCGTACCCATCGTAGGTGACGGATGCTCGAGAGGGTATCCTGTTGGCCGATACTCGGGATTACACTCGTATAGGTACCGCTGTAGGAACATCCAGTCCACATACGTCGCCACCTGATACCGGCCATGTGACCGCTTCACGTCATTCACGAACTGATCCAGACGTGAGTATAGGGTGCCCAGATACACGGGAGCCAGCCCAACGCGCCTACCCTGCGCCATTCGAATAGCAAGCGGGAACACCCTAGGGCAATGTCGTCCTCCGGTGTCCCCTCAACTACAAACCTACAAGTACAGACCGACAACATATATCAAATTCCTATCCTACAGTGCAATGCATGGCAGAGTAAAGTATTATTAACTACACAGTTTTCTAGGTACAAGTCCAACCTATTCTACGTGGAAAGGGTAACATGCAACATATACAACAATAAAGCACAGCAACAGTACGAACTTACCTCGATAAGAACATGGCTAAGAAGGCCAAATCTCGTACCTCTCCATGCCATGGTACGACCCCATCACAAAGTCAGCCAAAGTGGCCCCTTTCTGTCCCATTTTTTCTGCGCCGCACCAAAGAAATGATTGATCCACCCACCGTATGTCCCCTTCTGATTCTTCTTCGTCTCAGCCAGGATATCTAATAGCTGCGTATGCAGCACCCACTCCTCCCCACTCAACCGGGTCACCCGAGCATCCTGGTCTCCGTGCACGGGTAGTGCTGTCAGCATCATAACATCCAGTAGTGTCGGGCCAATATCTCCAAAATCTGTCACGAATGTATGTGATTGTGTGCTCCACCGCGACAGTAGCAGGGTCATACCCGGCGTATCCTTATAGAGCTCCAGTCCCCTCACGGTAATGTTTGTGGCTGGTAGCAAACCAAGTGACCGCAACATCTCCGCGGGCTTCGAAGACTCCACTATGTACTCATACCAGAAGTCCCACCCTATCGGCATTGCACTATGACCCTTGAACACCATAGGCGACCAGGGTATATCCTCCATCTCGGCTAATAGGGTGAGTATGTATCTTGGCGACATGATAGGTGCCTCTTCCCAGCTCGGCGCGTGAACATAAGGCAACGGCACCCGCGGATCCTCTCCTATATATAGACCACCCCACGACGTAGTAAAGGCCCCATCGGCCACCTGGATGGACAACTTCTTCCACAGCTCCCTGTCTGGCGTATAGGGCACGACCCCCTTCACCCCCAACAGAGTGTTTGTCTTTCTCGGCTCTGGATCAAATGTCCTCACCCCCATCATCAAATCTCAATGGCACTCCCAAACCCCCGGTCGGCACTGGCGTGACATTATCTCCCGGCAGCACCGGCACAAGCCCGGTCGCGACGCACTAATCACTGCACCTCGCGGCCTCGCCCATTGCTTCCGCCTCACTTTCTTCACCACCAGCGCCGGCTCGACATGCGTGGCCCTAACCCTCTGCTCGATCGCTGATCTGGTCGATCCACCCACACTCGGCCAACCACCCATTCCGGCTGGGACGACCTGAGTCGTTAATCACCCAATTCAATATCATCAATACAATTACAACAGTATCCCATCATATTACAAGCCCTAGAAATAGGTTACAATATTTCTAAAACTCCAAAACTGCGAGTCCCGCTCACATCCCCGCTTGCATGTGCTCATCTAATTAATCATCTGCACTCGAAGGGTAAATGACGGGGGGTGAGCCGGGTAGCCTAGTAAGTGGAATAATCATAGCACCATAGGATCAGAATCAAACACGCTAAACAATTCAACATCAGTCAATATATTTGACAATCAAACCGTCAACACAACCGTGGCTTAGTACCCGAATAATTAGTAAACCAATTCAATATCCAAGTTGCACATCAAAGATACCACTTCAGCATCTTGCGCCAAAGCTCAGTTGTATTATAACATTCCATACACATAGACAAATCACTGGAGCACTATCATTGATCAAAAGTACCACTTTAGTACCTCGAATAATTAGTAAACCAATTCAATATCCAAGTTTCACATCAAAGATACCACTTCAGCATCTTGCTTTCGGTATCCTCAAAGGGATCCGCCAAAGCTCAGCTGTATTATAACATACCATGCACATAAACAAATCACTGGAGCACTGTCATTGATCAAAAGTACTTAAGCCACGTCCCGCAAACATATTTAAAAAATAAGGTGTTTACCAATATTCAAAACAAAGCATTTGAGCAAGATTTCAGGACAACAGTATTTAGGAGTACAACGAACGTTGAGAAATAAATAACCACGTGGCATAAAAGAATAGTGATATGGAATTCCCCTTACCTAAATCGCGAAGAATCCACCTTTACAATTGCTTGCAATCAGGCCCTATGATTCCTTTTTCATAATCGCGGCTGATCTTTTTCTCTCACTCTTTAGTTGTCTATCTACTGATAAAAGTCAAAGATAGAATAACTTGAAAAGATCAAGGACCTATTTATAGAAATTTCTAGGAAGAACGAGGTGGAAAGAAACACGAGGTGACAAAACAAGGCTGTGCCACCTAACAAGCACGACAAGGCTAAGCAAAGCACGAGGTGGCAAGACAAGATTGTGCCACCTAGCAAGCACGACAATGCTAACCAAAGCACGACAAGGCTCGAAGCACGAGGTGGTAAGACGAGGTTGTGCCACCTAGCAAGCACGACAATGCTAACCAAAGCACGACAAGGCTCAAAGCACGAGATGGCGATACAAGCTTGTGCCACCTATCAAGCACGACAAGGTTTGAAGCACGACGTGTCGCAATACTACGTTGACACATCACATGCACGAGCAAATAGGTAGCACGAGGTGTCGATTAGAGAAGTAATCAACATTGACTCATCAATAAGCAAAATGTGTCACAATGGCATGATGACACCCAACAGGCATGATAATATCAATCCCAATTGTCACTTAAAATTATCATCATTTTTCTCTTGACCAACTAGTAATATTTTAAGCACCTCTAAAATTTTGGGTGTTACACCGGTCGACCCCCCTACCCCGGCTGACCCACCCACGCTGGCCGACCCACCGCCCCTTCTCTCTTCATTCTCTTTTTCCCTCTTTTCCCCTTTCTCTCCCCTTCCCCTTTCCCCCGCTACCCCCTACACCCGCCGACCCCCTCCCATTTATTTCTCTTTCTTCCTCTTTTCCCCTTCCCCCCGCCAACAACGACACCCGCCGAGCCCCCATGGGTGGCCGACCCACCATGGGCGGCCGACCCCCTTCCCCTTTCCCCCCGCTACCTCCCTTTCTTCCTCTCCCTTTCCCTTCTTCCCTCTCTTTTCCCCTCCCCACCTTCAACCGTCGCCGACCCCCTTGGTGCGGCCGACCCCCCATGACCGCAGACACCTTCTCCCCGCTGAGCATCGGCCGAGCCCCTTCTTTCTTCTCTTTCGCTTGCCATGTCTTCTTCTCTTCTTTCTCTATTTTTTCTTCTTCTAAGTCTTGAGTGATTGCAATGAGGTGAAAGACTCCAACCCCTCTTTATATATGTGTGGGCCAAGATCACATCTTGGCCACTCATTTGAAATTAAACTAAAAGCTTTTCCCACCAAAATCCAACAAACTCTTTTTTCAAACGGATAATCCCATTTTCGCGCTATCTTTGTTGGAAGTGCTGTCACAAATTTTTTCGACAACTCTTTTTCCCACTACCAATAACATTTCACGCATTCCCATTTGGCGACGCAACTTCTATTTTAGTGCTACCGTTCTCTTTTTTGCGCTACGCTACTACACACACATCTCATGCTTTTCGCTGTTATTCTTTTCGGCTATATACAAACTTCGCGCTTCTCATTTTTTTTGCGCCAAAAAATAAAATGAAAGGGCTTTTTTACGCAAGAACGATTATGTGTGCGGCGCCGGCTCGGGTTGCCCCTCCGCGCACACCACACGCAGGGGGCTTATGTTCCCAACCTATTCTGGTCGCACCCAAGGGCACACCAAGGGTCCCGTTTTGCATGACACATCACATATTCAACTGTCAATTTTTCAATGCTATTGACCGGTCACAATGCGCACGCTAAAGTCTCGTGCATTTTTCATTGACTTTCGCACGACTAAAAATATTTATGTCGCCAAAGTAGCAAATTTGGCGCCACCAACACTTAGAAAATGTACAAACATGATTTAGTGCACCTTCCCCCCTTAAGGGGCTCGGCCACCTCCCTTTAAGGGGGGGGGGGTCGGCCACCTCTTTAAAGGGGGGGGGGGGGTGTGGGCCACCCTCTTTAGGGGGAAGGTCAGCCACACTTGTCACGGGGGGGATGGGGGGGAAGGGTGGGGGGAGGGGCTACTGACACCATGTACAAACATTCAAACGCACTATGGTCTGCAATGCTCACTCATCACCCGCGACCGTACGACGCCCGTTGTCGCCCGTACGCTGTCGCCGTAATGACCGTCGCCCGCGCCTGCGCGCCATCTTCGACACACACCGTCGCGTCGCTAATACAGTCGCGCCTCCCCGGGCTCTTTGTCACAATGCGGTGACCCCGACACCAGGTATTGACATGGGACGGTCGTCGCCGCGCCCATGTGCCACAATCATGTTACATGCCCCCGGGCATCATACTCATTCACCACACCATGCGCCCCCGCCATGGACGTGGAACATGCTTCGACCCACTCTCTGGAGTGTGTAGCATTCTGAGGGGTTCCGTTCGTAGTGCTCCGGCACGAGGACCCTTCGCAGCGGGATAGGCTCGCTACCACAGAAGCTCTCGCCGCTTTCATTCTAGGAGGGCTCCGCTCGTAATGCTTTGGCACGAGGACCCTTCGCAGCGGGATAGGGGCTGGTTACCACAGAAGCTATCATCGCCTTCATTTTGGGGGGCTCCGCTCGTAATGCTCCGGCACGAGGACCCTTCGCAGCGGAATAAGCTCGCTACTACAAAAGCTATCGCCGTCTTTATTCTAGGGGGCCCCGCTCGTAGTGCTCCGGCACGAGGACCCTTCGCAGCGAGATAGGCTCTCTACCACATAAACTATCTCCGTCAGTCTTCTCAGACAGGTAGAGCAACGCTGTGTGGGGCAGGCAACGTAAATTTGGGAACCGACAGTCCAACGGAGAACCAATATTTTTGGACCCCGTGGTGACGTGTCACTTCTAGGGGATGACACGTGTCAACTGATGACACGTGTCAGCTGATGACGCCATGATGACACAGGAACACTTTTCCCTATAAATAGGGGACTTTGGATTCCATTTTCAGGCGAACTCTCTCAATTGACAATTTCACTTTCTCACTCTAGAATCCAAATTCTCTTAAATTCTAGAGAGAAACATATTTGGACCCCTGACATTGGAACCCTGACGCTGGATCCTGACTTGGACCCTAGCTTGGATTGTCGACTACCAGCCATGTTCGTCTCTACCTTGTCTCCACAGCACTGCCAGCCCTCATGGCCAGTCTGGAGAGCCTTGCTTTCTGCCTTACTCCAACCTCACTGTCTCTCACTTTGTGCATCTGGAAGCTGACTTGAACTACATCATTTTTGGCACCTCCACGTAACTACGAACCCACTTTCCTTGGCATCAAGCTTTAACCTAAACGGAATAATCGAATCATTAGAACACAACCTATAGTACAATATTATAACTTAATACATACTCACACATTCTCCCAAAATGAACCTCCCTCACTGGGTATGTAAAATTACTAAAATGCCATTAGGTGTAAAATTACCAAAATATCCCTCTCGGACTGAAAACGCCAAAACGGCCTTCCCGTAAGTAGAATAACTTTCATGTATGTGAATCTACCCAAAAACACCCTTTATAGGTAAAATTACCAAAATACCCCCACGAGGTGACAAATTACTAAAATACCCCCCGGTTATACTTAAATCATCAAATGACCTTTTCGTAAATAAAATCACTAAAATATCCTTACCGCATGTGAATTTATGCAAAAAATACTTTTTACAGGTAAATTTACCAAAATACCCCCTATGGCTGGCAAATTACCGAAATATCCCCTGGGGGTTCCCGTGTAACGCCCCCAAAAATCCAGAGCTCCGCCGCTTGAACTCCCGGGCCGTTAACCTACCGGATCACACCACACCTGTCAAATCTGTTCACCAACACATACTTTAAAGCATCTGATCCAACATCAATCCAAATTCTTTAAAATACAAGATTTCAATAACTGTTCAAACTTAACTATTAAAACCTAGGTTCTCAATAACCTGATAGAATGAATCGACGGTACAGACCCGCACATGGGTCACATTACCCAGTAGTGATGGGCTCATCGAAATCTCACACAGACTCTAACCCATTCCCGAATATGTGATAGTAGATCGTCACCTACAGATAGGGGTGAGCAGTGAATCGATAAAACCGATCCGAACCGTTGATAAGCTTGAACGGTTTGGTTTAAGATTTTCAAACCGAGGCCCGTTCGGTTCGGTTCACGGTTCAGGATTTTCAAATCGGCTATGAACCGAATCGAACCTAGGATTATATAACTATTAAAAAATATATATACCTTACCATGGTTAACTGAATAACCAGGGTAAAATTAACATGTTTGCCCTAAAATTATTGAACCCTTAGCTTCATTTTCCGTCACTCTTCTTCTGCTCTTATTCTTCAGAGACCACGCCCATAAAGAAAATCAAACAACACCACCACAGCTACTGTTTGCAAGATCCAAGGTCGTCGACCACCATCCGCGATACGTGAAATGTACTCAGACGAAATTGTTTTTTCTCTTGGCATTGGATCAACAAGGGTGCGATTCAGATGGATCTAGAGAAGATCGGGTCTGTTGTCGACTGGGAAGTGCCGAAGAAGGAGAGAGCAGGCAGCAATGGTGAAGCCGCATGCTCAAAGCCATTTTAGATCTCGTAAGACAGCTCACGAGGAGTAGAAAGTTGCCACAACCTGAAGAACGAGACGACAGTTTCCAATTTCCATACCTGAAGAACGAGACGACACGGGTGAGTAATTTCATCACTTGAACGGCATGTGTAATTTCATTATGAACGACAAGAAAATTGTTGCACTAATTGCAGTTTTTCTTCAACAATTTTTTATGGATGTGTTGAATTTGAAAATTCTTGTGCTTGAACATGATTGAACTTGGAACTCTTCTTTTGCGATGTTTTGTTCTTTGCTGTGTTTGAATTCTATGCTTTGAGGGCATGCTGCACACTTGTGGATCCATCAAAAAGGTCCATAGGGGCTTTGTGTGAAAGCCAAATTTGCTTTCTTGCCACATTTACTTTTTTCCTAATTAATTTAGCTTCCAATTAAGAGGATTTTTGTGCAAATCTTGAGATGAACTTGCTTCATGTGAAATCATGCAGACTCAAGCTTGGGAAAACTATATTTGCTGCCAGGTTCTTCACAGCCTCATAGTGCCATTAGGAACAAGTCAGGAGAGCTGGAGCAGAAAACAGAATTAAAGACTGGAGGTGAACCAGGTCAACCTATTTTTTTGAGCTAATCATCAGAAGAAATCACACGATTGGGCACAGTGAGCTTGATTTAATTGCGACAGAGTCCATTATTTTTCACTTACTTCCTTTTCACTGACTTCTTTTTTGTTATTTAATTTCAGATGGCTGATGAACCAATGCCATCAAGTATAGCTGAAACTGCAGTTGGTGCTACCTCTTCATCACTCCCTCCTAAGCCTGATAAAAAGAGGTCAGCCTCGACACCAAGTAATAAAGAGTCACCTGGTAGGAGCATTTTGATCTTGTAAACAAAAAAGGTGATCCTAATGCCATCAAGTAATATGTAAGTACTGCATTAAGAAATATTCATATACTGGCGTAAATGGGACTAGCACATTGTGGACTCATTTAAATGTTAGGTGCAAAAAATATCCTTACAATCATGTCAATAAACGACAAGGTACTCTATCTTTTGAGCCTAAAAAGGAAGACAATGCTATGGGTGATTTGAAGGCAATTCGTTTTAGTGTCGAAGAATGTAGGCTAATACTTGCTGAGATGATTATTGTTGATGAGTTGCCCTTTAATCATGTGGAAAAATAGGGGTTTAGGAAGTTTTGTCACTATATGCAACCTAGGTTCATTGTCCCATCTCGTTTTACGGTTGCTAGGGATGTTACACGTTTGTTTGTAAAAGAAAAGGCTAAGTTGATGAAAATTCTTTGTAATGAAAGACTTTGCCTTACCACTGATGTGTGGACGTCCATTCAGAATTTGGATTATATGTGTCTTACGGGGCATTGGATTGATAGTGATTGGAGGTTACAAAAAAGAATCCTAAATTTTTGCCTAATTCCCAATCATAAGGGTAAGACAATTGGAAAGGAAATCGAGACATGCTTGTTGGGTTGGAAGATTGATAGTATTCTAACGATCACGGTTGATAATGCTAGCAATAATGACACTGCTATTAAGTTCTTAAAAAATAAGACTAAGGATTGGAAAAGCATTCTTCTAGGCAATGACAATCTTCACATGAGATGTGGTGCTCATATTCTTAACCTTATTGTGGGGGAAGGCTTGAAAGATCTTCATGATTCGATTGCTAGTATCCGAAATGTAGTAAGATATGTGAGGTCTTCTTCAGCTAGTCTTGGAACTTACAAAAAATGTGCTGAAAAGGAGAAGATTGATAGTAAGAGTCTTGTATGCTTAGATGTCCCCACCTGATGGAATTCTACGTATTTAATGTTAGAAAAAGCTGAAAAGTTTCAAAAAGCTTTTGAGCGGCTAGATGAGGATGACTTGGACTTCGGAAGGTACTTTCTTGGTATTGATGACGATGATGAGAATGTTGGTGAGAAAAGGAGGCTAAGGCTTGGGCCTCCTTCTGTTGATGATTGGAAAAATGCTAGAACGTTTATCTAGTTTTTGAAACTTTTCAATGATGCAACCTTGCGTTTTTCAGCTTGTTTACACTGTGGCAAATGTGCTTTTTCATGAGGTGATGGGATTACATATAAAATTGGTTACTTTATCTAAAAGTGGGAATAATATTTTGTGTTCTATGGCAAAGAATATGTTGAAGAAGTTTGAAAAGTATTGGGGAACTCTTGATAATTTGAACTTGTATTTGTATATTGCGGTTGTTTTTGACCCCCGTTACAAGTTAAAGTATGTTAAGTTTGTTTTAAGTCAAGTGTGCGATACTGTGGCGGTTAAAGAGGTTGTGAAAAAGGTGAAGGAGAATTTGGTTAAGTTGTTTGAGCATTATGAGAAAGGGGATGATGAATAAAAAAAGCAGCAAGTCAAATTTCTAAGGATATTGTTGCTAAACCTGAGGAAGAGGAATCTTTGGCAGCTCAATACAAGAGGCTATTGGCGGAGGAGGATAGCATAGAGAGCAAGTCGGAAGTAGATCGATACCTAGTTGATAGTTGTGAAGATCCCGTGGTAAATGAAGAATTAGATATCTTGGGATGGTGGAAGCTTAATAGTCAGAAGTATCGTGTCCTCTCTCAAGTAGCGCGACATGTTTTAGCTGTCCCAATTTCTACTGTTGCATCTGAGTCGGCATTCAGCACGGGAGGTCGTGTGCTTGATCCATTTCGTAGTTCTTTGGCTCCACGAACGGTAGAATCTCTTAGTTCTACTCAGAATTGGCTACAAAATCCTTCAAAGACAATTGATCTTCGGGAAGCTATGGACGAGATTGAAAAACTTGAAGAGTACTTTTCAGGTAAACTTAATTGTTTTTGGCTTTTCCTTGAATGAGCTAAAATATATTCTAAAGGCATTTGATTTTTCTCCATTTCTCTATTCAGAAAATGCACAAGGGTCTACTTCACATGCATCAACCGTTATTGATGATGGTAAGGCACTTTTGGACAACTTATTTATTTATAAAACCTGTTTTGGAACAGCTGTCTATGCTCTTGTTTGTGTGTTTGTTGATACGAAGAATCTAACTTTCCTGGGGTTGAATCTGAAAATGAGAAGAGGGGATTTTTTTCATGGGTTCTGAAAATGTGGAGATCTAGTAGCATAGCTTACTTTCATTTGCCTTTGTAAATTTGAAAGCTATTAGTTATTACAGTCACTTTGCTGATTTGTTTAAGGTCTTTACAGTCACTTTGCTGATTTGTTTCATGGGTTTTGAAAATATAGATATCTAGTAGCATAGCCTACTTTCAATTGCCTTTGTAAATTTGAAAGTTATTAGTTATTGCAATCACTTTGCTGATTTGTTTAGGGTCACTTTACAATCACTTTGTTCATTTGTTTAGGGTCACTTTACAGTCACTTTGCTGATTTGTTTCATGATATTGGCTATTCACTTTGCTGATTGCTTGTTTCTTTAAGCTTTTTTCTCCTTGGTAGTCCTGATTTAGGTTGCTTCTTTGTCTTTGTTGGATCTTGCGTTACACTATACAATAGCTGGATGTAGTTGCTGATTTGTTTGATGATTGGTATCATCATGCCTGGTATCATTAAACTTACGAATTGGAGTATTGAAAGTTGCTGATTTGTTTGATCATTGTTTCTTTAAGGTATTTGCTTCTTGGAAGTTGGCAGTCCTGAATCCTGATTTAGATTGTTTCTTTGGTTCTGTTGGATTTTGTTTTGCTTAATAGTTTATATAGTAGATGAATGTAATTTATGGCTTTATGCTGGTGGGCTGATGTATTTGCCTTGTCAAGTACCAACTATTGAAAAGCTCAAATATTTAACAACTTTTTCATTACAATTATTCTTTAGTATTTTAGACATGTTCAATGTGGTAGGGAAGGACTGATCATGTTATTCTCTTACAATTTGCACCTGTTTTGCAGATTAACCTGATTGTTGAAAATGGGATCTTGGCATAAGTGTTGACTTGAAGTTTTTACTGGATTGGCCATGTTACAAGGACTAATCATGTTGTGCTCTTATATTTTCTTGATACTTTGTCTTTAAAATTTGTGATGTAACTTATATTTTTACTTATTGGACCAGATTAATTGTTCTTTTCTTTATAGTGGAATACTTGAATGTAACTTTATTTGACTTTTGCACTTGCCGGTGGTTTAAGCTTTTCATTTATCATGTACTGCAATTATGATGTAACTTTTTGTTATTGAACTAATGTTTTGTTTTTTTTTTAAAACACATTTTAAATTACGCTCAAACCGATCCGAACCATTTAATTTGAACTGTATGAACCGTTCAAACTGAACCGTTCATACCGAAGTGTCTTGGTTCTGTTTGGTTTAAGAATTTGTGAATCGAGGTCAATTGGTTCGGTTTGCGGTTTCACCCCCAAGCCGAACAACGCTCACCCCTACCTGCAAAAGAGAGTCAAACGAAAGGTGAGCTTTTGAGAGCTCAGTAAGGTCGTACAAAACAATCTCCGAGGGAGTTACAACAATTCAAAGACAAACAGTTAAGAGATTTCAAACAGTTACAACAGTCTGACAAGAACAGGGAAGCGTTTCACTCAGTCCCCTTTGATAAGATATTCAGACAATTGTTCTCAGACATTCTTGAAGTGGTCAATGCAGACATAATGCACATAAATTTTGAAGATACTGATCATGGGTGGTAGCGGTGCCACACAGGCAAGGCTCAGAAAATGTACACATGCATGATGTACCAGAATACTAGTCCATTTAGGTACTAGCCTGCATTCCAAACAGGATTCAGACAAACCTTATAACGCCCGCCTCATAACATAACAAATTCCCATGTCAGTATACAGAAGACATATATCACAGAATCAACACACAGATCAATGCTCAATATGCAACAAAAGGTGAGCACTTGACGGGAGATCAATCATTGAATCAGGTTTAACATCAAGGTTTACTTGGCAATAATAGATCGAAATCAATGCATACTTAGAGTTCAACAACGGTCATAAATAAACAAAAGAATAATTGCGAAAGCAAACTGATGGCTCGAGGTTCGGATAGAAACCCTTACCTGGATCCGCAGCTAAAGTAGCTAACCAGCCTGTCTTTAACTTTAACCTAAACAGAATAATCGAATCATTAGAATATAGTCTACAGTACAATATTATAACTTAATACGGACTCACACATACTCCCAAAATGAACCTCCCTTACCGCGTACGTAAAATAACCGAAACGCCCCTAAGGTGTAAAATTACCAAAATGTCCCTCTCGGGCTTAAATCACCAAAATGGTCTTCTCGTAAGCAGAATCACTATAATAACCTTATCATACGTAACTTTACCCAAAATACCTTTCCTAGGTCAAATTACAAAAACACTCCTTCGGGGTGGTAAATTACCAAAATACTCCCCGTTACACTTAAATCATCAAAATGACGTTTCGGTAAGCAACTTCACTAAAGTATCCTTATCGTATGTAAATTTAATAAAAAATACCCTTTATGGGTAAAATTACCAAAATACCCCCTTTGGGGTGGTAAATTACCAAAACACCCATTAGGTTTTCAGGTTTCTGACACCGGCAAAAATCCCACAAATATCTTAAAATGCTATTTTTAGCATCCTGATGTCATTTCTAAACTTGAAGGTATTTTAAAAAAAAATTTGCCCGGAAATTCTGAACTGGTGTTCGGACCGAGCGCTAAAAGGCCAGTTTCGCGAAAAATACCTATCGGCCTCAGAATGGCCCGAAATTTAAAAATATAAAATATATCAGTAGAATAAGATATGTCTAAAATTTTCAGATCAAAATATATTGGTTTGCTATGCTAAATAATTTGATAAATATCTTTAATCGGTACCCCAATTTAGAACCCTTCGTAGACACCAAAAATTCCTGGAAAATTTCAGAGCGTAGGTCTCGTAAAAATATTGGGGGTTACAGTTTTGTACTTTGTCTAATTCTTGATCTAAATATTTATAAAAAGTTGTGGAAAAACTGCCTAATTATTTTAATGTCTTTAGCGACAATTTCAGTTACTGTTCATGATCAAACACACACACACACACTAATTCACATTTTTTACACACACCTCTCATCTTCTTCTTTTATTCTCTTCTAACCGAAACACACTCCTGCACACACACTACACAGTCTTCACACACACACACACACACACACTTTCCACCCCTCTTCCAAACACATAAATCTCTTCTAATTACATTCTAACTTACAACTAACACATATCTAACCCACATAAATTTCACATATATATATACATCCTGAACCAGGACTGAGCGCTCAAGAGCTAATTTTGCGAAATACACGTATCGACCTTAGAATGGTACAAAATTTTAGAATATGAAACCTATCAGTAAAATAAGATTTTCTTAAATTTTTAGATTAAACTAATTTTAGGGCAAATTACACCTATGTCCCTGAGGTTAGGTAATAATTACAGGCAAGGACAATAGTTTGGCAAATTACACTTATGTCTGTTGACCAGACGGAATTCAAAAATACATAACGATTTTGCCGAAAATACGGAATTGCCCCTAAATAAAATTGAAATTCTTGATTTGCCCATGTCTTCCTCTTCAATGTTACAGACACGCATAGACAACAATGGCACCACTGAGGGGAGATGGGGTGAGGGGCAGCCTATGAACCGTCGATGCCGAAGATGAAGGAATTGCCGAATAGGACGAAGGCGACGCCGGAAATTAGTGTCAGTCGTTGGAGTTTCTTTGCCCTTGGGTTCAGATTGCTTTTACTGGCCGGAAATTAGTGTTAATGCGTCACTCTTACCAGCCGGTTTCTCCTATTAGTTTTACTTCTCCGGTTGGCAAGAGAGATGGCGCGAGAGCAGGTGAGTCCGGCGGAGGAAGAGGACCAGCTGCCAGGGGTGGAGGCGGCGCTGGGCGACGCGGGGAAGAAAGGCGAGCGAGTGGAGGAGGACAACGGCGGCGGACTCGATCCTGGCCTCTGCCAGGCGGCTGAACGGGACGTGCTCGACACCGGCGATGTCAGAGAGGCATTCCTACTCCAGGGCAGTGTCCTCGATGCAGTTGAGGATGACGACGGAGGGGAGAGAGATGGGAGCGCAGGAAGTTGTGGTGGGGCATTACCGCGCAGGACCGTCACTGTGTGCAAACAAAACCCTAATTTTCAAATTAGGGTTTCAACAAAACCCCCTAATTTGCAAATTAGGGTTTCAACAAAATTCTAATGTGCAAATTAGGATTTCAGAACCCTAATTTGCAGATTGAGACCCTTAGGGTTTTGATGCAGAATGTGAAATTTTGATGAAATAAACTACACAGATAGAGAACAAATCAATTTTAGGGTTTTAAGACTAATCTTTAAATTAAGGCTTGAAATCTTAGTTTAAAATTTTAAAAAATATTCAGTATATACAGTACAATGGGTAGTTTCGTCATTTTAAAAATACGTATTGATGACATCATAAAAAAGTACACTTTTGGACGGAACCCTGACGGATGGCCACGGCTGATACATTTTAAAAGTGTTTGGTCACGGTATGTTACATTTTAAAACTTAATGTCCTTGACTGTAATTATACCCTAACTTCAGGGATGTAGATGTAATTTGCCCCTAATATATTTACTGTGTTAAATAGATCCGGAATATCTCCTAATTGATACCCTAATTTAGCGTCATACGCGAACACCAAAAATTCCCAAAATATTTCAAAGCGTACGTCTCGTGAAAATATTGAGGGCTATTATTTTTGACTTTGTCTAATTTTGACCCTAACTATTTATTAAAATTTGGATTAAAACTGCCTAATTAATCCCCTACTTTTAATGACACTTACATTTACTGTTCACATTAAACTCACACACTTGTTCACCTTTTGCACACACAGTCTCCTTCTTCTTCCTCACTTCACTCACTGCCGAAACACCCATTTCACACAACTCACATACACACTCTGCTACTCCTAAACACACACACACACACACACACACACTACAACCCTTAAATATACACTGTACCACCTATAAAACACATACTAACACACATTCAAACACATAATACCTAGACACAATCGCATCCATAACACACACTCAAGAACACACACACAGTCACACTCCACACACCACAAACACGCACTAAGTCCCTCGGGAGTTCATTGAAACTCACCCCTTCCTTCATACACACAGCGTAACACATAATTACACCAATCACACACATGTATAAACTGAAACACACACATAAACACCTAAGAACTTCCCTTTGTCCAGCCGTGTTCATGGCACCCCCCACACTTTGCACAAAGCTCAAACACTCTCACAAAAATCTAAATTGCATATTAGGAAGGAGGGGGAAGATTACCCTTGAGCTTCTCTTCAATCTCTCTATTTCTCTCTCTCCATTTTTCTGCCCAAAATCCCTGTTTCCCCACCCCCCCCTCTGTTCTCCCCTGCTCTCTGTCCTTCTTTATGTTTTGCCGCTACTGTTCATCAGCTCTCTCTCTCTTTTTGTTTTTAATTCCCTAAAGTTTCAAAAAAAAATTATATTAAACTTTGGTTAGTCACCAAAACCCTAGCAAGATGTGGCATCAATTTAGAGAATTTTTCTCTAAAACTTGACACCTAGACACAAAATTTCCAAAATTGCAAAATAGTCCCTCAAGTTTTCAAAATTACAAAATGACTCCAAAATTTTGAAATTTATATTTTTACCCAATACTCTCCTAATCTTTATTAAAGATGCATCGCTACAAATCGTGAAACGACCGGACCCACTTGGAAGTGTAAGTATAGGAGCTGTGACCAACCTCTTCTTCAACTCTTTGAAGTTATTCTCACAATCTTCCTTCCATTCCAACTTGACTCCTTTTTGGGTTAGGCGAGTTAAAGGTGTTGCTATTCGTGAGAATCCTTCCACAAATCTTCTGTAATTGTTGACTTGACTGATTTTGATAATTCCATGATCTTTGTTTCTAACATTAATCTAACACTGTTATTTAAAGACCAATTTCAGGACCAATCATAATCAAACATAAACGTGGAATATTTCTTGGCAAATGATTGGAATTGGACTTGGACTTGAACTTGGACGTGGACGTGGACTTGGACGAAGATGTGGATCTGGACTTAAAGTTTATTTTACCTTTGCTGTATTTTAATCTTTGTAACTAAGTCTTTCTTAAAGATTTCCAGAAAATCAAGTAAAGAACAAACCAAGAGTTTTCATTCGAAGGAAAATGATTTTTCGTTCGAATTAATCCTTCAGTCTCTTTCATTCTAGTTTTCAAAAAGTTTTCGGTCGAAACCAAACTTTTCGGTCGAAGCCAAACTTTTCGGTCGAAGCCAAACTTTTCGGTCGAAGCCAAAGTTTTCGGTCGAAGCCAAACTTTTCGGTCGAAGCCAAACTTTTCGGTCGAAGCCAAACTTTTCAGTTGAAGCCAAACTTTTTGGTCGAAGCCAAGTTTTCATTCAAATGAAAGTAGTTTTCATTCGACTCAAATTTTCAGTAGCTTCAAACCTTCTCGACTCTATCATTTCATTCGAATGAATCCAAGAGTCATTCAACCGAATTCTGTAGAGAAGTTTTCATTCGAATGAGTTTGATCTTTCATTTGAATCAATCCTTGTGTCATCCCTTTTTAACGGTCATTTTCTCTTCTAGTATAAAAAGGGCTTTAAGAGCATTTATTGCTAACTTCTCCAATCTTTGAAAGATCTCTCTCTAAATTCTCAAAATACTCTCTCATCTTATTTTACACTTTCATCTATTCTTCCTTGAGTGAGTTCATACTTTGAGAAATTGAGAAGCAAGCTTATTGGTTTAGTTCTTGAAAGATTACAGATCTTCCCACCTAAGAAATCTTAGCCTTGTTATATTCATTGTAATATCTACTCATAATGGAGTGTGTATTGTATCTCAATTGTAAATCTTCTTTTCACTTGTAATCATTGGAAACCTTGAAGGGCTTAGGAATATGTATTGCGGTTTGAGCTAGCACCCAAAGCTAACTGCTTAGTGAAAGGCTCGAGTAGGTCTCACTTGTGTGGAGTGCTTGGGGACTAGACGTAGGCTGGTGAGGCCGAACCAGTATAAATTTCTGTGTTGATTTATATTTATTGTCTCAGTTATTACATTGTAAATTAAGTTTTAAATTTATGCTTTAAGTTGTAAACATCTATTCACCGCTCCCCCTCTAGGTGTGTTTAGGGACCTAGAAGTGGTATCAGAGCCTTGTGCTCTGTTATTTTCTTTGTGACCTAAGAGTCAAGACCTAAAGATCTTACTATGGAAGAAGGTTCAGCAACTACTAGACCACATTTGTTGAAGAACGACAATTATAGCTACTGGAAAAATCAGAAGAGGAATTTCTTGAGGCAAGATACTCATGTATGGTACGTTGTAGAGAATGACCCTATTATTCCCATGAAGGATGGGCCAGACGGAACCAAGGTTCCCAAGGGAATTCTCAAAATGGACGCTCATGAGGCACATCTCTTCTCCATGGACGACAAAGCAAAGAACATTATCAGCTCTGGCCTTGACATGAATGAGTACAATCGAGTCTCAGCATGTGAAACAGCTAAAGAAATGTGGAGACTGCTGGAGGTTACTCATGAAGGTACCAAGCAGGTAAAGGAGACTAAGATTAACATGTTAGTCCAGCAATACGAGGCCTTTAAGGTGAAGGAACACGAGTTCATAAATGAGATGTACTCCATGTTTACTCTCATTATAAATGGACTCAAACTCTTGGAAAAAACATACCCAGAAAAAGAGGTTGTAAGAAAAGTTCTTAGATCTCTTTCCAAGAGATGGGAAGCAAAACTCACAGCCATTCAAGAAGCCAAAGACCTGAATGTGCTGAAGCTGGAAGAATCGGTGGGTTCTCTAATGACTCATGAAATCACGATGAAGAGTTATGACGAGGAAGATACTGTAGGTCCCTTAACACACCTAGGGGGGGGGGGTGAATACGTGTTTACAAGATTGAGCAAAAATTTTAAAACTAAATTTACAAAGCAATGATAGGAACAGTAAATATAAATCAACACAGAGATTTATACTGGTTCGGCTTCATCGGCCTACGTCCAATCCCCTAGCACTGCACACAAGGGAGACCTACTCGAGCCTTTCACTAACCAGTTAGCTTAGGGTGCTAACTCAAACCACAATACAGATTCTGAAACGCTTCCAAGGTTTCCAACTATTACAAATGAAAAATGATTTACAATTGAGATACAACAACAAAACTCCGTGTTGAGTAGATATTACAATGAATACAACAAGGCTAAGCTTTCTTAGGTGGGAAGATCAATAATCTTTCAAGAACTAAACCAAGAAGCTTGCTTTTCGAATTCTCAAAGTATGAAATCACTCAAGGAAAATAGATGAAAGAGTGAAATAAGATGAGAGAGTATTCTGAGAAGTGAGAGAAAGATTTTTCAGAGATTAGCCGAGTTAGTAATAAATGCTCTGAAGACCCCTTTTTATACTTGACGAGAAAAGGACCGTTAAAGAGGGATAATACAGGTTTTGATTTGAATGAAAGATAAGTTGATTCGAATGAAAATCAACGCTGAAGAATTCGGTGGAATGAAAACTTTGACTTCGACCGAAAACTTTGTGAGAACACGAATGAAAGACATTGAAGGATTGCTTTGAATGAAAAGTCACTTTGCTTCGAATGAAAATATTTTTCACTTCAAATGAAAACTTGAATAACAGAGACTGAAGGATAGCTTCGAATGAAAACTTGTTTTGCTTCGACCGAAAACTGTTTTGGCTTCGAATGAAAATCGTTTTGGCTTTGAATAAAAATGCTTTTTGGCTTCGAATGAAAACACTTTTTGGCTTGTTCTTTACTTAATTTACTGGAGATCTTTAAGAAAGACTTAGATACAAGTAATGAATTTACACAAAGATAAAGTATACGTTAAGTTCAAATTCAAATCTTCGTTCAGGTCATCGTCCAAGTCGAAGTCGAAGTCGAAGTCCAAACTCCATAGTCCAAAGTTTAATCTAAGAAATATTCCACATCAATGATTGACTTATGATTGAACCTGAAAATTAGCTTAATAGCAGTGTTAGATTAATGTTAGGAAAAGTAACGTTGGAATTATCATAACCAATCAAGTCCACAGAGTCCACTTCGAAGAAGAAGAACTTAGCTCTCAAAGCTGAGGCCTCTCATGAATCTGTGGAGAGCAGCGATGACTCCGATCCAGACATGGCCTTAATCACTCGTAAGTTCAAGAAGTTTCTTATAAACCGGCGAGATGGAAAGGTCAGGAGAAGTCAGACAACCCAACCACAACAAAGAAACAATGGTGATTAGAACGCTAGAGAAAATCCTGTCGCCTACTATGAATGCGGCAGAACTGGACACATCAAGAAGTACTACCCGCAACTGAAGAACAAATTCGCAAGCAGCAGTAGTCAGGACACAAAAGAAAAGAAATTCAAACCAAGAAAAGCTCTGTTGACTTGGGATGATTCTGACGAGAGTGATAAAGAAATGAGCGAATATGGTAATGTAGCTCAGCTATGCTTTATGGTCAAGGATGATCACTGAGATAAGGTAATCATTTCTGAAAATTTTGATTATGACAAGCTTGAGTTAGCCTTCCTTGAACTCAGTAAAAATAATGAGAAGTTGAAACTAAAAAATGCTGCCCTGAAAAACAAAGCTCTTTCTTTGATAGACACTATTGAAGAGTTGGTTAGTGAAAATGAGGAACTAGAAGAAAAGATTGAGTTTTACATCACTGAAAATGCCTCTTGAAAAATGATCTGATTGCTTCTAAGGAGGAAAATTCTAATTTATCTTCAGAAATCCAGTCTCTCAGAAGTGTAAAAACCCCTGTAGAAAACGAGCTTTTAAAAGCTCAACTGGAAAGAATTTCTACAGAAAAAAAGAGTTTAGAAAAAAAGATCGAAGATCTGAATTTTACGCTTTCAAAATTTACACAAGGAAAAGAGAACCTGGATATACTTTTGGGAAGACAAAGATGTGTATTTGAAAAAAGTGGGATTGGTTATGATCCTTCAAAGAAGCAAAAGGATTATAAAAATTTCTTTAACAAAAATCTAGCCTCCTGCTCACCATTCACACTCTGTACAGTGTGTAATAAGAAAGGGCACTTAGTAAAAAAAATGTCCTCTTAAAGTAGTCAGAAATCAACATTCTTCTTCTGCCAGTCAAAATAAAATAAAGCAAGTTTGGGTGCCAAAACATTGTTTACCTAATTTTCCAGGACCCAACAAAGTGTGGTTACCTAAAGGAATGAAACCAGAATCTGTTGTAGGTATGCTTGAAGCAAAGGTGGATCCAAACAAATGGATCCTCGACAGCGGATGCTCAAGGCATATAACAGGTGATCGTTCACTGTTCTCTTATGGTGGCCTTGTTACCTTCGGAGACAACTTAAAATATTTCTGAAGCTCTAAAAGATGATGGGTGGATTCTTGCCATGCAAGAAGAACTGAATAAATTTGAAAGAAGCGAAGTTTGGTCACTAGTCCCGCCTCCTGTTCAATAAAAGGTCATTGGCACCAAGTTGGTTTTTCGAAACAAACTTGATGAAGATGGCCATATTGTTCGAAACAAGGCTAGACTAGTAGCTCAAGGATACAATCAAGTTGAAGGGGTTGATTTCAATGAAACTTTTTCCCATGTTGCTTGACTTGAAGCTATCCGAATGCTCTTGGCATTTTCATGTCTCATGAATTTCAAACTCTTTCAAATGGACGTGAAAAGTGCTTTCTTAAATGGGGTAATTCAGGAGGAAGTTTTTGTTAAACAACCTCCCGGTTTTGAAAACAAAAAAAATACCCCAATCATGTTTTTAAACTAAAAAAGGCATTGTATGGTCTTAAACTAGCTCCTCGAGCTTGGTACGATCGTCTTAGCAGCTTTCTTATTGATCATGAATTCTCTCGTGGCAAAGTCGATACCACTCTTTTTACAAAATCTAAAAAATCGCATATTCTTATAGTCCAAATTTACGTTGATGATATTATCTTTGGAGCCACTAACGATGATCTGTGCCAAGAGTTTGTTGAAAGTATGTGCAGGGAATTCGAGATGAGCATGATGGGAGAACTTACCCTTTTCCTTGGACTACAAATCAAGCAATCAAAAGAAGGAATTTTCATTACTCAGTCCAAGTACACGCGGGAGCTTTTGTAAAGGTTTGGTATGGATAATGCTAAACCTAGAGGTACCCCTATCTCTCCTAGTCTTAATCTTGTCAAAGATGAAAATGGTAAAGATGTTGATCAAAAACTTTACCGTGGTATGATTGGTAGTTTACTTTATCTTACCGCCTCTAGACCTGATATTATGTTTAGTGTGTGCATCTGTGCCCATTTTCAAGCTTGTCCCAAAGAATATCATCTTACTGCTGTTAAACGTATTTTTAAACACCTTTCTGGGATGATAAATTTAGGACTCTGGTATCCAGGAAACTCTTCTCTTGATATAGTTGGTTTCTCTGATTCCGACTATGCCGGATGTCTTGTCAATCGTAAAAGTACTAGTGGTACTTGCCAATTTCTTGGTGGTGCCCTAGTATCTTGGCATAGCAAGAAAAAGACATATGTTGCACTTTCCACAGCAGAGGCGGAATATGTTGCGGCTAGGAGTTGTTGTGCTCAAGTTGTTTGGATGCGTCAAACCTTACGAGATTTTGGTGTTTCATTAGATAATATTCCGATCATGTGCGATAGTAGCAGTGCTATTGATATTAGTAAAATCCTGTTGAACACTCTTGCATTAAGCACATCGATATTCGTCACCACTTTCTTCGAGACAACGTTCAGAAATGTTTAATCGAACTCAAGAAAGTTGGTTCGGGAGATCAGCTTGCAGATATTTTTACCAAACCTTTAGCTGAATCTAGTTTTTGTTATCTTTGTCGTCACTTGGAATGTGTGATCTTAGCTAATTGTTTGTCCTCTATCCTTTATCTCTTCTCTGTTCTTTTCAATCGAAGGAAAAGGATTTCCTTCGAATGAAAAGTTTTTCATTCGACTGAAAAGTTTTCCTTTGACCGAAAACTTTTCCTTCGAATGAAAAGTTTTCATTGGAATGCAACTCTTTCATTCGAATGAATAGTCTTTCATTCGAATGAAAGGAATCCCTCAGCACTTTTTTCGTTCCTCTGACCATTTCATTCGAATGAAAATGGATTTTCATTTGAATCAAAACTCTTTCATTCGAATGAAAACTCATTTTCATTCGAATGCATTCTATCGTCTATATAGACCCCCAGTCATTTTTTACCTTTTTTTTACTGTTTACATTTTTCACTGTTTACAGTTTACCGTCAAAATTTTTACAACTTTTCCTTCATGACCTTTTTCAAAGCTTTTTACTATGGACCCCTCCACGCGCCGTTCTCGCAGCCGTCGTCACCTTGTGTTGTAAAAAATGTCTGAGTTCGACAGTTCACCTAAAGTTCTTCCTGCTTCTTCACGTCGCAGCACACGGGCTGCTACTCAAGTTGCTGATGTTCACTCATCTGCTCCTGCCGCCCAACCATCCAACGCTCCCCCGCCTACTCCAGGTACTGCTGCTCCGGCTCCTCCTCCCTCTGCTCCCTCTTCCTTTTCGGCTCCTCAACCTACCTGTCCTCCACCCACATGTCCATACAGTTCACCCACATACCCCACTTTTTCAAAACCGCTGAAGACCAAATAAACTTCTATACAAACTTCGTACATTGAGAGGTCATGCCCGATCGCCCTAGGGACCTCAACCTTATGGCTCAACTTGGTGTCACTCCATTTTTTGAATACATGGGGTGTACATCTCTCTTATCTCCTCCCTCCGTCTATTATCCCCTTTGGTCCGCATGTTCTATTCTAACATGACTTTCAACTCCGCTGCCTCCTCTTATCTTGTGACCTACGTAAATGGGGTCACTATTCGCCTCGATGATGTCACGTTGGCACGTATCCTTGGTTTCAAAAACCAATCCTCCCTTGTCATTTTTTTTGGCAACACTTGGTCCACTCGTGGCCCTTTTTCACCTCTCGAACAAACTCAAACTTTACTCCAAAATGTTTCTATTACTCAAGCCCGCAAACCTAACCTTAGTGAACTTTCACCCTTATACCGTATCCATCATCTCATCCTTTCGCATAATCTTTCAATACGCTGCGGTTCTTATGCTGCTAGTTCTCTACCCTTAATTTTTACTGGGCAATTTTTGACCACTTGGTCTGCAATAACTAAGTCCTCCATTGGGGTAGCAATGCATAGCGGCACATCTAAGAGCTCTAGACGCTTGCCTAAACGTTTAATAAAAGCACGTGATGCAAAGAAATGAGTGGCATTGGGATGGCTCCTTTCAAAGCCTTATATGGTAGGAAGTGCAGATCTCCACTATGTTGGGACAAGGTAAGGGAAAGGAAAATGTTGGGACTAGAGTTAGTGCAACTGAAATCGGAGAAGGTCAGAGTAATTAAAGAGAAATTACGGGGTGCTCAAAAGCAGACAGAAGAGTTATGCGGACATACGCAAACGGGAGTTGGAATTCTAAGTGGGCGACGGGGTATTTTTAAGGGTGTCACCGATAAAGGAGTACTATGATTTGGGAAGAAGGAAAAATTCACCCCTAGGTATGTGGGACCCTTTGAGATACTGGATATAGTTGGTTCTCTCGCCTACCGAGTAGCTTTGCCACCGGAGTTAGCTTGTGTCGATAATGTATTCCACGTGTCTATGTTGAGGAAGTACATCCTGAACCCCACATATGTATTACAACCGGAGCCCTTACAGATTAGAGAAGACTTCACCTATATCAAACACCCGGTTCGAATCCTGGATCACAAGGAGCAGACGCTCCGAACTAATAAGATTCTTTTGGTAAAGGCCTTGTGGAGGAACCATGCGGTTGAGGAGGCCATGTGGGAACACGAAGACGAAGTCAGAAGCAAATACCCTCACATGTTTTAAGCCTGAGGTACGTAAATTTGGAGGACCATTTTTTTTAAAAGTAGGGGAGAATGTAATACCCCGAACCTTGATTTTATGCACAGCCGATTAGTTTATATTTGGTGACTAATATAAACGTAACATTTAGCGTGGATGTGCATAATTAAAATTTATCGACAACAATTAGCAATAATTTATTATACTTAGCATTGATATTTTTATTAGAGCGACTTCTAGCGACAATTAGTGAAGCATGGTAGCGTAACAACTCGTTAATAATTTTTCTAGCACATAATATATCGTAAATAATTATTTGGGCATTTTTTGTAATAAGAGAAAGCTTAAGGTAAAAAACAATTAGAATAAACAACAAAGGCTTGTAGGTCCCTTAACACACCTAGAGAGGGGGGGGGGGGGGGGGGAATAGGTGTTTACAACTTTTAGCAGAAAATTAAAACTAAATTTACAAAGTAATGACATGAATAGTAAATATAAATCAAGACAGAGATTTATACTGGTTAGGCCCCACCAGCCTACGTCCAGTCCCCGAGCACTCCACACAGGGAGAGCTACTCGAGCCTTTCACTAACTAACTAGCTTAGGGTGTTAGCTCAAACCACAAAACAGATTCTGAAACCCTTCAAGGCTAAGCTTTATTAAATATTATTGAGATACAATAACACACTCCTTTATGAGTTATTACAATGAATACAACAAGGCTAAGCTTTCTTAGGTGGGAAGATCTGTAATCTTTCAAGAACTAAGCCAAGAAGCTTGCTTTTCAAATTCTTAAAGTATGAACTCACTCAAGGAAGAATAGATGAAAGTGTGAAATAAGTTGAGAGAGTAATATTGAGTAGTGAGAGAGAGATTTTTCAGAGATTGGAGAAGTTAGCAAAAAATGCTCTCAAGGACCCCTTTTATACTAGAAGAGAATATGGCCGTTAAAAAGGGATGACATAAAGTTTGATTCGAATGAAAGATTAAGTTGATTCGAATGAAAACATCTCTGAAGAATTAGGTCGAATGAATCTTAGATTCATTCGAATGAAATGATGCAACATAGAGATGTTGAACCCATTGAAGGATTAAGTTGAATGAAAACTATTTTTTGGTCGAATGAAAATGTTGCTTCGAAAGAAAACTTTGGCTTCGATTGAAAGTTTTTGGTTTCGACCGAAAACTTTGGCTTCGACCGAAATTTTTGGCTTTAATCGAAAGCTTTGGCTTCAACCAAAATACTTGGCTTCGACCAAAAACTCTGCGAAAACCAAAATGAAAGAGGCTGCAGGATTAATTCGAATGAAAACTCATTTTCCTTCGAATGACAACTCTTGGTTTGTTCTTTACTTGATTTTCTGGATATCTGTAAGAAAGGCTTAGTAACAAAGATTAAATACAACAAAGAAGAATATACTTTAAGTCCATATCCAAATCTTTGTCCAAGTCCAAGTCCAGTCTTTGGCTAAGAAAGATTCCACATTTTTGTTTGATTATTAGATTAATGTTAGAGACAGTAATCTAGAAATCATCAAAACCAGTCAAGTAAAAAACCTCACCCTTTTTTATGATGAAAACATTAATCTAACATCATATAATATACTCCCCCTTGATTAGATAATCATTCATAAACAAACAACTAATATATGAACTCCTTTAATATGAGCAAAAAATAATTTACAGTTCAACAATGAGAATAGTTACAATGAGATTTTCTCGCCCTTTGTCAAATCAAAAAGCGAGATAAACAATCGAAACAAAAAAAATCTACGGGTGAGCAGATGAAGAGGGGTCTGGAGGTGGAGGCAGAGCGGTGGTGGGGACTTCAACAACTTCCACTACACGAGGAGACCGAGGCATCAGAGGGTTGTATGGAAGATGTGGATTGAAGAACCATTCTTCACCTTCGGTGCCGGTGTGACGAGAGGGAAATATGTCCGGACGAGTGATCAGGAAGCCATGCGCTTGATCAAATATCTGGTGGGCTAGGTAGCGGTTCTGCTCAGTCAAAATGCTGGTAGTAAGATAAGCTTGGCGACGATGAGCTTGAAGAGCGGCATCCTGTTGGCGGTGGAGGTCGTGCTGCATGCGACTCAAACTCTCCAAAATTGGGTTGTGGTTGACGTTGGAAATGAGTTGTTTGAGAAGGGTATGAAAATCAATTTGATTGGAGAGAAGCTGAGCGGAGGACTGTTGAAGGGACTGCTGAAGGGAAGTGAGCTCGTTAAGAAGGGCGTTGTGATTGGCAGTGACAGAAGCGACCAGGGTAGTTTGAGATTCAAGTATAAGCTGAACGGAAGTGGAGAGATGAGAGAGCTGCTCGGAGAGGTCGAAGGTGTCGGAAGATAAAAATTCGTCAAAGTTTAAGTTTGAAAAATCGGGGAGGGATCCAAAAAGAGGATCAGAAGAGTTAGGTGGTGTAGGCAGAGAAGGTACAGAAGAAGAAGGGTCATTGGGTAGTGGGGGTACGGAAGGGGAAGGGTTAGTCAGCGGTGGTGGCACAGAGGGAGAAGGATAAGTCGGCGGATGAGGATGGAAGGAAGGGGCATGAGCAGGGAAGGACTCAGATGCGTGAGTCTACTCGAAAGGTGCTATACGCTCAAGAGAATGAGCTTGAGTAACTGGATCAGTGCGAATGGTAAAACCCGCACGATGAAGGGAAGTCTTATCAAGAATGTGCGTGCTCAGAATAGATACACATTCCGAGACAACTATTGGAAGAGGAACATTGAAGGTTTCAAAAACTCGGGTCAGAAGAAGACCAAAAGGAAAATGAGCAGAGGGTTTCTTTTTACAGGCATCCATAACATGTAGAATTATGCCCGCAATATTTAAAGGAGAGCCCCAAATAAAATGGGTAAGAATAATGATATCGAGGTAGGTGAAGGTGGCATAAGAACCAGAGCGCACGGAAAGATTATATGAAAGGATAAGATGAAGAATACGGTATAGGGGGAAAGTTCACTAAGGTTAGGTTTACGGGGTCGAGTAATATAAGCGTTTTGGAGTAGGGTTTGAGTTTGGTCAGATGGATTGAAAAGGCCACGAGTGGACCAAGTGTTGCCGGGAAAAATGACAAGGGAAGACTGATTTGTGAAACCAAGGATACAGGCGAGTGTTGTGTCATCGAGGCGAATATTGACCCCATTGACGTAGGTCACAATATATGCGGAGACAGAGGAGTTAAACGTCATGTTTGAATAAAACATGCCAATTAATTGGGGATAAAAGACACTAGGAGGAGAGAAGAGAGATAGACATCCCATTCGTTCAAAGAACGGAGTGACACCAAGTTGACCCATAAGGATGAGGTCACTAGGACGACCGGGCACTACCTCTCAATCGACGAAGTTGGTATAGAAGTTGATTTGGTCTTCAGGGGTTCAAAGAATGTGGTATGTGGAGTATGTCGGTGGGTGAGTTGTATGGACATGTAGAAGGAGGACGGGTAGGTTGAGGAGCAGAGGAGGAAGAGGGAGCAGAAGGAGGAAGAGCAACAATACTTGGAGTAGGTGGACGAGCGGTGGATGGTTGTTGGACATGAGCAGATGAGCTAGCAGCAGCAGCCTGAGTAGAGCCCTTGTACTGCGACGAGATGAAGGGGGAATGACTTCAGGTTCGTCATTGTCTAAGGTTTCTTGCAATACAAGGCGACGACGACTTTGAGGGCGCGTGGATGGGTCCATTGTAGAAAGCTTTGAAAAAGGGTACGAAGGAAAAGTTGAAATTTTTTTGACTGGAAACTGTAAACAGTGAAAAGGTAAACAGTGAAAAAGTAAAAAAGAATGATAGAGGGTATATATAGACGAAAAATTTCGGTCGAATGAAAGTGGGTTTTCATTCGAATGAAAAGGTTTCATTCGAATGAAAACTTAGTTTGCATTCGACCGAAATCGACATAAGGCTTGAAACAAGAATAAGGGGCAGTTTCATTCGAATGAAAATGATTTTTCATTCGACTGAAAGAGTTTAGATTCGAATGAAAAGTCATTTTCATTCGACCGAAATGGTCAGAGGCAAAAAAGCATCTTTGGAGAGGAGCATTTCACTCGAATGAAAACATTTCATTCGAATGAAAGAGTTTCATCCGAATGAAAACTTTTCATTCGAAGGAAAAGTTTTCGGTCGAAGGAAAAGTTTTTGGTCAAATGAAAAGCTTTTTATTCGAAGGAAATCTTTTTCCTTTGACTGAAAAGATCAGAGAAGAGCACCAAAACATAGATGACAAGCAATTAGCTAAGATCACACATTCCTAAGCGACGACAAAGAGAACAAAACCTAGATTCAGCTAAAGGTTTGGTAAAAATATTTGCAAGCTGATCTCCCGAACCAACTTTCTTGAGTTCGATTAAACCTTTCTGACCGTCATCTCGAAGAAAGTGGTGACGAATATCGATGTGCTTAGTGCGAGAGTGTTGAACATGATTTTTACTAAAGGAAACACCAAAGTCCCGTAAAGTTTGATGCATCCAAAGAACTTGAGCACAACAACTTCCAGCCGCAACATATATCTACCTCTAATGTGGAAAGTGCCAGAGATGTATGTTTCTTGCTGTGCCAAGACACTAGTGCATCACAAAGAAATTGGCAAGTACCACTAGTACTTTTACGATCGACAAGACATCCGACATAATCAGAATCGGAGAAACCTACTAGATCGAGGGAAGAATTAAGCGGATACCAAAGTCCTAAATTTATAGTCCCATAGAGATATTTAAAAATACGTTTACCAGTAGTAAGATGAGATTCTTTGGGACAAGCTTGAAAATGAGCATAGATGCACACACTAAACATAATATTAGGTCTAGAGGTGGTGAGATAAAGTAAACTATCAATCGTACCACGGTAAAGTTTTTGATCAACATCTTTACCATTTTCATGCTTTGCAAGATTAACACTAGGAGAGATAAGAGTACCTCTAGGTTTAGCATTATTCATACCAAACCTTTTCAAAAGCTCCCGCCGCATGTACTTGGACTGATAAATGAAAATTCCTTCCTTTGATTGCTTGATTTGGAGTCCAAGGAAGAAAGTAAGTTCTCCTATCATGCTTATCTCGAATTTCCTGCACATACTCTTAACAAACTCTTGGCACATATCATTGTTAGTAGCTCCAAAAATAATATCATCAACGTAAATTTGAACTATAAGAATATGAGAATTTTGAGATTTTGTAAAAAGAGTAGAATCGACTTCGCCACGAGAGAATCCATGATCAATAAGAAAGCTGCTATGACGATCGTACCAAGCTCAAGGAGCTTGTTTAAGACCGTACAATGCCTTTTTCAACTTAAAAATATGATTGGGGTATTTTTATTTTCAAAACCGGGAGGTTGTTTAACAAAAAGTTCCTCCTGAATTACCCCATTCAAGAAGGCACTTTTCACGTCCATTTGAAAAAGTTTGAAATTCATGTGACATGAAAATGCCAAAAGCATTCAGATAGCTTCAAGTGGAGCAACAGGGGCAAAAGTTTCATCAAAATCAATCCCTTCAACTTGATTGTATCCCGGGCTACTATTCTAGCCTTGTTTCGAACAATATGGCCATCTTCATCAAGTTTGTTTCGAAAAACCCACTTGGTGGCAATGACCTTTTGTTGAACAGGAGGCGAGACTAGAGACCAAACATCGTTTTTTTCAAATTGATTTGGTTCTTCTTGCATGGCAAGGATCCACCTGTCATCTTATAGAGCCTCAGAAATATTTTTAGGCTCTATTTGAGAAAGAAAAGCAAAATCAGAGTAGAAAAGATTTACCAAAGACCGTGTCGTTACTCCATGCTCAACATTACCGATTACTTGCTCCTTCGGGTGGCTAGAGGAATATCTCTAGCTCTTTGGAAGCGATTCAGTCTCTGCATTTTCTTTTTGAGATGACGTCGAGCATTCTCTTTCATTTGATGAAACATCAAACTTGTTGTTTAAATCGAGAGAGACTTCATCGCTGTCATCACATGTATGCTTACTTGAATTTTCAACGTTAGACTCTTCAAATACAACATGCATCGATTCTACAACTGCAAGAGTCCTACAATTATAAACTCCATATGCTCTACTCTTTAAGGAATAACCAAGAAAAATACCCTAGTCAGATTTTGCATCAAACTTACCTAGGTTTTCACGATTGTTCAAAATAAAACATTTACAACCAGAAACCTTAAAATAATCCATTTTAGGTTTTCGATTTGAGAAAAGTTCATAAGGAGTTTTATCAAGGATCGGTCTGATAAGAACCCTGTTCAATACGTAACAAGAAGTGCTGACGGCTTCAGCCCAAAAATATTTTGGTAAAGAATTTTCATGAAGCATTGTTCTGCCCATCTCTTGAAGAGTAAGATTCTTTCTTTCTACAACCCCATTTTGTTGGAGAGTTCGAGGAGCAGAAAATTTATGAGCAATGCCACTTTGATCACAAAAAGGTATAAAATCTTTTTCAAATTTACCGCCATGATCACTTCGGATTTTCACAAGTTTCAACTCCTTCTCATTTTGTAGAAGCTTTACAAGGTTAAATTTTTTTCCAAAAGCTTCATCCTTATGAGTTAGAAAAAGAATTGAGGTGTATCTTGAAAAATCGTCAACAATGACGAAGGCATAAAATTTTCCACCTAGGCTAGCATTTCTTATGGGGCTAAAAAAATCTAAGTGAAGAAGTGTAGGTCCCTTAACACACCTAGAGGGGGGGGGGGGGGTGAATAGGTGTTTACAACTTTGAGCAAAAAATTAAAGAATGAATTTACAAAGTAATAACAGAAATAGCAAATATAAATCAACACAGAGATTTATACTGGTTCGGCCCCACCAGCCTACGTCCAGTCCTTGAGCACTCCACACAAAGGAGACTTACTCGAGCCTTTCACTAACCAGCTAGCTTCGGGTGCTAGCTCAAACCGTAGTACAGATTCCGAAACCCTTCGAAGGTTTCCAACAATTACAAATGAAAAGTGATTTACAATTGAGATACAATAACAAACTCCTTCTTGAGTAGATATTACAATGAATACAATAAGACTAAGCCTTCTTAGGTGGGAAGATCTATATTCTTTCAAGAACCAAACCAAGAAGCTTACTTCTAACTTTCTAAAAAGTGAACTCACTCAATAGATAATAGATGGAAGTGTGTAATAGGATGAGAGAGTATTTTGATAAGAGAGAGATCTTTTCAAAGATTGACAAAGTTAGCAATAAATGATCTCAAGGTCCCTTTTTATACTTGAGGAGAAATGAACCGTTAAAAAAGGGAAGATTCAAAGTTTGATTTGAATGAAAGATTAAATTCATTCGAATGAAGAACATCTCTAAAGAATTCAGTCGAATGAATCTGAGATTCATTCGAATGAAAATATAGAGTAAAGAGATGTTAAAGCTACTGAAATATTTAGTCGAATGAAAATTACTTTTCATTCGATTGAAAACATTGCTTCGACTGAAAACTATGACTTTGACCGAAACTTTGGCTTCGATCGAAATTTCTTGGCTTCGACCGAAAACTTTGGCTTTGACCGAAAAGTCTTGGCTTCGATCGAAAGTTCTTGGCTTCGACCGAAAACTTTAGCTTCGACCGAAAAGTCTTGGCTTCGACCGAAAACTTTGGCTTCGACCAAAAATTCTTGGCTTTGACCGAAAATTCTTGGCTTCGACCGAAAACTTTGGAAGACAAGAGGAAAGATACTGAAAGATCAAGCCGAAGAAAAACTGTTTGCTTTCGAATGAAAACTTCAGTTTTAGTTCTTTACTTGAATTTCTGGGAGATCTTTTAAGAAAGACTTAGTAACAAGGATAAAATTTCGATAAGGATAAAATATACTTCCAGCTCTTGAATCTTCATCCTACTCCATGTCCATGTTCAATTCCAATTCCAATTCGAAGTCCAAGTCCAAGCTTTCTCGAAGGCATGTTCTGTGTTTTTGTTTGATTAGGATAAACCCTGAAATATTTATCTTAATAACAATGTTAGATTAATGTTTGTAATAATAATCTTGAAATCATCAAAATCAATAAGTCAACAATCTCCTCCTTTTTGATGATGACAAAATTAATTCTAACACAATAGAATCATATTCCCCCTGAATTAGAAAGCATTCATAAACCAACAATGAATAAGCGAACTGCTTTACTCTTAGCAAAAAATTTACAGTTCAGAGAGTTACAATGAGTTTTGTTCTCCCCCTTTGTAAAATCAAAAAGAGGGACAAACAACCTAAGAAAAAAGAAAACATCTACGGTCGACGACGGCTGGCACCCTGAGCCGATGAGGAAGGATATGTAGGTGGAGGAGCAGTGGTGGGAACCTCAACAACCTCCACGACACGAGGAGATCGGGCCACGGAGGATTGTAAGGCAGATGCGGATTGAAGAACAATTCTTCGCCTTCGGTGCTAGTATGTTGAGAGGGAAATTTTTCCGGACGAGTGACCTGGAAGCCATGCGCCTGATCAAAGATCTGATGGGCCATGTAGCGGTTCTGCTTAGTCAAAATATCGGTAGATAGATAAGCCTGACGGTGAAGAGCTTGAAGAGCGGCATCATGTTAGCGGTGGAGGTCGTGCTGCATGCGAGTCAAACTCTCCAAAAGAGGAGTGTGGTTGAGAGGAAGGGAGGTGATGTTGGAAGCAAGTTCGTTAAGAAGGGTATGAAATCAGTTTGGTTGGAGAGGAGCTGAGCGGACGACTGCTGAGCGGACTACTGAAGGGAAGAGAGCTCATGAAGAAAGGCAGTATGGTTGGCGGCAATAGAGGCGGCTAGAGTGGTTTGAGATTCAAGAATGAGCTGAATAGAGGTGGAGAGACGAGAGAGGTGCTCGGAGAGGTCGAAGTTATCAGTGGATAAAAAATCATCAAAATTTATGTTGGAAAAATCGTTGAGGGGACTGAAGAAAGGGTCAGAAGGGAGAGGAGGGGTGGGCAGAGGCTGTGTAGAAGAGGAAGGGTCGGTGGGTGGTGGTGGTATAGATGGAGAGGGGTCAGTCGGCGGTGAGGTACAGATGGGGAAGGGTCTTTCGGCGGAGGTGGGTGAAAGGCAGGAGCGGGAGCTGGAGCAAGGAGGGACTCAGTTGCGTGAGTCGACTCAGAAACTGCTAACACGCTCAAGAGAGTGAGCATTAGTGACAGGATCTATGCGAATGGTAAAACCCGCACGACGAAGGGAGGTCTCGTCAAGAATATGCGTGCTAGGAATAGACACACATTTCGAGACTACCGTAGGAAGAGGTACATGGAAATACTCAAAAACTTTTGTCAGAAGTAAACCAAAAGGAAGATGAGCGAAAGATTTATTCTTTCAGGCATCCATTACGAGTAAAATGAAACCCGCAATGTTTAATGGTGATCCCCGAATGAAATGGGTAAGAAGGATAATGTCTAGATAAGTGAAAGTGGCAAAGAGCCCGAACACCCCGAAAGGTTATAGGAGAGAATGAGGTTGTGATACCCCGAAAAATACCGAAAATTAATCTAATCGTGAGTTTGATTAATTAAGGGGTGCTATTTTTATTAAGTAGCAATATTGTGATGATTAAGTGTTAGGGAGCTAAATAGGGGGTTAGTGTGGTTTTGGCGGTTAAAAAGCAATTTTGGAAAGTTAAGGGGCCAAAAATGTAATTTTGAAAAATATGTTGAATGAGATGCATATTTTTATTAATTAGCATCATTTTGATGATGAGTGGGTGTTAGGAAGTGGGATGAGGGGTTAAGGTGATTTGGGGGAAAATTGTAATTTTCCAAAGTCGAGGGGTCAAAATGTAATTTTAGAAACTTGAGGGGCCAAAGTGCAAAGTTTGAAACTTTGCAAAATGTGTCATAACCTGAGGGAAACAGGTCATGCACGATGGTCACCTCCTACTTGCTGTAAGCTGAGTCATGCTTGGAAATTTTAAAATACTTTGGGATAAGATTCATGAGAAGAAAATATAAAAAGAAATTTTTGGAGTGTAAAATCGAAATAGCAGAAAGTCAAGAACATGGCTGGGAACAAGAACAGAAGTAGCAGAGGGAAGGAAGAAAACAAAGAGAAGGAAAAAGAGGGAAAATGAGGAAGAAGAAGGAGGGGAAAGAAACAAAAAGAAAGGATTGAATCTGAACCCTAACAGGGTATGAATCTTGAACCCAATTTGTGAAATTGGTTGAATTCGATCAAGTTTGTAACATAGATACATATATGTATACTCGGTTATGTATGAATTTGATTGGGGATGAATAAATTGGGATGAATTCTTTTTAGAATCATGACATAAGACCCTAAAACAACAAAGAAAGAGAAAACGAATTAAGGTTTTGAATTGGACTTGATTTCAAGGTGCGTGGGTGTGTATTTCAGTGTGTTTTAGTGTGTGTTCTTAAATTTGGTTCATGGTTTGGATTCAATTGGTTTAATTGTGCAAAATTGATGTATAAAAATGAGTTTAGGGCATGAATTAGGTATGTTATAATGTGTTTAAGTGATCTAAGATGAATTTGTGAGAAGTTCATGCGTGATTGTTAGAGGAGTGTACCCAGGATGTTGCTGATTGAAGGAGGAAGAAGATGAGTGTGTGTGCGTGAAGGTGAAGTAGTGTGTGTTGATGTGAATAGTGACTGTTTTTGTCACTAAAGGTGAAAATGAAGTAAACAATTTAAAGTTCTAATTTTTAAAAATAGGTAGGGTCCGATTTAGCCAAAGTGGAAAAAAGAGACCCTAGTTATTTTTAGGAGACCTACATCGTGAAAACATTTCAGATTTTTCTGAGGTCAGGAATGGGGTTAACGGATGCGGAAATTTTGACACTTTACAGTGGAATTTAAAATATCAAACAAACGCGGTTTCATCCGAAAATTTTATGGATACCTTAGGATACTAAGAAGTTTCATTTCCAAAAATTTCAGGTTGTTCCGAAGTTATTAATTTTTTTTTGGCCTTACAGGCTTTTAAGCGCTCGATCCTGACACCGGTTTGGGATTTTTGGGGCAAATATTTTCTAAAACTCTTTTAGCTCAAAAATGATTTCGGAATGCTTAAAATAGCATTTTAAAGTGGTTTTGGGATTTTTCTGGTATTGGAAACCCCCAGGGGGCATTTTACAGCCTAAACGGGGTGTTTTGGTAATTTTCCCTCTAAAGTGTTTTGAGAGACTATTTGGCCTATAAATGATGTAGTACATGTAAAAAGTAGTTGTAAAGCGGTGTTGGGGTGTTGGTGGTGTAGCGGCCATCATGGGGTATTTTGGTAATTTGCCATGTTGACGCCAAATTTTTTAGAACGCGCGTTATTAAACATCCAAAATGGTGGAAGGTGAGGAATTGTGTTAATACGTCTAAAATGAGGGGAGGTTGTTATCTCTAATGCGTCGATAAGGCTAGGTTAAGGATCCAGTTATTGGATCGGGTTAACTAGCTGTCATAAAACGCTACGAGCGGTTAAAAGGGAAGGGGTAGAATAAGGATTGCGTATATGTTGAATGATGTCTAACGAGCAGGATATTATTTGACTAGGTGATGCAGTTCGTTGCGATCAGAGATTGTGAGTTGCTTCGGCTATAAGCCAATCAGGTAAGGACAATGCGGTTCTGATATGCTAATTCGTTGTTCGATTAGCATGCCATGTTGATTACGTGTTGTTGAATGCTTGTTGTTATGATTGGACACCGATAGTCATTGTGACCGGTATATGTATATTTGAATTACGCTGTTGAGGACTTAGGATAAAATAAATTCCCTTGGTCCGCCTGTTCATGCAATTTAGCGAGGATAATGGGTGTTCTAGTATGCTATGATTCGATTAAATTAGCATACCCGAAGTGGATGATGATGTTGCGTAGGGGTTATCGTGGTTGTTGTGAGATGTCGGCAGTCATTGATAGCCGATATCTCTTCTCTTTGGGAACACCATTGAGGACTTGTGGCAAACTTTTCCCGAGTTCGCCCTATCGTTGATGATGATGTTGTTGAGGTCGTTGTGTGTTGTTGTGAAATGTTGGCACTTATTGGTAGTCGACATTTCTCTTATGTAAGAACGTTCTTGAGGGGTTGCGGTAATCTTCTCCCAAGTCCGCCATGTTGATGATGTTACGTTGAACTCTTGTTGTTAGGTTTGAACACCGGTTGATCTTCTGATCCGGTATTCCTTGTTGAGCTGTGTTGTTGAGGACATAAGGTGGAATAAACTTTCCATTAGTCCGCCCCGTTGATGAAGTCTCGTTACTTGGTTGTAACGGGGTTAGGGAAAACACTCTAAATGAGTTCCCTGCTTGTTGAAAGTGTCTCTTCTATTTACTTGAGACTGAGATGAACATCCCATAAAATGGGACATCAATACGAGGAGGATGGCATGTGAAATATGATCACTGGCAAAGAGGATGTAGGGCGCGCGAGTCGAGTCTTTCATGTCTGGTCGAGTCTAGTCAGTCGTGTCTGAGTTGCATTGCATTTGATTTTTCCTTTGATGTTAATGATTTTAATGACTTGTATTTCATTGCAGTTTATCTTTTCAATTTCTTGTTTTAGTGTTCACTTGTATAGTCAGTCAGTCAGTCTTGTCCATGAGGAGGTGGCAATAATGTTGTTCTGTTAGGCCATGAAGCCACTCAGTTTGACGAAAGAAAACATCGTTTGACAATTATGCTGATGTTGAAAATTATTGGAACTCTTGATTCATTGTTATCGTTGAGATGATTATTATTCCTCCGAGTCTCTTGAATCATTTGTACGTGATACTCCTCGTGTTGTCTTTTCTGGGCGATTTGCGCTCATTCCTTATGTTGTATTGTGCAGGCTATAAGGTTGATCAAGGAGAACCCTCTAGAAAGGGAAAGGAAAAGGAAAAGGAAAAGGAAACAAGCTAGAAAAGTTGAGCAAGGGGATCAGTGGTGTGAGGTAAGATAAGCTAGAAATGGTGAGATAAAGATTGAGTAACGAGATAGGTTGATAAGAGTCACACGACTACAGTCGTATATTAGGTTGTAACCATTCATGTTATTTAAAGACCTGAAAGTCTTCCGCTGTAGTATGACGTATGTTTGTAAGAAATTTTTTTATAAGGACACATTTTGGAGCGTCTATTAATGATGTATGAGTATGAGGATGTAGTGGCTCTGTATTCAGCACAGGGTTTTGAATATGATTATGGTTGATAACTCATCCCGGTGATCTCACCTGGGTTGAGGGTGTCACAGAGGTGGAGCACACGGTATTAAGGGGGAAAGATCACTAAGGCTGGGTTTGCGGGGTTGAGAAATGGATTGATTGTTAAGAATGGTTTGAGTTTGTTGGAGAGGGTTAAAGGTGCTACTAGTGCACCATGTGTTTCCGGGAAATACTATCAGTGAAGATTGGTTGGTGAAACCTAAGATTTGGGCCAAAGTAGTTGTATCTAGGCAAATGTGGACCCCTTTTACATAAGTTGTCAGAAAATTAGAAGTAAAAGAGTTAAAAGTCATGTTCGAATAAAACATTCGAACTAAACAAGGTTAGTAGACAGATGGAGGAGAGAGAATGGGTGGGCACCCCATTCGTTCAAAAAGTGAAGTGAGGCCAAGTTGGGCCATAAGGTTGACGTCACTAGGGGAATTGGTACGACCTCCCTACTGATGAAGTTTGTATAGTAGTTAATTTGGTCCGCGGGAGATTCGAAACAGTGGGGAATATGAAGAATGACAGTAGGTGAAGAATAGGGACATGTGGGCGGAGGACAGGTAGGTGGAGGAGCAGAAGAGGAAGAGGGAGCAGAGGGAGGAGGTGGAGCAGTAACAGTACCTGGATAACGTGGAGTTGTACGGGTGTTGCGATGAGATGCAGTAGTGCACGGGGCAATAGGGCGCTATGAAGACGTGGACGACACAGTAGATGTGGAAGTCGCGGCCGTAGTAGAAGTCGCAGCAGGAGGAGAAGGTGGTGGCAGAATCTCAGGTTCGTCATTGTCTGAAGTGGCTTGCAGGACAAGGCAACGACGACTTCGAGGGCACGTGTTGGGATCTATAGCAGAAAAGTATACGAAAAAGGTGAAAACGAGGGAGAAAGGTAAAAAGGTGAGAAGGTAAATAGTGAAAAAGGTAAAAAGTGAAAAAGTGAAAAAATGACTGGGGGTATACATAGATGAAGGAATTTGAGTCGAATGAAACTCATTTTTATTCGAATGAAAATATTTTGATTCGAATGAAAGGCAATTTGCATTCTACCGAATTCATCAGACGTGAAGCATGTAAAATAGAAAAGTATTTCATTCAAATGAAAACTCATTTTATACGAATGAAAGACTTTTGAGTGGAACGAAATACATTTTTCATTCGACTGAAAAGGTCAGTGGTCAAAACAGTACATATGGGAGAGGAACAGTTCATTCGAAGGAAATCCTTTTCCTTCGCCTAAAAAAAACAGAAAAGAGCTTAGAAAGATGGATGACAAGCAATTTAGCTAAGATCACGCATTCCTAAGCGACGACGAAGAGAACAAAACCTTGATTCAGCTAAAGGTATAGTAAAAATAGATTCAGCTAAAGGTTTAGTAAAAATATCTACAAGCTGATCTCCCAAACCAACTTTCTTGAGTTCTATTAAACCTTTCTGAACGTTGTCTCGAAGAAAGTGGTGACGAATATCGATGTGCTTAGTGCGAGAGTGTTGAACATAATTTTTACTAATATCGATAGCCCTAGTACTGTCACACAAGATAGGAATACAATGTAAGGAAACACTAAAATCTTGTAAGGTTTGACGCATCGAAAGAACTTGAGCACAACAACTTCCAGCCACAACATATTCCGCCTCTGCTGTGGAAAGCGCCACACATGTCTGTTTCTTGTTGTGCTAAGACACTAGTGCATCACCAAGAAATTGGCAAGTACCGCTAGTACTTTTACGATCGACAAAACATCCAGCATAATCAAAATCTGAGAAACCTACTAGATCGAGGGAAGAATTACGTGGATACCAAAGTCCCCTAAATTTATCGTCCCACAGAGATATTTGAAAATACGCTTAACAGCAGTAAGATGAGATTCTTTGGGACAAGCTTGAAAACGGGTACAGATACACACACTAAAAATTATATCAGGTCTACAAGCGGTAAGATAAATTAAACTACCCATCATACCACGGTAAAGTTTGTTATCAACATCTTTACCATTTTCATCTTTGACAAGATTGACGCTAGGAGAGATAGGGGTATCCCTAGGTTTAGCATTATCCATACCAAACCTTTTTAAAAGCTCCCGTGTGTACTTTGACTGACTTATGATGAAGATTCCTTCTTCGATTGCTTGATTTGAAGTCCAAGGAAGAATGTGAGTTCTCCCATCATGCTCATCTCGAATTCCCTGCGCATACTTTCAGCAAACTCTTGGCAGAGATCATTATTAAATTTGAACTATATGCGAATGCCTATATTTTTTAAAAAGAGTGGTATCGACTTTGCCACGAGAGAATCCATGATCAATAAGAAATCAGCTATTTTCCTTTGGAAGGGTACTGGGCTTTGTACCACGGGAGCCAAGGTGGCTTGGGCTGATGTATGTTGTCCTGAGGTAGAGGGTGGCCTGGGTATTAAGCAGATTGAGGTGTGGAATTTTGCTGCCATCTCTAGACACATTTGGTCTATCATATCCTTCAGGTCGGACTCCCTTTGGCCGCGATGGGTCAAGTCCAATATTCTGATAGGTCGGAGTTTTTGGGAAGTCTCTTGCCCTAGCGATTGTAGCTGGTCTTGGCGTAAGATTCTCATGGTTAGGGATATGATTCGTTCTTTCCCTCGGTATATAGTTGGGGATGGTAGTAGGATCTCTCTGTGGTTTGATTGGTGGCATCCGATAGGCCCTATCATTCCTACCCTTTCTGGTAGGATTATTTCTGACTCGGGTCTGGATAGGCGAGCGAGGGTTTCTGCTGTGATCTTTGGCTCATCGTGGTGTTGGCCTGTGTCCAATACCCTTGAGCTCATGGAGTTGCGCGAGATTACCCCTAGCTCTTTTCGTCCTGCCTCGAATATGCCTGATAGGATCGTCTGGACGGTTAGTGGTTCTGGGGATTTCTCCATTGCGAGTACGTGGGAAGCCCTTCATCATAAGCGGCCGTTAGCTAGATGGGCTTGCTTACTGTCGTGTAAGTGGCGTGTTCCACGTCATAACTTCATCTTATGGCTGGCCATTAGGGAGAGGTTAAGTACGCAGGATAGGCTTTTTGCTTTTCATGTTATTCCTAGCATGAGCTGTGTTTTCTGTCGCATTCCTTTTGAGTCCCATGATCATCTATTTTTTAATTGCCCTTTCACGTTCAGATTATGGTCTATTATTCAAAAGAAATGTAATTTTAACTGGCCTATGTTGAGTTGGCAGGGTATGGTTGATAGAGCTTCCTCTGAATGGCATGGCCTTGGATTCCCGGCATCTGTCTGTCGGATAGCGTTTGCGGCGTTGGTGTACTATATCTGGCAAGAGCGGAATTCTCGTTCTTTCGAGAATAAGTATAGTGATGTGGTTTCTTGTTCTGCAGGTCTTGTGCAGATCATCCGGTGGAGGTTATTCTCTTGCAGAAAAGTGGCCAATACCCCGACTAATCGATGGTTCCAGGGTGAATGGCAGCCCCCCGACTCCATATTCGGCTGATTCCGTCATCTTTTGGTCAGATCGACTTTTGGGTGATTGGTTTGTGTACAGACAGACCGATGCAGCTTTTAGCATGCTATATTGCAGTTTTCGTGTGATGTGCTCTTTCCACCAGGACTTCTAGATTCCACGTGGCTTCTCGTGTGGTCACTACTGGGTCCTTTGTATTTCTTTTGCTAATCTCGCTTCGTTGTTATGTATTAACTTTTTTCTTTCGTGGCCTGTGTGGCATGTTTTTTGCCTAGCATAGGTTTTATGTTCCCTCTTGCTTAGCAAGACTTGCATTTCGTTGTTGTTTTCTTGGGGTATGCCCCTTGCAGATGTTGTACTTTTGTTTCATCGGTTGATATATATTTTTATTTACCGAAAAAATAAGAAATCAACTAAGACGATCGTACCAAGCTCGATGAGCTTGTTTAAGACCTTACAATGCTTTTTTCATCTTAAAAACGTGATTGGGGTATTTTTCACTTTCAAAATCGAGAGGTTGTTTAACAAAAACTTCCTCCTTAATTACCCAATTCAATTCAAGAAGGCACTTTTCACATCCATTTGAAAAAGTTTGAAATTCATGTGACAAGAAAATGCCAAAAGTATCCGGATAGCTTCAAGTCGAGCAACGGGGCAAAGGTTTCATCAAAATCAACCCCTTCGACTTGATTGTATCCTTGAGCAACTAATCTAGCCTTGTTTCGAACAATATGGCCATCTTCATCAAGTTTGTTTCGAAAAACCCACTTGGTGCCAATGACCTTTTGTTGAACAGGAGGCGGGACTTGTCCAAACATCGCTTCTCTCAAATTGATTCAATTCTTCTTGCATGGCAAGAACACACTCAGCATCTGTTAGAGCCTCATAAATGTTTTTAGGCTCTATTTGAGAAAGAAAAGCAAAATCAGCACAAAAAAGATTAACCGTAGACCGTGTAGTTACTCCATGTTCAACATTACCAATGACTTGCTCCATCAGGTGACTGGAGGAATATCTCCACCTTTTGGAAAGTGGCTGAGTCTCTGTATTGTCTTTGTGGGATGATTTTGAACACTCACCCTCATTTGAGGAAACAGTTAGCTTGTTGTTTAAGTCCAGGAAGAGTTCTTCGCTATCATCACCTGCATGCTTACTTGGATTTTCGACGTTAGATTCTTCAAATACAACATGCATGGATTCTTCAACTGCAAGAGTCCTACGGTTATAAATTCTATATGCTTTACTTTTTAATGAATAACCAAGAAATATACCCTCGTCAGATTTCGCATCAAACTTACCCAAGTTCTCATAATTGTTCAAAATAAAACATTTGCAACCGAAAACCTTGAAATAATCAATTTTTTGTTTTCGATTTGAGAAAAGTTCGTAAGGAGTTTTATCAAGGATTGGTCTGATGAGAACCCTGCTCAAAACGTAACAGGAAGTGTTGACGGCTTCAGCTCAAAAATATTTTGGCAAAGAGTTCGATTCTTTCTCTCTACAAGCCCATTTTGTTGGGGGGTTCGAGGAGTAGAAAACTCACGAGAAGTGCCATTTTGATCACAAAAAGGTATAAAATCCTTTTAAAATTCGCCGCCATGATCACTTTGGATTTTTACAAGCTTCAACTCCTTCTCATTTTGTAGAAGCTTTACAAGGTTAAAGAATTTCCCAAAAGCTTCGTCCTTATGAGTTGGAAAAAGAACCCAGGTGTATCTACAAAAAACGTCGACAATGACAAAGGCATAAAATTTTCCACCTAGGTTGGCATTTCTTGTGAGGCCAAAAAGATCTAAATGAAGAAGTTGAAGAGGGCGAGAGGTAGAAACAACATTTATGGCTTGAAATGATGTTTTTGACTGTTTGCCGTATTGACAAGCATCACAGACCTTATCATTGACAAACTTTAACTTTGGTAAGCCTCTCACAAGCTCTTTCGAGAAAAGTTTATTGATTAGATCCGTATGCACTTGACCTAATCTACGATGCCACAACCAAATATCATTTTGTTGAACAGAAAGACATACTTCTCGAGAAGCGTCTAATGCATCAAAAGATAAAGTATAAATATTACCATATCTCTTACCAACCAAGGTACCTCCATCCGAGGCATGACTGATCAGGCAGTGGTCACCTTCAAAATGAACTTTGTGTCCACTATAGATTAGTTGACTGATGCTTATCAGATTGAACTTTAAACCATCAACTAAAGACAGATTATCAATGGAAATTGAACCGATACCAATTTTACCTTTACCGATGATCTTCCCATTTGAGTTGTCTCCGAATGTAACAAGATCGCCATCCTTCGGAGTGATATGAGAGAACAGTGAAAGATCACCTGTCATATGCCTTGAACATCCGCTGTCGAGAATTTGAATCCACCTTTGTTTTCAAGCATACCTACAACATATTCTGATTTCGTTCCTTTAGGTACCCACACTTTCTTAGGTCCTGGAAGATTAGATAGACGAGATTTTGGCACCCAGACTTGCTTTATTTTATTTTTATTAACATAAGAAAATACTTGATTCCTAGCAACTTTAAAAGGGCATATTTTAACTAAGTGACCCTTCTTGTTACACAATGTACAGAGTCTGAACGGAGAGCAGGAAGCTAGATTTTTGTTAAGGAAATTTTTATAATCCTTTTGCTTCTTTGAAGGATCATACCCAATTCCACTTTTTTAAAAAACACATCTTTGTTTCCCCTGAAGTATATCCAGATTCTCTCTTCCTTGTGTAAATTTTGAAAAGGTGAAGTTCAGATCTTCAATCTCTTTTTCTAAATCCCTTTTTTGTGTAGAAATTTTCTCCAGTTGGGATTTTAAAAACTCATTTTCTACAAGGGTTTTTACACTTCTGAGAGATTGGATTTCGGAGGACAAATAAGAATTTTCCTTCTTTGAAGCAATCCGATTATCTTTTAAAGAGGCATTTTCAGAACTATAGAACAAAACCTTTGATATCTCGGCCGCTGTAGCTTATCGACTTGTTCTTGAGCTGTGGGCAATATTTTTTGATGTGTCTAGTTCTCCCACACTCATAGCAGGCGTCAGGATTTTCTCTTGCATTCCAATCACCATTGTTTCTTTGATGTGAATGGGTTGTCTGATTCCTTCTGATCTTTCCATCTTGTCGGCTCGTAAGGAACTTTTTGAACTTACGAGTAATGAGTGCCATTTCTAGATCAGAGTCATCGTCACTCTCTACAGGTTCATGAGATGCCTCAGCTTTGAGAGCTAGGTTCTTCTTCTTTGAAGTGGTCTCTTCCTCGTTATGAATCTTCATCGTGATTTCACTAGTCATTAGAGAACCAACTAATTCTTCCAACTTCAGCAAATTCAGGTCTTTGGCTTCTTGAATGGCTGTGAGTTTTGCTTCCCATCTCTCGGGAAGATCTGAGAACTTTTCTTATGATCTCCTTTTCTGGGTATAATTTTCCCAAAAGCTTGAGTCCATTTATAATGAGAGTAAATCAGGAGTACATCTCATTTATGGACTCGTGTTCCTTCATCTTGAAGGCCTCATACTGCTGGACTAACATGTTAATCTTAGTCTCATTTACCTGATTGGTAGCTTCGTGAGTAACCTCCAGCAGCCTCCACATTTCTTTTGTTGTTTCACATGCTGAGACACTATTGTACTCATTCATGTAAAGACCACAACTGATCATGTTCTTTGCTTTGTTGTCCATGGAGAAAAGATGTGCCTCATGAGCATCCATTTCGAGAATTCCCTTGGGAATTTTTGTTCCGTCTGGTTCATCCTTCATGGGAATTATAGGACCATTCTCTACAACATACCATACATGAGTATCTTGCCACAGAAAGTTCCTCGTCTGATTTTTCCAGTAGCTGTAATTATCGTTCTTCAACAAAGGTGGCCTGATGGTTACATAACTTTCTTCCATAATACAATCTTTAGCTCTTGAGTGTTAAGTCACAAATAAAATACCAGAGCACACGACTTTGATACCACTTGTAAGTCCCTGAAAACACCTTGAGGGCGGGGGGGGGGAAGGGGTTGAATATGTGTTTACAACATTGAGCAGAAACTTAAAGAATGAATTTACAAAGTAATAGCAGAAATAGCAAATATAAATCAACACAGAGATTTCTATTGGTTCGGCCCCACCAGCCTACGTCCAGTCCCCAAGCACTCCACACAAGGAAGACCTACTCGAGCCTTTCACTAACATCTAGCTTCAGGTGCTAGCTCAAACCACAATATAGATTCCGGAAGCCTTCCAAAGTTTCCAACAATTACAAATGAAAAATGATTTACAATTGAGATACAATAACAAACTCTTTCATGAGTAAATATTACAATGAATATAATAAGACTAAGCCTTCTTAAGGTGGGTAGATCTATATCCTTTCAAGAACCAAACCAAGAAGCTTACTTCTAACTTTCTCAAAAACGAACTCACTCAATAGAGAATAGATGGAAGTGTGTAATAGGATGAGAGAGTATTTTGAGAGGAGAGAGTGATCTTTTCAGAGATTGGCAAAGTTAGCAATAAATGCTCTCAAGGTCCCTTTTTATACTTGAGGAGAAATGAACCGTTAAAAAGGGGAAGGCTCAAAGTTTGATTTGAATGAAAGATTAAATTCATTCTAATGAAGAGCATCTCTGAAGAATTCGGTCGAATGAATCTGAGATTCATTCGAATAAAAAGATAGAGCAGAGAGATGTTAAAGCTGCTGAAAGATTGAGTCGAATGAAAACTACTTTTCATTCGATTGAAAACATTGCTTCGACTGAAAACTATGACTTCGACCGAAAACTTTGGCTTCGACCGAAAAGTCTTGGCTTCGACCGAAAGTTCTTGGCTTCGACCGAAAGTTCTTGGCTTCGACCGAAAACTTTGGCTTTAACCGAAAAGTCTTGGCTTCGACCAAATTTTTTTGGCTTTGACCGAAAACTTTGGCTTCGACCGAAAGTTCTTGGCTTCGACCGAAAGTTCTTGGTATCGACCGAAAACTTTGGAAGACAAGAGGAAAGATACTGAAAGATCAAGTCGAATAAAAGCTGTTTGCTTTCAATTGAAAACTTCAAGTTTAGTTCTTTACTTGAACTTCTGGGAGATCTTTTAAGAAAGACTTAGTAACAAGGATAAAATTTCAATAAGGATAAAATATACTTCCAGCTCTTGAATCTTCATCCTACTCCATGTCCATGTCCATGTTCAATTCCAATTCCAAGTCTAAGTCCAAGCTTTGTCCAAGGCATGTTCTGTGTTTTTGTTTGATTAGGATAAACCCTAAAATATTTATCTTAATAACAGTGTTAGATTAATGTTAGTAATAATAATTTTGAAATCATCAAAATCAATAAGTCAACAAGAAGTTGAAGAGGGCGAGAGGTAGAAACAACATTTTTGGCTTGAAAATATATTTTTTACTGTTTGCCGTATTGACAGTCATCACAAACCTTATCCTTGACAAACTTTAACTTTGGTAAACCTCTGACAAGCTCTTTTGAGAGAAGTTTCTTGAATAGATCCATATGCACATGACCTAATCTACGATGTCACAGCCAAATATCATTTTGTTGAACAGAAAGACATATGTCTCGAAAAGTGTCAAATGCATCAAAATATAAATTATAAATATTACCATCTCTCTTACCAACCAAAGTGCCTCCATCTGAGGCATGACTGATCAGGCAGTGGTCACCTTCAAAATGAACTGTGTCTATCGATTAGTTGATTGATGCCTATCAAATTGAACTTTAAACCGTCAACTAAAGACACATTATCAATGGACATTGAACCAATACCAATTTTACCATTACCAGTGATCTTTCCATTTGAATTGTCTCCCAATGTAACAAGACCGCCATCCTTCAGAGTGATATGAGAGAACAGTGAAAGATCTTCTCCTGATCTTTCCATCTCGCCAGCTCATAAGGAACTTCTTGAACTTACGAGTGATGAGAGCCATTTCTGGATCAAAGTCATCGCTGCTTTCGGTAGGTTCATGAGAGGCCTCAGCTTTGAGAGCTAAGTTTTTCTTCTTCGAAGTGGAATCTTCATCGTGATTTCATGAGTCATTAGAGAACCCACCAATTCTTCCCACTTCAGCACATTCAGGTCTTTGGCTTCTTGAATGGCTGTGAGTTTTGCTTCCCATCTTTTAGGAAGAGATCTAAGAACTTTTCTTACGATCTCTTTTTCTGGGTATGATTTTTCGAAGAGCTTGAGTCGATTTATAATGACAGTAAACCTGGAGGACATCTCATTTATGGACTCGTGTTCCTTCATTTTGAAGGCCTCATACTGCTGGACTAACATGTTAATCTTAGTCTCCTTTACCTGATTAGTACCTTCGTGAGTAACCTCCAGCAGCCTCCATATTTCTTTAGTTGTCTCACACGCTGAGACACGATTATACTCATTCATGTCAAGGCCACAGTTGATGATGTTCTTTGCTTTGTCGTCCATGGAGAAAAGTTGTGCCTCATGGGCATCTATTTCGAGAATTCCTTAGGGAGCCTTGGTTTCGTCTGGTCCATCCTTCATGGAAATAATAGGACCATTCTCTACAACGTACAATACACGAATATCCTGCCTCAGAAAATTCCTTATCCAATTTTTCCAGTAGCTATAGTTGTCGCTCTTTAACAAATGTGGTCTAGTGGTCGCTGAACCTTCTTCCATAATGAGATCTTTAGCTCTTGACTCTTAAGTCACAAAGAAAATACCAGAGCACACGGCTCTGATACCACTTGTAGGTCCCTTAACACACCTAGAGGGGGGGGGGGGGTGCTGAATAGGCGTTTACAACTTTGAGTAGAAATTTAACTCTAAATTTACAAAGTAATGACTGGAATAGTAGATATAAATCAACACAGAGATTTATACTGGTTTGGCCCCACCAGTCTATGTGCAGTCCCCGAGCACTCCACACAAGGGAGACCTAGTCGAGCCTTTCACTAACCAGCTAGCTTAGGGTGCTAGCTCAAACCACAATACAAATTCCGAAACTCTTCAAGGTTTCCAACGATTACAAGTGAAAATAAGATTTACAATTGAGATGCAATAACACGATTAGAAGCTTTTTTAGGTGTAAAGATCTGTAATCTTTCAAGAACTAAACCAAGAAGCTTGCTTTTCAAATTCTCAAAGTATGAACTCTCTCAAGGAAGAATAGATGAAAGTGTGAAATAAGTTGAGAGAGTAATTTTGAGAAGTAAGAGAGATTTTTCAGAGATTGGAGAAGTTAGCAATAAATGCTCTCAAGGACCCCTTTTATACTAGAAGAGAATATGACCGTTAAAAAGGGATGACATAAAGTTTGATTCGAATGAAAGATTAAGTTTATTCGAATGAAAACATCTCTGAAGAATTCGGTCGAATGAATATTAGATTCATCCGACTGAAACGATGCAGCTGACTTAGAGATGTTGAACCCACTGAAGGATTGAGTCGAATGAAAACTATTTTTCGGTCGAATGAAAACGTTGCTTCGAAAGAAAACTTTGGCTTCGGCCGAAAGTGTTTTGGCTTCGATCGAAAACTTTGGCTTCGACCGAAAACTGTCTTTGACCAAAGGTTTTGGCTTCGACCGAAAAATTTGTGAAAACTAAAATGAAAGAGGCTGAAGGATTAATTCGAATGAAAACTCATTTTCCTTCGAATGAAAACTCTTGGTTTGTTCTTTACTTGATTTTCTGGAGATCTTTAAGAAAGGCTTAGTAACAAAGATTACAACAAAGAAGAATATACTTTTAAGTCCAAATCCAAATCTTTGTCCAAGTCCACGTCCAAGTTCAAGTCCAAGTCCAAGTCCAATCTTTGGCTAAGAAAGATTCCACATTTATGTTTGATTATGATTGAACCTGGAAGTTAACTTAATAACAGTGTTATATTAATGTTAGAGACAGTAATCTAGGAATAATCAAAACCAGTCAAGTCAACAAGGTTAAGGGGGCTTTTGGTAATTCTGAATCTAGGGTTTATATATCTATATACCCGTATAGTTTGACGGGGCTGCCATAGTATGAGATTGAGTGAGGAGGGTAGCAGCCATGACTGCCGTGAGAGAAAGAGGCAGCTATGGCAGCCATGGGCTGCCGTGGTATTACTTTATATGTGTATGGGTGTATGTAAATGGGAGTGACTGGTTATTTGAGTGTGGATGAGTGGGTCTATGTGTGTGTATATAAGGCAAGGGAGATGGGCTAAGGTTCAGCCGTGCGCATGTGTGTGTTATAATGTGTGAAAAGTGAACTGTGGGTTTAGAAAGAGACAGAAGCCATGGGTTGCTTACAGGGTATTGGCGTGTGTTGTGTGTGGGAGAGTGTGTTTAGTGTGTGACTGCGTGAAAATGGGAAAGCACCACTGCCGTGAGGCAGTGGATGCAATGGGTGGACTGCCGTGAAGGTCAGTGTGTGTGTGTGTGTGTGTGTGTATGGGTGGGTGGGTGTGTTTATGTGTGTGTGGGTGTGTGTATATCGGTGTATATGTGTGCCGTGAGAGTGTGTGTTGTGCATGTGAGGTGAGTGTTTGGCAGGGAAGACAAGCTACTGTCGTGAGGCATTAGCTGTAATGGGGGTGTGGGTGTGTATTTCCTGAGTGCATTGTGTGCGTTTTGTGTGTTGTGTTCGTATATATGCGCGCGCGCGCGTGTGTGTGTGTTAAATATGTGAGTGTATGATGGTGTGTAATGTGTGTGTATGGTGGTGTGTGTGTTGAGTGAACTAATGGATGAGGTTCGTGGGTCTTGTTAGGTTGAGTGCAGAGAACGAGGAGGAAGTAGTGGAAGTGGGTCTTGTTAGGTTGAGCAGTTGTGGTACCCTGTGCAAGCACATGTGTACCACGGGTTAGTGTTAGGAAAGGCGTGAACATTGGATAGTGTACAGTGATTGTTAGCACGTGAAATTTTAAAGTATAATACTGTAGGCTATATTAGAATTTCTGGTAAAGTTTTACAATTTTCTAAAATCGTATGTATTTTTAATATTTTCTGGAATTTCAGATTTGTAAAATCTTTTGGAGTCTTTAAAACTCATGAAAAGAAAAATTAGACTAGTGTTTTTATATTTTAAGTAAGTCCTAGAATAAGTTTGGTGATTTTTTGAGTTGATTTGCTATTGTATCGCATTGTTTTTCAAGAAATGAATAATCTAAAAATAGTTTTAATGCATTTTAAATTTTACTTTTAATTTTTATACATATTTTAAAGTTCTTACAAAAATTATGGGACTTTGTTTTCAGCTAGAATCAATTATGGCTATTTATGGGTTTTTCTTGTATTTAAAAAAAAATTAATTCAAAAATATTTGAAAATTCATGTTTTTACTTATTATGTTGTTTTAAGCTATAAAATTATTTTATAACGATTTTTTATGAATTTAGGGGTATCTTAATGTGTTATAGAGTGTGCGGGGTTATCGTTTAAGTTTGACTGTCTGAGGGATCCGGTTCATTTTGGTTTATATTAAGAGTGTTTTGACTTAGTTTTTGGGTGCGTTATGGTACATTAAGCGTCTGGGGGGGGGGGGGGGGGTTATTTGAAAATTTTAAACAAGTCTAGGGGTGTTTGGGTAATTTCACTCACTTGAGAGAATTTAACACCTAGACATGCTTGAACGGTAATAAATAACATCCATGTGGTTTGTTATTTAGGTATCGATAGACAAGAGCTAGAACCAACTTTTGAACAAGTATAAGGAACAATTGTCGGATCAAGTAAGTACTCCTGCCATGTTTCTCCATAAGCTCTATTTGCAAAATATATAAATGTATACCTAATTTAATCAATGAAAGTTTTTAAAGTTCTTGTACTGCATATGTTTCATATTAAATCATTTGATGAGAAATGGAGTTAAAAGAATGCGATGAACTGTTATGTGAATAATTGATTTACACTAGGTACATGTTGAATGAGATCGTAAACTTGATTTGGTTGTTGTGCCCCATATTCAACGGGGGAAAGTTGGATTTCAGGCCCTAGTCAACGGGGCTTGTATGTTGATGCACAATACTGTTGCTTGTGGTTCACCCTTGCATCCACAGAATTATTTATCCCGAATGTAGGAAGGATTTTGGGCCCTAGTCAGGGGGGCTAATACGCTGATCGCATCACACCTAAATTGTGTTATCTATGATGGATGCAAATGAATTTCTTGATGTTGTGCTTTGATTTGAGAATCATTTGTGCAAGTGTATATATGTGTAAATACATAAGGGATAATACCATTTTACTTCCCTGAATTATCCCCGTTTTGTTATTTTGGTCCCTGAACTTTAAAATTCGTTAAATCAGTCCCTGTACTTTTCATCGTCATCAATTTAGTCCATCCGTTAGCATTTCTGTTAAAACTCGGGGGTATTTTAGTCAAATAATGAAAAAATATGGGATAATACCATTTTAGTCCCCTGAATTATCCCCGCTTTTTTATTTTGGAACCTGTACTTTAAAATTCGTTAAATCAGTCCTTGTACTTTGCATCATCATTAATTTAGTCCCCCCGTTAGCATTTTTGTTATAAATTTAGGGATATTTCAGTTAAGCCCTAGCTTTATAGTCCTCAACCTCTCTCATTTACCTTTCTCTCTCTTCTCCCTTCCTCGTTTTCCTTTCATCCCTCTCTTCTCCATCCTAGCAGCCACCACCAAAATCATGAACTCCAAATTTCATCTATTTAAAACTAAACCCATCAATCATCTTCCAATACAATTACATATGACTCACCACATGGAACATCCCTTACCTGATTTAACATACCCTTCCTTCTCCCTCCCAACACCAACACCCCAATTACAGCAAAGGAAACTAGGAAGCCCACCCAATTCCTTCCATTCTCAGATCTGCAACGAAAAATGACAAGAATCTGCAAAGGAAACCCAGGAAGGTCACCCATCTCTATGGAGGGCTTATGCATTCCACCAATTGCTAGAGAAAAGGCGGAAGCGGTGATGGTTGATTTACGGTGGTCGCAACAGATATGGGGGAAGAAGAATGTGGGAGAGTGGGGGGTTAATGGCAGGTATGATGAACAGGTCTTCTTGCGGCTGAGAATGGTGGTGATCGAACAGCTGGTGGTGATGGTTGATTTATGGTGGTGGTAGCAATGGTGGAAAGGCAGTGGCGGAGGGGGGGGGGGGGGGTTATGTGGGTTGGGGGAAGGTAAAAAAGGAAGATATATGAAATACTTTTTCATTATTTGACTGAAATATCCCTAAATTTATAACAGAAATGCTAACGAAGGGACTAAATTAATGATGATGCAAAGTACATGGACTGATTTAACGAATTTTAAAGTACAGGGACCAAAATAAAAAAGCGGGGATAGTTCAGGGGACTAAAATGGTATTATCCCATATTTTTTCATTATTTGACTAAAATACCCTCGAGTTTTAACAGAAATGCTAACGGAGGGACTAAATTGATGACGATGAAAAGTACAGGGACTGATTTAACGAATTTTAAAGTTCAGGGACCAAAATAACAAAACGGAGATAGTTCAGGGGAGTAAAATGATATTATCCCAATACATAATGAAGAACATTTTTTGTGATAGTAATATTGAGTTTTGAATTGAAAAAGAAAATCCATGGCATGTTTTGAAATTTTCAAACCTATTTTAGGAACATGCTTTGTGTACTTGCTGGACTTTCGCTCATTCCGTATTTTTCAAGTGATGGTGTAGGAGAAGCGGATCCTTATGAGCAACACGAAGAAGGGGTGCCCGATGAGAACCGTTAGAATGACAAAGCTCTATTTATTGAGAATTTTTAGTTTTCTAATGGCTATTATGGATGAACTATTGTAAGGAGCTTAGGTCTCTTCGAATTCCTGCATAAATGTCATTGACATGTAAGTAAATATATATATATATATATTTGGGATTATTGATGAATTTCTAAGTAAGGCTCTTAATGGCCAATTTAGTGGTTTCAGAATTTAGTAAGCTGGATTGAAATTTGAGTACAGATTATAGTAGGCCTGGCAAAGCCCTGGTGAAGGCTAAATGGGTTTGCGGCCGGTCACGGGCCTGATTCATGGGCTCACACGTGGGTTCGAGTCGTGACAAATAAGTTCATCCATAATAACAACCACAAGGCAAAAGTTCTCAACTCTAAGAGACACTCCATTACTCTAATGATCCTCGTCCAGCACCACACCCTCGTATTCCTCATAGGGAATTGGCTCCCTAGATCATCACCTGAAAAACAAAGGAATGAGCTAGATCTCAACAAGCATGCAAAACATGTCCCTAAAATAGGTTTGGGGATTAGAAAACATGCTATGGATTTTCTTTTCATGATCTAGAAATCAATATCACCATAACAAAAAATTGCTTCGTTATATCTACATATACATACATACATACATATATATACATATATATATATATATGTGTGTGTGTGTGTGTGTGTGTGTGTGCGCGTGCGTGTGTGTCTGTCTGTACTTGCACAAAAAGATTCTCAAAACTGGAGTATGACATCAGGAAAGCTCATCAAACATCTACCATAGTTAATCACAACTTAGGTATGATGCAGTCAGCGTACAAGCCCCCCTGACTGGGGCCCAAAATCCCTCCTACACCGAGATAAACATTTCGTGGAAGCAGGGGCAACCACTTTCAAAGGTAATGCGCATTAGTCAAAGTACAAGGTTTGTTGACCAGGACCTGAAATCCAACTTTCCCCCATTGGATATGGGGCACAACAACCAAGCCAGAATCACCGTCTCATTCAACATAAACCAAATTTAAAACAATTACGAATAGAAACATCCCATGGCATTTTTAATTGATTTTCTCATCAAACGATTTAACACGAAAGTAGAAGGAATAAAAAGACTTTAAAGCTTTCATTTGGCAAAATCATGTACACATTTACATATATTTTTAAGTAGGATGTATGGAGGAACATGGCTGCAGTACTTACCTGACTCGATAATGGGTTCTGTTTCATGCTTGAATGCCGGTCTCATCTCTCATTTATTGAAACCTAATGATAAACCACACGGGTGTTAATTGTTGACACGCAATCATGTGTGGCTGCCAAATCCCACCTCCACCCCTAAAGTAAGTGAAATTACCAAAATACACCCGAACTTATGTAAAATTACCAAAGTACTCCCGATGCCTAACTTACCATTACACACCCCAAAGATACCCAAAACACCCTTTTAAATAATTAGGTGGATTCTTCGGTCGAAAAGGTCCCTCTTGGGATTTTCCGCTCAAAATCCTAATTCGTCCCTTTAATTGAGTGCTACGGGCCATATTTCAAAAGTATAGCAATCAACATTGGAATGCCGCGAAATTTCAGATACTCAAGCGTCTCAGTAAAGCAAGGTTACTATAAAAATTTTAGCTTAACAAAAGTTCATTTGCTATATCAAATAATTCAAAAATCGTTTTTGGATATAAAATCATTTTATGCCCTTCGCATGCCCAGAAAAATCCCAGAAAATTCCATGTCGTAGGTTACGTGAAAATATAGTGGTTTCATTTTCGCACTTTGCCTAAATCAGCCTCTAAATAGCTCTTCAAAATCCTAACCGGGACTGATCGTTAAAATCTCACTTTTAGCGACATTATTCACCTTCTTCTTCCTTAAGAAACCCTAACCCTAATTTGTTTTTCTCTCTTCATTGTAATCACTCATAGCCATCGTCTCATGGTGGCCACTGCCACGCTGCCCCATAGCCGCCATGGCTGCCACGGCAGCCTCTCTATCTTCCTTTCAAACAACCCAGTCCACCACCAAAGACCCTAACCCTAATTATATATATATATATATATATATATCTCTCTCTACACTCCTATCACACCCCACCACCACCGCGGCTGCCCATGACCGCCCATCCTCTTCCCTCTTCTCCCTCACTCTCACACTCAACACACACCACATAACACCTACATGGCTGCCCCACTAAGGCAGCCTCTCTTTCTTCCCCTTTCTCCCTCACTTGCACACACACCACACAACACCTACACGGCTGCCCCACTACAACAGCCTCTCACTTCCCTCTTTCAACCACTCACACTCATACACATAATTGCGCACAGACCACGCCATCATGGCTGCCCACGGTAGCCTCCTTCTCTCTCTCTCATGTTGCACACACAAGCACACCACCGTTGTCTATGGCAGCCCCCCTCCCCTCTCTATCCACCTCACGGCACACTCGCAAACACAACATCACGTACACAAACCACCACACGGTCACGACACACACAAAATAAACTCCAAATTTACACACAACCTCATACCTAAAACACCCAATTACGTGGCTAAATCTAGAGAGGAAAGCCTAGAGATTTACCTGGAAAGAATCTTGCCCTATATGCTTCTTCTCTCTCCCTTTCTCTCTCTCGTTTCACGAAAAAGAAGAAGGTAGACAAAAATTTGATGGCCGGGAGACTATACTAGTCTTATATACTAACCCTAAAATGAGAATTGTGCTTAAAAAACCCTTGCACGTTAATTATCTCACCCCAAGCTTACCCACAACCTTTAATATAATGAAATGACCTTAATTTAAATTAGATTCCAGTGAAAATAAAATATTATCGACAAAAGTAAAAGTCTCGGGTGTGACATTCTCCGCACCTTTAAAAAATTTAGTCCTCCAAATTTATGTATCTCATGGTTGAAACAGATGAGGATATTTCCTCGCGCTTCTACGTAGCCTCCTCAATAACAAGGTTACTCCATAGAACCTTAACCAAAGGTCCTTTCTTCGTTCGTAGTGTCTGCTCCTTATAATCAAGAATATGAACCGCATGTTCGATGTAAGTGAAATCCTCTCTTATCTACAAGGGCTTTAGTTGGAACACGTGTGCGGGGTCTGAAATGTACTTCCTCAACATCGACACGTGGAACACGTCATGGACAATGGCTAACTCAGACGGTAAGGCCCGGTAGGCTAGAGAAGCAACTATGTTAAGTATTTGAAAGGGTCCCACATACCTAGGGCTCAACTTTTCATTCTTCCTAAATCGTAGTATTCCTGTAACGTCCTGACTTTGGAAGCTGTTACTAAAATTCAAAGTCCTAAAGTCCAATACAATTCACTATATTTTCAGTCACACCAAGGTATAAAGCAGAGCATCTAAACCATTACAACAAAAATATAAGGACTTCACTAGAGTCCATCCTCTTTAATATCCAACTAAAACATAATAATAATGCACGGCTAAAAGCCATTACAAAGTTCTAATTCCAATTCAAATTACCCACACCCGAGTGAAGTTCTTAGAAATAGATTACATTGTTCAATTACATTAATGAAGTAATTGCTCCAATTTCCCAAGCGTGCCAAAGCATCTAACCATGTATACTACTTGTGGTAAGGGACATAACAAACAAATAAGGGATGAGCTCGAATAGCCCAGTAAGGGGGAACAAATGGGAAGCAATACAAAAATCCAAAGTCCAAAACATAGCGAAACTTGATGAATAAGTGATAACAATTGATACTTGTGGTATGGGATAAAACAAACAAATATGGGGTGAGCTCTAATGGCCCAGTAAGGGGGAACAAATGGAAAGCAATAAAAAAATTTGAAGTCCAAAACAAACCAAAACTTGACGAATAAGTGACAACGGTAGACGACGATACAGATAAGGCGAAAAAATATGCGAAATGATCATAAAGTGGTCTAAAAGACCCAAATCGAACACAAAACCCGTAGGTAAGAAATGCATACCGGTAGCGTAATAGCCATCATGGGCTATCTAAAAGTCACTAAAAGTGACTACAAAAGCCATTAAGGTGATTGCAAAATTCACTAGGTGACTACAAAAGTTACCAAGTAACTACAAATGTCACCGGAGTGACTACCGAAGTCGTATAGACTCCCCCTTTTGTATAAAAGGAGTTGCTCTTCTTAATGAGCATACTTCACAATGGAATAAATAATTAGAGAATATGTAATGGCACAAGTCTAACAACTAACGGCATACTCAAATCACACAAAACAATGTCATAGCAAGGTGTCACTATTAGCTTAAATTCTTAGGGTAACATCCTGAAAATCCAGAGCTCTGTCACCCCGAACTCCCAGAACGTTAACCTACCACATCACATCAAACCCATCAATTCCTATTTACTAACACATACTTCGAAGTATCTAATTCGACGTCAACTCAAATTCCTCAAAGTATAAGATTCCAAAACTGCTTAACTTAAACTATTAAAACAAAGGTTCTTTGTAACTCAAGCTCCTACAGAGCGAGTTCATAACATCGACCCACACAGGAGTCTCATTACACAGTAGGGGTGGGCTCATCGAAATCTCACACCACATAGACACTAAACCCATTCCAGTGCATTCTACAACTGATCACCAGCATAAGCGAATCAAATGAAGGGTGACCTTTTGAGAGCTTAGTAAGGTCGTACAATGACAACCGAAAGAATTACGAAACGATTCAATAGAATCCAACCAACAATGATTTTCAAAAATATTTCAAATGATCCAAATAGTTTGATGATTTCCAAAATGATAAAAATTCATCATAAATAGATACCAAAATAAACATTAATAATCATGACAGGTTCCAAAACGATAAACGAGCATTAAAAGATTATTTTCAAAGCCATCATTCTAAAATACAAAGATGGTTTTTTTTAAAAAATTAGAATGAGTTCAACAACTATCTAGGAAGGGATTTCAAACAAACACAAACCGTTTGAGACAATCTTTTCCAATCATTTATGAGACAATCAATGTAAGATACAATGTAAACAAATTTAAAGATGTTGATTCTTGGCAGATGTGATGCCATTCAGGCAATGCCAATATGCAACATCATTCAGACAATGCACAATATGGTGTACACATGCACGATGTACGATACTAGTCCCAGTGGGAACTAGCCTGCGATCCACGTAAGAACAAACCAGCCTTGTTACACCCACCTCAGAACAGACCCCCAGGTCATCACAAAAAACAACAATAATAATGAGCATTAACATGAACTCAATTAACCGAAATCAATATGCGTATCAATGACAATTACCATGAATGCGAACAATTATCGAATTTAGGCACAAGAATCCAGAAGAAAGAATACAACAATTATCAAATTTGCCCGGCATGCAATAATAGACGAGCATCGATAAGATTTCTAAATATTCGATTCAGGTTCAATGTTGAGGTTTTCTTGGCAATAACATACTGATATCAGTCCGTAATTCACTGTTCGATATTAGCCATAAGTAAATGGAAAAAATTACACTCATATCCTTGAGGTTTGGGTGAAATTACACGCGTGTCCATAAGATTGAAAAATTGGCACTTATATCCTTTGAGCTAACGGAATACAAGAATACATAACGGTTTGGAATAAATGACCGTACTACCCATGGCTCCAAATGTAAATTCTTGAAATGCCACCCATCTCAATGCAAACGACTCTTCCTATTACATGGATTCACAGGCCACCATGGTACCACCACCACCTGCAAGACTGTAATATCCCGAATTTCGGGAGCCGATTAAAATAACCATATGGGCTTCAAAAAAATAAACGGGCGATAATTTTGAGCAATGCTCAGGTGTTAGTAGGGTATCAAAGCTTAAAAGACTTTGAGGTAAAAATGTAATTTAAAAAATTTTAGGGGTGATTTTGTAATTTTTGAAAATTTTGGGGGCATAACTGTAAATTAATGTCTTAGTGACGAAAACTAATACAATGAGTGATATTGTATGTTTTAATGACATTTAATTTAATTAGTAGAGATTAAAAAAAAGTTTTGGGACAAAAATACAATCTTTTAAACTTGTGGGGCCATTGGAGGGCTATTGTGCAATTTTGGAAAATTTTGTGTTTAGGTGTCAAGTTTTTAGAAATCAGGTCATGAGCAATGACCACCTCCTACTCTTTCATGTGCTAACTCATGAAACTAAATAATAAATAATGGTTATATTTTTAAAAAGGGAAAGTAACCAAAACAAAACAAAAAAAAGAAAAGAAGAAAACCTTTCCATTTTGGGGAAGGAAGAAGAACAAAACAGAGAAAGGATCAGAGAAATAAAGGAAAAAACATAGGGAAAAAGGAAGGAATTCCTGCCATTTTTCAGCAGGTGAACTACCCAAGTCTACTACCCAAGTCTATAGTGTGCACATCCTAGTGTGTGTTATGGTATTTATGTGTGTGTTTTGTAACCGTGGAGTGAGTGGGGAAGCCATAAACATGGATGCGAAGGGAAGTGGTTTCTGGGAAATTTAAGGCTTCGGGTGAGGATTTTGGTCATGATTCAATGTAATTTTGGAAGATATGTATGTTAATGGATGATTGGTTTTCGGACTTAAAAAAGATAAAGAAGAGGGATTATGGTGGTGCAGTGGGTGAAAATTGTGTTGCAGTGTGCACGTGTGTTCATGATTGTGTGATTTCGTATATGTATGTAATGGTGAATGGTTGTATGCATTTTGATGTGTTGGAGAGTATGTTTGAGGGCATTAGAGTGTATTTTATGAGAAGCAATTGGTGAAAGTGGTGCTTGTGCCTTGAGTGCCTCGGCCGAAAAAATGGGAAGTGGGAGAGAAACTGTGTTCAAGGTGCATTAGCGTGTGTCCTGGGTGAGGACTTTTGTCCGAACCCTTATTTGATAACTCGTACTTGTAAGTATTCCTTTGAATTACTTACGACTAATGTCGAACTCTGAAGTATGTATTGATACCAACATGTTATTGCCCAGAAAATCCTAAGTTGAACCTAAATCGATTATTTGGAAATCTTATGATGCTCGCCTGTATTGCATGCTGAGCAATTTGATAATTTTTTGTATCCGTTCTTTCGAATTTTTGTGCCTAAATCTAATAACTATTCGCAATCGTTTTGCTGTTTATTTGTGATTTCCTTCTGGAATTCTGAATGATGACTTATTTCGGTATATCATGGTTATTGAAATCGAATCTGATTTTGGTGAATTGAGCTTATGTTAATGCTCATTGATATTGTTGATTTTTCTGTGTTGACATGGGTATCTGTTCTGTGGGGAGGCAGTACAAGGTTCGTCTGAATCCTGCATGAAATGCAGGCTAGCACCCAATGAGACTAGTAATTATATTTTGGTACATTATGCATGTGTACACTCTGTTAGCTTGCCGGACTGGCATGACAATCGTTCAGGATCAATGTTGATTTTTTATTTTATCTACTCTGTATATTACCGTGACAGTTACAGATATGACTGGAAAGTATTCTGTGAAATAATTTGTGCTCGTGTTGAAATCTTTTTGAGAAATCTTCAGTGTATTTTGGAAAGAACTATCTCAGATGATCTGTGTACGTTTTGAAATCCTTTGGAAAACCATCACCGTATTTTGGAATGATGGCTTCGAAGATGATCTTTTATTAATCGCTCTGGAACCATCACGAGTATTATTGTTTATTTTGGTATCTATTTCCGATGAATTTTGATTCTTTTAGAAATCATTGAGTTTTCGACCGTTTGAAGTATTCTGGAAATTTTCGTCGGTTGGATTCTTTGAAATCGTTTTGTGATTCTTTTGTTAGTCCTTGTACGACCTTACCGAGCTCTCAAAAGCTCACCTTTCATTTGATTCCCTTCTGCAGGTAACAGTCAGCGAATGCTCAGGAAAGGGTTTAGAGTTTGAGTGGTATTGGGATGGTGCGCAGATGGTGTTGAGGTGTGACAGTGGTGCGATGGGGGTCACGGTGGCTTGAAGCGGTGGATCGCCGCAGTGGGTCGTTCGTGGTATGTGGTGTTGGGATGGTGCGCAGGTGGTGGATTGGGGTCGCAGTGGCTTTTCGAGGCAAAGGCTCACAGTGGGGCGTTGCGGTAGTGGCTCGCGGTATCGCAGAGCTTCCTGATGATCATTTTGGCCTCCTCGGCATGGACGCAGCTAAGGAAGATGGATTTGAGAGAGGATTGAGTCAGGGTGTTACGGCGGCGGGGGTCAGCGGGGGCTGTCATGAGTGGTTGACGCGGCGGAGGGGTAAACGACATTGTCGTGAGTTGTTAAGGGGGCTGGCGGCAGGGTGGGGGACAGAGGGGTCGGCGCCAGGGTGGGGAAGAGAGGTTGTTTGAAACCCTAATCCTAAATTAGGCTTTGGCAATCCTTGAAACCCTAATTTGAAAATTCTAACCCTAAATTAGGCTTTGAAAACCTAATTTGAAAACCCTAAATCGAAACTTGGCTTTGAAAACCCTAAGATTAAAGAACATTAGGATTTCAAACCCTAATTTTCAAATTAGGATTTGAAAACCCTAATTGAAAATATATAGTACAAGGTCAGTATTGCAATTTTAAAAATACGTATTGATGACATCATGAATATAGTATACTTTTTGGACGGATACCTAACGGATGGACACAAGTGTTACCTTTTTAATGTTTGTGGTCACGATATGTTACCTTTTAAAACTTAGTATCATTAACTATAATTTCACCCTAACCTCAGGGACACTGCTGTAATTAACCCTAAGTAAATCGAAAGAATATTTACGAGTACGAGTTATTGAAATAAGGGTTTGGACGAAAGTCCTTACCTAATATTCAGATAGAAACCCTTACCTGAATCCGAAGCTAAACTAGTCTAACCCGAAAGTCTGTTACTTTAACCTAAACGAAAAAATCCAATTATTAGTATAAAATGTCTACTATGATACTGTGAATTCAATACTAACACATTCATACTCCCGAAACGGCCCCCTCACCGAGTATATAAAATTACCAAAATGCCCCTCATGTGTAAAATTATCAAAAACACCCCTCTCACACTTAAATTACCAAAACCGCCTTTCCGTAAGTAAAATCACTAAACTATCCTTATTGGATGTGATTTTACCCAAAAATATCTTTTATAGGTAAAATTAACAAAATACCCCTTCTAGGTGACAAATCACCAAAATACTCCCCGGAGATTTCCAGCACTGGAAAAATCTTGAAAACAATTTAAAACATTATTTAAGCATCCCAAAGTCATTTTTTGGCTAAAAAGTATTTTCAAAAAATTTCGTCCAAAAATCCGGAGCCGCTGTCTTGTCTGAGCGCTCGGAAGCCAGTTTCGCTAAAAATAACTATCAGCCTTGGAGTGGCACAAAATTTTAGATAATGAAACATCTCAGTAGAATAAGGTTTTACTAAAAATTTTAGATTAAAATACTTAGTTTGCTATATTAAATAAATCACAAATTTTCTTTAATCGATACCCTAATTTAGCATCCTTCACAGATACTGAAAATTTCCAAATTATTCCACAGCGTACGTCTCGTAAAAATATTGAGGGTTACAGTTTTGGAATTTGCCAAATTATGAACCTCACTATTTATAAAATTCAGATTAAAATTGCCTAATTAATTCCCTACCGTTAGTGACAATAACATTTACTATTCAAATCAAACACACGCGCGCGCGCGCATACACACACACACACACTTCATCTTCTTCATTCTGTCGAGGCACCCATTTTCAATTCTCACAAGCACACACACTGCTACACATACACATACCTACCTACACCTTAAACACATAATTTAATGCTTAAAACACACATATTAACACAATCTTACACTCAAAATACACACACGATCGCACCCACACTCATAAACACACCCACAGCGGAATACACATACACTCTCTCTCTCTCTCTTCACCCTCTGCAAACACCCACGGAATACACATTAACACCCCAAATTAACACACTAACACACTAGCATCTTTATGTAACACATATATACACCCATATACACCTGATTACCCACAAACATGCCCACCAAAATTCACCAAACACACATGTTGACTTGACTGATTTTGATGATTCCAAGACTACTTTCTCTATCATTAATCTAACACTGTTATTAAGATTCATTTCAGGTTCAATCATATTCAAACATAAATGTGGAATATTTCTTAGCCAAAGATTGGACTTGGACTTTGGACTTTGGACTTGGACGTGGACTTGGACAAAGATTTGGATCTGGACTTAAAGTATATTTTATCATTGTTGTATTTAATCTTTGTAACTAAGTCTTTCTTAAAGATCTCCAGAAAATCAAGTAAAGAACAAACCAAGAGTTTCCATTCGAATGAAAGCGAGTTTTCATTCGAATCGTTCCTCCAAACTCTTCTTGTCAAGTTTCAAATCAGTCAAAGCCAAAATATTTCAGTCGAAGCCAAAACTTTCGATCGAAGTCAAAGTTTTCGGTCGAAGCCAAAAGTTTTCGGTATAAGCCAAAACTTTAGGTCGAAGCCAAAGTTTTCAGTCAAAGCCAAAAGTTTTCGGTCGAAGCCAAATCCTTCGGTCAAAACCAAAGTTTTCAGTCGAAGCAACATTTTCATTCGAAAGAAAAATAGTTTTCATTTGACTCAATCCTTCAGTGGCTTCAACATCTCTCAGCTCTATCATTTCATTCGAATGAATCTCAGATTTATTCGACTGAATTCTTCATAGATATTTTTCATTCAAATCAACTTAATGTTTCATTCGAATCAAACCTTGTGTCATCCCTTTTTAGCAGTCTTTTTCTCTTCCAGTATAAAAAGGGACTTTGAGAGCATTTATTGCTAACTTCTCCAATCTCTGAAAAATCTCTCACTTCTCAAAATTATTCCCTCAACTTACTTCATACTTTCATCTATTCTTCTTTGAGTGAGTTCATACTTTGAGAAATTGAAAAGCAAGCTTCTTGGTTTAGTTCTTGAAAGATTACAGATCTTCCCACCTAAGAAAGCTTAGCCTTGTTATATTCATTATAATAACTACTCATAAAGGAGTGTGTTGTTGCATCTCATTTGTAAATATTCTTTTCACTTGTAATTGTTGGAAACCTTGAAGGGTTTCGGAATCTGTACTGCGGTTTGAGCTAGCACCCGAAGCTAGCTGCTTAGTGAAAGGCTTGAGTAGGTCTCCCTTGTGTGGAGTGCTCGGGGACAGGACGTAGGTTGGTGGGGCCGAACCAGTATAAATCTCTGCGTCGATTTATAATTACTATTTTTGTTATTACTTTGTAAACTTAGTTTTTAAATTTCTGCTCAAAGTTGTAAACACATATTCACCCCCCACCCCCCCCCTCCTCTAGGTGTGTTTAGGGACCTACAAGTGGTATCAGAGTCGTGTGCTCTGTTATTTTCTTTGTGACTTAACAATCAAGAGCTAAAGATCTCATTATGGAAGAAGGTTCAACAATCACTAGACCACCTTTGTTGAAGAGCGACAATTATAGCTATTGGAAAAATCAGATAAGGAATTTTCTGAGGCAGGATACTCGTGTATGGTACGTTGTATAGAATGGTCCTATTATTTCCATGAAGGGTGGACCAGACGGAACCAAGGTTCCCAAAGGAATTCTCGAAATAGATGCCTATGAGGCACATATTTTCTCCATGGACGACAAAGCAAAGAACATCATCAGATGTTGCCTTGACATGAATGAGTATAATCGTGTCTCAGCGTGTGAGACAACTAAAGAAATGTGGAGGCTACTGGAGGTTACTCACGAAGGTACTAATCAGGTAAATGATACTAAGATTAACATGTTAGTCCAGCAGTATGAGGCCTTCAAAATGAAGGAACACGAGTCCATAAACGAGATGTATTCCAAGTTTACTCTCATTATAAATGGACTCAAGCTCTTGGGAAAATCATACCTAGAAAATGAGATCGTAAGAAATTTTTTTAGATCTCTTCCCAAGAGATGGGAAGCAAAACTCACAACCATTCAAGAAGCCAAAGACCTGAATGTGCTGAAATTGGAAGAATTGGTGGGTTCTCTAATGACTCATGAAATCATGATGAAGATTCATGACGAGAAAGAGACCACTTCAAAGAAGAAGAATCTAGCTCTCAAAGCTGAGGCCTCTGATGAACCTGTAGAGAGCAACGATGACTCTAATCCAGAAATGGCACTCATCACTCATAAGTTCAAGAAGTTCCTTACGAGCCGACGAGATAGAAAGATCAGGAGGAGTCAAACAACCCAGTCACATCAAAGAAACAATGGTGATTGGAATGCAAGAGAAAATCTTGACGCTTGCTATGAATGCGGCAGAACTAGACACATCAAAAAGTACGGCCCGCAGCTGAAGAATAAGTCAACAAGCAGCAGCGGACGAGACATAAAAAAAAAAATCAAGCCAGAAAAGCTCTGCTGACTTGGGATGATTCTGACGAGAGTGATAAAGAGACGAGTGAAGACGATGACGTAGCTCAGCTATGTTTTATGGCCAAGGATGATCACTTTTATAAGGTAATCACCGCTGAAAATTTTGATTATAGTAAGCTTAAGTTAGCTTTTCTTAAACTAAGTGAAAACCATGAGAAGTTCAAACTTAAAAATGCTGCTCTTAAAAAGAAGGCTCTTTCTTTGATAAGCACTGTTGAAGAGCTGGAAGGTGAAAAGGAAGAGCTAGACGAAAGTTTTAGTTTTATATTTTTTTAAATGCTTCTTTAAAAGATGATATGATTGCTTCTAAGAAGGAAAATTCTTATTTGTCTTCAGAAATCCAATCTCTCAGAAGTGTAAAAATCCCTGTCGAAAACGAGCTTTTAAAATCCCAACTGGAGAAAATTTCTACACAAAAAGGGAATTTAGAAAAGGAGATCGAAGATAATCTCACGCTTTCAAAATTTACACAAGGAAGAGAGAATCTTGATATACTTTTTGGAAGACAAAGATGTGTGTTTTGAAAAAAGTGGAATTGGTTATGATCTTTCAACGAAGCAAAATGATTATAAAAATTTCTTTAACAAAAATCTAACTTCCTGCTCACCATTCACACTCTGTACAGTGTGTAACAAGAAGGGTCACCCAGTTAGAAAATGTCCTCTTAAAGTAGCTAGAAATCAACTATCTTTTTCTGAAAATAAAAATAAAATAAAGCAAGTTTGGATGCCAAAATCTTGTCTATCTAATGTTCCAGGACCCAAGAAAGTTGTGGGTACCTAAAGGAATGAAACCAGAATCTATTGTATGTATGCTTGAAAGCAAAGGTAGATTCAAACAAATGGATCCTCGACAGCGGATGTTCAAGGCATATGACAGGTGATCGTACATTGTTCTCTTGTATCACTCCGAAGGATGGCGGTCTTGTCATTTTTTGGAGATAACTCAAATGGGAAGATCACCGGTAAAGGTAAAATTGGTATCGGTTCAATTTCCATTGATAATGTGTCTTTAGTTGACGGTTTAAAGTTCAATTTGATAAGCATCAGTCAACTAATCGATAGTGGACACAAGTTCATTTTGAAGGTGACCACTGCCTGATCAGTCATGCCTCAGATGGAAGCACTTTGGTTGGTAACAGAGATGGTAATATCTACACTTTGTCTTTTGATGCGTTAGACTCTTCTCGTGAAGTATGTCTCTCTGTTCAACAAAATGATATTTGGTTGTGGCATCGTAGATTAGGTAATGTGCAAATGGATCTAATCAAGAAACTTCTCTTGAAAGAGCTTGTCAGAGGATTACCAGAGTTAAAGTTTGTCAAGGATAAGGTTTATGATGCATGTCAATACGACAAACAGTCAAAAACATCTTTTCAAGCCAAAAATGTTGTTTCTACCTCTCGCCCTCTTCAACTTCTTCATTTAGATCTTTTTGGCTCCATAAGAAATGCTAGCCTAGGTGGAAAATTTTATGCCTTCGTCATTGTTGACGATTTTTCAAGATACACCTGGGTTCTTTTTCTAACTCATAAGGATGAAACTTTTGGAAAATTCTTTAACCTTGTAAAGCTTCTACAAAATGAAAAGGTGTTGAAACTTGTGAAAATCCGAAGTGATCATGGCGGTGAATTTGAAAAAGATTTTTACCTTTTTGTGATCAAAATGGCATTGCTCATGAGTTTTCTGCTCCTTGAACTCCCCAACAAAATGGGGTTGTAGAAAGAAAGAATTGTACTCTTCAAGAGATGGCCAGAATAATGCTTCATGAAAATTCTTTGCCAAAATATTTTTGGGCTGAAGCTGTCAGCACTTCTTGTTACGTATTGAAGAGGGTTCTTATCATACCGATCCTTGATAAAACTCCTTACGAACTTTTCTCAAATCAAAATCCTAAAATTGATTATTTTAAGGTTTTCAGTCGTAAAAGTTTTATTTTGAACAATCGTGAGAACTTGGGTAAGTTTGATGCAAAATCTGACGAGGGTATTTTTCTTGGTTTTTCCTTAAAGAGTAGAGCATAGAGTTTATAATCATAGGACTCTTGCAGTTGAAGAATCCATGCATGTTGTATTTGTAAAGTCTAATGTTGAAAATTCAAGTAAGCATACATGTGACGATAGCGAGGAACTCTCTCTCAACTTGAACAACAAGTTGGATGTTTCATCAAATGAAGGAAAATGCTCGACGTCATCTCAAAAAGAAAATGCAGAGATTCAACCTCTTCCAAAGAGCTAGAGATATTCCTCTAGCCACCCGAAGGAGCAAGTAATCGGTAATGTTGAGCGTGGAGTAACGACACGGTCTTCAGTAAATCTTTTATGCGCTGATTTTGCTTTTCTTTCTCAAATAGAGCCTAGAAATATTTCCGAGGCTCTAAAAGATGATGGATGGATCCTTGCCATGCAAGAAGAACTAAATCAATTTGACAGAAGCGATGTTTGGTCTCTAGTCCCGCCTTCGGTTCAACAAAAGCTCATTGGCACCAAGTGGGTTTTCGAAACAAACATGATGAAGATGGCCATATTGTTCGAAACAAGGCTAGACTAGTAGCCCAAGGATACAATCAAGTTGAAGGATTGATTTTGATAAAACTTTTGCCCATGTTGCTCGACTTGAAGCTATTCGAATGCTTTTGGCATTTTCATGTCACATGAATTTCAAAAAATTTCAAATGGACGTGAAAAGTGCTTTCTTGAATGGGGTAATTCGGGAGGAAGTTTTTGTTAAACAACCTCCCGGTTTTGAAAATGAAAAATACCCCAATCATATTTTTAAGTTGAAAAAGGCATTGTACGGTCTTAAACAAGCTCCTCGAGCTTGGTACGATACTACTCTTTTTACAAAATCTCAAAATTCTCATATTCTTATAGTTCAAATTTACGTTGATGATATTATTTTTGGAGCCACTTGTCACGACCCAAACCCACGGGTAAGCCCATGTGCTAGGCACGTGACCGGCCGCAGACCCATTCAGACAACTAATTAGGGTTCTGCCAGGCCTTACTTAAGCATGTACACAATTTTAAAACCATACATTAAACCAATACCATAACATGAATTTCTAAAGATACCTTTACAACTCTTTCCAAAATTATCTCAACTAAATTACTCCATAAAGACTAATAGCACTTATTTAAGAGGAGACCTCCTGGGATTCAGCTACGAACAATTCAAGTAATAAACTGGCAGTTCTACAAATTTCTCAAGGCTTAAACCAACATCCTAACGAACACCTCTTGCGGCTCCATGTTCATTACTCTCATTGTACTGAGGTTCATCTAGGTGTTCACCTGAAAACATTTATAAAAAGGGGTGAGCTGGGGGCCCAGTAAATACACATGCCATATCCCTAAAATAAAATTTTGGGGGCTTCGACTATGCCATGGTTTTCCTTTTTCACAATAAAATTTCAATGTTACCAAAATAAATATGCTCAACATATCCACGTATATATATGTACTTGCAACAAAAGATTCTCGAATTAGAATGGGATCAATAAAGAGTTTTCACCAAGAACTATCACAATTAATCATAACATGTATACTGCGGTCAGCGTATGGTCCCACTGACTAGGACCCAAAATCCCTCATCCTCCCAGGATAACAAAGTGTGGACGCAGGGGCGAACCACGGTGCAACAGTACTGTGCGTCAACGTATGGTCCCGTTGACCAGGACCCGGAATCCACTTTCCCCCGTGGATATGGGGCGCAGTAACACAGTCAACTATCATTTCGTTCCACAGAAATCGATCATATTTCAAATACTCATACAACAATCCATGGCATTTCTTTTCAATTTATGTTTCAAATAAAACACTTTAGAAATAAACATATGCAGAATAGAACTTTAAACTTTAAATGATCAAATCATAAATACATATCATAGGTTTTGCAAATAAATATACAGAGGAACATGGCAGGGGTACTTACATCGCTCAAAATCTGTTTCTGATATTTGCTCACTTGCCGGCCCTAGCTCTTGACTATCAAAACCTAAATAACAAATCATACAGATGTTATTTATTGACGCTCGGGCACGCTTAGGTATTTATGTTTCTTTTAGATGAGTAAACTTTACCCAACCATCCCCCGACTTCCGTATAATTACCTATTTGTACTTTGTCTGAATCTATTCAGAAGAGGTCCTTGGAACTAATTTAATAACTATCGTAATAATGAAGCGTTACGCTATATCCGTTCGGGCGTTACGCCGCTAACATAGCAAACGACCTTAAAATATTTCGAAACTTTAGACACTACATTATCTTAGCGACATAAGATTATTGTAGGAGTTTCAGAATTTAATAACTTAGTTTACTATTCTATAATACAATAACGTCTCTATCACGCATAAAATTAGTTAACACGCTTCCCGAGCTCCAAAAATTCTAACATTTTTACTGTGTGTAGGTCTTGAAAAATAAACCTAAGTTACTTCTTTGAGTTTTGCCCAAAACATTTTCTAGATATGTTTTAAAAATTCGAAAAGAGACTGCTGGAATAAGATAGCTTTTTAGCGACACTTTTAACTCCAACTTTAAAACATGGACTTTCCCTCTCTCTAAGCGGTCTTCTCCTTCTTCACGCCTACTCAGTACTGTTCTTACATGAACTCACTTCAGTCATAATACCCATTAGCTTGCCTTTACACCCAAATTCTCATAAACCATTACTTTAACTCTTCATCACCATTTACAAGTTACTGCCGCATCTTCTTGTCAAACTCATGCTTCAAGACCACTTCTCACATTATAAACACACAGGTACCCATTACAAGCACTCTTGGACCCCCACTAAACCACACAGAAAAACACACAGCACTACACCTGCTCCAAGGCAGCCTTGGCTACTTTCTCTCACACACCCACACTACACGTTTCACCCACTATAATGCACATTCATCTATCTTTTTACTCTAACATCACTGCCTCACCATTTAATACCCCATCATCCTTGCCAACCCACAGCAACACCATCAACTTGCTGTTACACTCACTGTATACATTACACCCACACTCTCACGGCTGTCTGGCCTTCTTAAACACATACCCACATACAATAACACCCACACATTACATTCCCATATTCAGCCACCATGCCCACTGTACGTCTCTCTTTCTTTCTTCCTTTTTCATTCACCACTTCATATATATACACACATTGCACTAAACACTATATTCCAAATCCCACCGAAACCCACACACCAACAATACAAATCACACCCACCTATTACACTCTTACAAACACACGCACATTTGCATACACAGCTGCATAGCAGCCTACACAGTGCGTACGCACACCTCTCACCTGTGCGCACAACACACACAAACCCATTGCTGTTCCCTCTTCTTTATTTCTCCAACACCTTCCCACGTCCAGCTGCTATCACGGCATTTCCATGCGCCAAGCTCCACTCATCCTTTGCGCAACCATGGCTACCATGACAACAATCCCACAAGGTGCAAAGCAGGCCCTTATCATCGGTTCTGTTCCAAACCCATATCCCTTCACGCCGCTATTATACCCACTCACACATTCGAATGTTTACGACACCTACATAGTTGTTCCCATCCGCATATACCAGTACTTATAACTCACCATTTCTCACAGACCCATTACCTATATGTATATTAATACCGACAGTTTAAACTGCCTCATGGCAGCGATTCGTCCCCTGTAAACCCACGTTTTTCTTTCTCTTTTAAGCCCACATACGGATTACATGCATACACACGAACCTATACATATATACTGAAATTTGCAGCCCCACTCACATAAACACGGCAGCCACCATGGCTGGCCAAACGATACCCCTCACAACTTCTCGAACTCAGGCGATACACATATATGCGATTCGACAATAAGCCTACAATATGCTAAGTAAATCTGTAAGAGGGCTTACCGAAATTCCTATGCGATTGCCAGAGCTTGCCGAAAAATTTCCCCCTTCAAGCTCTCTTCTTTCTCTTCTCTTTATCTCTCTCTACCGTGAACAAGATGGAGTCTGACGGCTAGAAGGGTGGCTGCTCACCCCCACAATCTTATATATTTATATAAGGGGGTGAAAACCCTAGTTAGAAATTGCAAAGAAGCCCTATAAACCCATTTGTCGCTAAAATTTCTAACCCAACTTATTATTACGAAAAATGGTCCAAAGAATAAAATACTTACGATGAACCATATGTTAGCAAATTTATTAAAGACTGTTATGCTAATCCTCTACACTACTTGTCGCTAAAAAAAAATGTCATAAGTTATTAATTCGCTAATTGCTACTAATACCTCAATCTGTGTTGTTCATAATTGTTATCACAACTTATATTTTATGATGTTAAATTTGTTGCTAAAGGTTTCTATAGAAAATACCAGTTAACGCTAATCCTTGCCAACGACATTAATCAATATCAATAATATCTGTTACCGTTAAATTTTTCTTATGATTCTAAAATTGTCGTAAAGATCACCATTATAATGCTCCCCAAATTCGTCGCTAAAAACTCAAAAGAACATCACTCTTAGAAATTGTTGCTAAAGTAATAATAACCGGTTAAGCCAAGGTTTGGGGTATTACACCACTAACAATGATCTGTGCCGAGAGTTTCCTGAGAGCATGCGCAGGGAATTCGAGAAGAGCATGATGGGAGAACTTACTTTTTTCCTTGGACTCCAAATCAAGCAATCAAAGGAACGAATTTTCATTAATCAGTCCAAGTACATGCGGGAGCTTTTTAAAAGGTTTGGTATGGATAATGCTAAACTTAGAGGTATCCCTATCTCTCTTAGTGTTAATCTTGCCAAAGATGTTGATCAAAAACTTTACCATGGTATGATTGGTAGTTTACTTTATCTCACCGCCTCTAGACCTGATATTATGTCTAGTGTGTGCATTTGTGCTCGTTTTCAAGCTTGTCTCAAAGAATCTCATCTTACTGCTGTTAAAAGTATTTTTAAATATCTCTCTGGGACGATAAATCTAGGACTTTGGTATCCACAAAATTTCTTTCTTGATCTAGTGGGTTTCTCCGATTCCGACTATGCCGGATGTCTTGTCGATCGTAAAAGTACTAGTGGTACTTGCCAATTTCTTGGTGGTTCCCTAGTATCTTGGCATAGCAAGAAACAAACATCTGTTGCAATTTCTACAGCAGAGGCGGAATATGTTGCGGCTGGGAGTTGTTGTGCTCAAGTTCTTTGGATGCGTCAAACCTTACGAGATTTTGGTGTTTCCTGAGATAATATTCCCATCATGTGCGATAGTAGTAGTGCTATTGATATTAGTAAAAATCCTGTTCAACACTCTCGCACTAAGCACATCGATATTCGTCACCACTTTCTTCGAGACAACATTAAGAAAGGCTTAATCGAACTCAAGAAAGTTGGTTCGGGAGATCAGCTTGCAGATATTTTTACCAAACCTCTAGCTGAATCATCTTTTTGTTCCCTTCGCCTTCACTTGGGAATGTGTGATCTGAGCTGATTTATGTTCATTTTTTTTCTCTTCTTTTTCGTCGCAGGAAATTTTTTCCTTCGAATGAAAGGTTTTTCATTCAAATGGAAAGTTTCCGGTCGGCCGAAAACTTTTCCGTCGAATGGATAGTTTTCATTTGAATGAAAATAGTTTCATTCGAATGAAAAGTTTTCATTAGAATGAAACTGCACCTTCTTCATGTTTCAAGCCTTCTGTCAGTTTTGATCGAATGCAAACTACGTTTTCATTCGAATGAAACCTTTTCATTCGAATGAAACTATTTTCATTCGAATGAAAACTATCCATTCGACGGAAAAGTTTTCGGTAAGCCTTCTGTCAGTTTTGGTCGAATGCAAACTACGTTTTCATTCGAATGAAACCTTTTCATTCGAATGAAAACCCACTTTCATTCGACCGAAATGTTTCTTCTATATATACCCGCAGTCATTTTTTTACTTTTTCACTGTTTACTTTCGAATCTTTTCACCTCGATTCACTTTTTTCACTTTTTCGCTCATATCTCTGCTATGGATCCATCCACGTTCCCTCGAATTTGTCGTCGAATTGTGTTGCAACAAACATCTGACAATGACGAGCCTGAAGTCATTCTACCTCCAACACGCCGTCGCACTCGTCACTCCTCCACTGATCTTGCCAACCAACCGTCCATTGCTCCTCCATCTTTAGGTACTTCTGCTCCTCCTCATCCTTCCTCTGCTCCTTCTACTTCATATGTCCCTGAACCTACCTGTCGTCCACCCACCTGTCCCTATTCTACACCCAAAAACATTCTCTACAGACCCCACTTCTTTGAATCTACTGAAGACCAGATAAATTTTTATACCAATTTTGTCAGTAGGGAGGTAGTGCCAGGTCGTCCTAGTGGCGTCACCCTTATGGCCCAACTAGGTGTCACTCCATTTTTTGAACAAATGGGGTGTACATCTCTCTTATCTCCTCCCTCCGTCTATTATCCCCATTTGGTCCATATGTTCTATTCTAACATGTTTTTCAACTTCACTGCCTCTTCTTATCTTGTGACCTACATAAATGGGGCCACTATTCGCCTCGATGACACAACCTTAGCACGTATTCTTGGTTTCACAAACCAATCCTCCCTTGTCGTTTTTCCATATAACACTTGGTCCACTCGTGGCCTTTTCACCCCCTTGACCAAACTTAAACCCTAGTCCAAAATGATTCTATTACTCGAGCCCGTAAACCTAACCTTAGTGAACTTTCACCTTTATACCGTATCCTTCATCTCATCCTTTCATACAATCTTTCCGTATGCTCCGGTTCTTATGCCGCTTTCACCTACCTCGATATCATTATTCTTACCCATTTTATTCGAGGCTCTCCTCTAAACATTGTGGGCATCATTCTACATGTTATGGCCGCCTGTAAAAATAAACCTTCTGTTCATCTTCCTTTTGGTCTTCTTCTTACCAAAGTTTTTGAAAATTTCAACGTTCCCCTTCCGACAGCCGTCTCGGAATGTGTCTCTATTCCGAGTACGCACATTCTTAATGAGACTTCCCTTCATTGTGCGGGTTTTACCATCGCACTGATCCAGTTACTCGTGCTCATTTTCTTGAGCGTGCAGCCCCTTCCCAATCGACTCACGCTTCTGAGTCCCTCCCCGCTTCTGCCCCTTCTTTTCATCCACTTCTGCCAACTGACCCTTCCCCCTATGTGCCACCACCACCGCCGACTGACCCTTCCCCTTTCGCACCCCCACAACCCACTGACCCTTCCTCTTCTGCACCCCCACTGCCCACTGACCCTTCCTCTTCTGCACCTCCTCTGCCCACACCACCTCACCCTTTTGATCCTATTTTTGGTTCCATCCCTGATTTTTCAAACTTAAACTTCTGACACCTCTGACCTCTCCGAGCAGCTCTCTCGTCACTCCACCTCAGTTCAGCTTATTCTTGAATCTCAAACTACCCTGGCCGCTTCTGTCAATGCCAATCACAATGCCCTTCTTAACGAGTTCTCTTCCCTTCAGCAGTCCTCCGCTCAGCTCCTCTCCAATCAAATTGATTTTCATACCCTTCTCAACGAACTTGTTGCCAACATGACCTCCGTTCCTCTTAACCACACCCCAATTTTAGAGAGTTTGAGTCGCATGCAGCGCGACCTCCACCGCCAACAGGATGCCGCTCTTCAAGCTCATCGTCCCCAGGCTTATCTTATTACCAGCATTTTGACTGAGCAGAACTGCTACCTGGCCATCAGATATTTGATCAAGCACATGGCTGCCTAGTCACTCGTCCGGACATCTTTCCCTCTCAACAAACCAGCACCGAAGGTGAAGAATGATTCTTCAATCCACATCTTCTATACAACCCTCTGATGACGTGCTCTCCTCGTGTAGTGGAAGTTGTTGAAGTCCCTACCACCGTTCAACCTCCACCTCCAGTTCCTTCCTCATCTGCTCAGGGTGCTCGCCGTAGGCCGTAGATTTTTTTTATTTCGATTGTTGGTCCCTCTTTTTTACTTAATAAAGGGGAAGAAAATCACTTGTACATTTTTGAACTGTAAATAATTTTTTTAATATTTAAACAATTCGTAAATGGTTTGGTTGTTTTTACATGTTTATCTAATCCAAGGGGAGTATGCTTTACTATGTTAGATTAATGTTGTCTTCATCAAAAAGGGGAAGATTGTTGACTTGACTGATTTTGATGATTCCAAGACTACTTTCTCTATCATTAAACTAACACTGTTATTAAGATTCATTTCAGGTTCAATCATATTCCAACATAAACGTGGAATATTTCTTAGCCAAAGATTGAACTTGGACTTTGGACTTGGACGTGGACTTGGACAAAGATTTGGATCTGGGCTTAAAGTATATTTTATCTTTGTTGTATTTAATCTTTGTAACTAAGTCTTTCATAAAGATCTCCAGAAAATCAAGTAAAGAACAAACCAAGAGTTTCCATTCAAATGAAATTGAGTTTTCATTTGACTCGTTCCTTCAGACTCTTCTTGTCAAGTTTGAAAACGTTTTCGGTCGAAGCCAAAACATTTCAGTCGAAACCAAAAGATCGAAGCCAAAATTTTTGGTCGAAACCAAAATTTCTAGTCGAAGCAACATTTTCATTCGAAGGGAAACTAGTTTTCATTCGACTCAATCCTTCAGTGGCTTCAACAACTCTCAGCTCTATCATTTCATTCGAATGAATCTCAGATTTATTCGACCAAATTTTTCATAGATATTTTTCATTCGAATCAACTTAATGTTTCATTCGAATCAAACCTTGTGTCATCCCTTTTTAACGGTCTTTTTCTCTTCCAGTATAAAAAGGGACTTTGAGAGCATTTATTGCTAACTTCTCCAATCTCTGAAAAATCTCTCACTTCTCAAAATTACTCTCTCAACTTATTTCACACTTTCCTTTATTCTTCTTTGAGTGAGTTCATACTCAGAGAAATTGAAAAGCAAGCTTCTTGGTTTAGTTCTTGAAAGATTACAGATCTTCCCACCTAAGAAAGCTTAGCCTTGTTATATTCATTGTAATATCTACTCATAAAGGAGTGTGTTGTTGCATCTCATTTGTAAATATTCTTTTCACTTGTAATTGTTGGAAACCTTGAAGGGTTTCAGAATCTGTACTGCGGTATGAGCTAGAACCCGAAGCTAGCTGCTTAGTAAAAGGCTCGAGTAGGTCTTCCTTGTGTGGAGTGCTCAGGGACTGGATGTAGGCTGGTGGGGCCGAACCAGTATAAATCTTTGTGTGGATTTATATTTACTGTTTATGTTATTACTTTGTAATTTTAGTTTTTAAATTTCTGCTCAAAGTTGTAAACATCTATTCTCCCCCCCCCCTGCGTGTTTAGGGACCTACAACACACACTTAGACGCAACAGCACAGCGGCAGCCCCCTTCCATACACCCCATTTGGCAGTCCCCACAGCTGCCCTTCTCCTCTCTTTCATCCTCCCACACACTCACACTTCACAGTAGACGCACACACATTGCTGAGGACACCCACTCACTAGAACACCCAATAAACACACAGTAAATCACACATAAAAAAAGGATAAAGGGATTACCCCGAAGAACTCTTTCATTTTCTCCCCATTTCTCTCTTTCCCCACTGCTTCTCTCTTCTTCCTCTGTTTCCCTGTTTTTCTTCCACTGTTTCCATTCTTGTTTACTTCCTCCCTTTCTCCCGAATTTTCTCTCTATTTTATTTTCTTTAATTCCTTTAAAGATCCTTATCTACTTCCCTAGTTTAAAACTAAGTAGGAGGTGGCACTTTCTTATGATCTATCTTCCCAACGTCTGACACATAATGTCCAACTTTCAAAAATTATAATTTAGCCCCCAAAATGTCCATATTTTCAAAATAATCCCAAACTTTGTGTAATTACATTTGGGCCCCAAAATTATTCGAATCATGATTAATTAAATTATACATAACTGAAAATATATATTATCACTCATTTTATTATTTTTCATCACTAAAACTATAATTTACATTTGTGCCCCCAAACTTTTCCAAAATTACAAAATGACGCCAAAAGTTTTCAAAATTACAAATTTTCCCCAAAATTCTTTTAAATCCCATACTCTACTAATATCATAGCATTGCTCAAAACTAATTGTAGGTCCCTTAACACACCTAGAGGGGGGGGGGGGCGCGGGGGGGGCTGAATAGGTGTTTACAAGATTGAGCAGAAATTTAAAAAACTAAATAAACAAAGAAATGACATGAACAGTAAATATAAATCAACACAGAGATTTATACTGGTTCAGCCCCACCAGCCTACGTCCAGTTTCCGAGCACTCCACACAAGGGAGACCTACTCGAGCATTTCACTAACCAGTTAACTTTGGGTGCTAACTCAAACTGTAGTATAGATTCTGAAACCTTTCCAAGGTTTCCAACTATTACAAATGAAAAATGATTTACAAATGAGATACAACAACAAAACTCCTTCTTGAGTAGATATTACAATGAATACAACAAGGCTAAGCTTTCTTAGGTGGGAAGATCAATAATCTTTCAATATCAAAACCAAAAAAGCTTGCTTATCAAATTCTCAAAGTATGAACTCAATCAAAGAAAAATAGATGAAAGAGTGATAAAAGATGAGAGAATATTTTGAGAACTGAGAGAAAGATTTTTCAGAGATTAGCTTTTCTAGCAATAAATGCTCTCAAGACCCCTTTTTATACTCGAAGAGAAAAGGACTGTTAAAGATGGATAACACAAGTTTAGATTCGAATGAAAGATAAGTTGTGATGCCCCGAACCTAGGTTTACGAGGTTATTATTATTAGCGACGATTGTTGTAAGTAAGACGAATTTAGACCTTATGTTAAGATCTTGCGAGCGATATTAATTGAATCTTTAGCCATGGTCGTTATGAGTTACGTTAATTGGAAATTTTTGGGGGCTATTGTTGAAGCGATACTATTGGATCTTTAGTATCAATTGTAGTGAGAAATATTATTTGTTGCATTTAGCAAAATATTTTAATAATGACATAAGTTATGAATAATAAAGTTTTGTACAATAGATAAATTTATGGAAATGAGTGGGTTGCCTTAGATAATTTATAACTGATGAAGTTCTACTGTTATAATATGATTTGGTCTTAAATATTTATACATATTAAAGCATAAAGCAAAAAAAAAAAAAAAAAGGACAGAAAAAGAAAAGAAAAGAGAGAAGAGGGAGAGAAGAAGTGAGGAGGCAGCAGGCCCTAATCGGCAGCGCCACTTCCATCTCCGGCGTCCCCATCGCCAGCCACGCTCCTCACCGGCAAGAAACTCCGCGGTCCTTCACCGAGCGCCATTGCAACGCCTCCAAATCGCCGTGTCGCTGCCACCGCCGTATGGGACTCATCGCCGGTCTTCACCGCTGCGATGGCCTTGGACCCAACCCCTACCGATCTCGCCTTTGGCCACCGGCGGCGGCGACACCAAAGGGCCACCGGGGACGACGTCGGAATAGTCAACAGCCCACCCACCCAAGGGCTGCCGTCGCTAAGCCCAATGTCAGCAGATTGCGAAGGCAGCGCCGACGTGCTTCGTCGTCGATGGGCATTGAACAGCCATGTCCGGCAACCAACTCATCGATGGCCGCTGACGCAGAGAGAGCGAGAGAGAGAGAGAGAGAGAGAGTATAGGTGGGGTGACCGGTAGGTGAATCGGCAGTGGCGATGCCGATTTAATTGATAGTTGGAGATCGCGGCAGGTGGTGCTTTAGGCGATCGCGATTTGGTGGTCGATGCGTTGTGATGACGTCGCACCGGTGGATGACGGCGACGATGTTGGTGATTCGCCGGTTTGTGAAGATCGCTAAGGTTGGTGCGTGGCTTGTGACGGTGGGTTAGCAGTGGTGGTCTTGTTGGTATTGGGTGCACCGGCAACAGTTGGTGCCTAGGAGTTCGCACTAGGATGGAGAGGGAGATTAGGGTGGCCGATCCTTGCGCCGCGTTCTGCTATGAGACTGGCGATAATTGCAGTGAAACCATGGGTTTGTGGTGATGATGGTTGACGGCAACAACACGGCGGCTTGACACGACGGTAGAGAACGTTTTATGTTATGTTACCTCCAGTGAGTTGGGAGGTGGAACAGTGGTCGAGAGTGTGGCCGATTAGTGGTAATTGGGGATTGGGGGTGCATCTAAGGTGGAACTTGGTGGTTGAGGCGGCGTTAGCACTTAATATTATTTGATTTAATGAGTTAAGACTAAAGAATTTTGGTAGCACGCTGTATAAATTATGAAATGGGTTGTTGTGGGTGCCTTTGCTCTTGGTGAATGAATTGGAATGAACGAGATGGTTATTTGGGTGTGGAATCGTAGCAACGATGGTGGTGGGCGTGCGTGCATGTTTGTATGTGCGTGAATGTGTACTATGTACAAGGTGTATATACAGAGTGTGTCGGTAGGTAACAGGGTACAATAGTTTTGTGTGCGCGCACCGGTAGGTGTACGTGTTTCATGTGTTTAGGCAAGTGTGAATATTGTGTAGGCGTGGTTGTGGCTGGACGATAACGCGTAACAGGAGTACATGTGGGACACTATTGCATGAGGAGTGCGGTTGTGTATATTATAGCAATATGACATGCTCGATGGGTTAGTGACTTCAAGTTAGTTGAGAGAGGCTCGAAAACAATGATGAAATGCAGTGAATGGCATGGTGAACTGAGCACGATTTTGGAAGGGTTGTGTAGCGGGCGGTCAGATGCGGCGTCGGAGTCGTTTGAGGAAATAACCAACATGAATCATCAATGATGCCTTCGGGTCATAGTAAAGCTGGGAATATGGAGATAAAAAGAATGGCCCTAACCGTTCTTTTAGCTAGATGTAGCAGTGAGATTGTTGCTCCAGAGACTTCGATGCGGGAAGTGCGTAGCGTCAAGTAAGTGACCCTTGATTCAACTAGTATTTTTATATGCAACGTATATGTTTATCTACTGTTAAAAATATGTTAGTGATTAGTATTGACCGTTTTAAGTACGTTTAACTGCTCTGGCTTAAATTACCAAAAAGGTTTTAGTGTTTTATTCTCGTCAAAGAAAAATCGGACCAGCATGTAAATGATGTTTTGCCTAGAAACTGAAATGGAACTCGGATTTGAAATAATCAGTGCAAGTGAGATGTCTTGGTATTTGACATTTTTGTGAATATTGAAGAGCTTGAAAACTATCAAAATGAGAATGGTTTAGCATCAATTGATGAGTAATTGTATTTACGATGAACCAAAAGATCTTATTGTTGATTCGATTGCTGTGCCCCATATCCACGGGGGAAAGTGGATTCCGGGTCCTGGTCAACGGGACCATACGTTGACGCACAGTACTGTTGCATCGTGGTTCGCCCTTGCGTCCACAATGTTGTTTATCCCGGGTGGAGGAGGGATTCTGGGTCCTAGTCAGTGGGACCATACGCTGACCGCAGCATATTGTTTGAGTTGAGATTGGGATGTAACTGTTTGTCGTAAGGTTTTGCGCTAATGATTTTATACCTCAGTTTTGGTTTCATGTACTCTATTTCGTTTTATTCCGATGATTACAAACTTTATGATTTTAGATTTCTTAATGTGGCTATAATATAAAGTGAGTTATTTTCTGGCATGCTATGGTCCACCTAGTTGAATCATTGGTTACTTACTGAGCTTGTGGAAGCTCATCCCTTACTTATCATTTCAGGTTGAAAGTAAGGTGATATTGAGGAGCATAAGAAGGACAATATGGCGTGGAGCTCCGAAGACTGCATAGAATCAGTCGCTAAGTTTTTAGATTGTTGGTTTAGTTTTAGTTATTGATATATCAGAGTTATGAAGAATTGTAGCATTAGTGTTGTATTCAAATAAAGATATGAAAACGTAATTAAGGTTTGTAGAAGTTTTAAATTCCGCTGCAGATTGTATGTTGTTTTAGTGAGTAAGGCCTAGCAGAGCCCTTGGTTGGAGTCTACTGGGTCTGCGGCCGGTCACGTGCCAAGCTCGCGGGCCTACCCGTGGGTTCGGGTCGTGACATAAGTTGATTCGAATGAAAATCAATGCTAAGGAATTTGGTCGAATGAAAACTTTGACTTCGACCAAAAACTATGGCTTCGACTGAAAGTTTTGGCTTCGATCGAAAACATTGTGAGAACAAGAAAAAGGCACTGAAGGATTGCTTCGAATGAAAAGTCACTTTGCTTCGAATGAAAACATTTTTCACTTCGAATGAAAACTTGAATAACAGAGACTAAAGGATAGCTTCGAATGAAAACATGTTTTGCTTTGACCGAAAACTATTTTTTGACTTCGAATGAAACTTGAATAACATAGACTGAAGGATAGCTTCGAATGAAAACATGTTTTGCTTCGACCGAAAACTATTTTGACTTCGAATGAAAGACGTTTTGGCTTCGAAAGAAAATGCTTTTTGGCTTCGAATGAAAACGCTTTTGGGATTGTTCTTTACTTAATTTACTGGAGATCTTTAAGAAAGAGTTAGATACAAGAATAAATTTACACAAGGATAAAGTATATGTTAAGTCTTGATTCAAATCTTCATTCAGGTCATCGTCCAAGTCCAAGTCCAAATCCATAGTCCAAAGTCCATTATAGGAAATATTCATCATCAATGATTGACTTATGATTGAACCTGGAAATTAGCTTAATGGCAGTGTTAGATTAATATTAGGAAAAATAATGTTGGAATTATCAAAACCAATCAAGTTCACAATCTCCCCCTTTTTGATAATGACAACATTAGTCTAACATAATATAGTATACTCCCCCTGGATAATATAACCATTCATAATCAAACAGCTGGCATGTGAACTGAATTAAATATTTAGCAAAATATTTACAGTTCAATCAATAAATAAATAGTTACACTATCTCCCCCTTTGTCAAATAAAAAAGAGCGGTAGACAGGTAAAAACGAAACTAAAAACTAAACTACTGTCTATGACGGGGACCCCGAGCTGATGAGGAAGGATCTGTCGGTGGAGGAGCAACAGTGGTGGGGACTTCAACAATTTCCACAACACGGGGAGAGCGCGGCATTGGATGATTGTAAGGAAGATGAGGGTTGAAGAACCATTCTTCACCTTCGATGCTGGTGTGTCGGGAGAGAAAGATGTCCAGACGGGTTGCCAGAAAGCCATGCACTTTATAAAAATATTTGATGTGCCAGATATCGTTTTGCTCCGTTAAGATGCTGGTAGTCAGATAGGCTTGGCGACGGTGAGCTTGGAAGGCGGCTTCTTGTTGGCGATGTAGGTCGTGCTGCATGCGGCTCAAGCTCTCCAAGATGGGAGTGTGGTTAAGATGAAGAGAAGTAACGTTCAAAACAAGTTCATTTAGAAGTGTATGAAAATCAATTTAGTTGGAGAGGAGCTGATAGGAGGATTGGTGAAGAGGTTGCTGAATGGAGGAGAGTTCATTTAGAAGAGCTGTGTGGTTTGCAGTGACAGAAGCCGTTAGGGTAGTCTGTGAGTCAAGAATAAGATGCACTGTGGTGGAGAGATGAGAGAGTTGTTCGAAAATGTTAGATGTGTCGGACGATAAAAATTCGTCAAAGTTTAAGTTGGAAAAATTGGGAAGGGAACCAAAAAGAGGATCATAGAGGTGAGGTGGTGTGGGCAGAGGAGGGACATAAGAGGAATGGTCAGTTGGTGGTGGTGGTGGTGGGGGATGTGGTGGTGCAAAAGAAGAAGGATCAGATGGAGGAGGGGGATGAAGAGAAGGAGCATGAGCGGGGAGAGATTCAAAAGCTTGAGTCAACTCGAAAAGTGCGACCCTTTCAAGCGAATGAGTTTGTGAAGTCTCATCAAGAATGTGTGTGCTTGGAATAGACACATTCTGAGACTGTTGTTGGAAGAGGAACATGAAACCATTCAAAAACACGGGTCAATAGAAGACCGAAGGGAAGATGGTCAGAGGGTTTCTTCATACGGGCAGCCATAACATGGAGAATAATACCCGTAAGATTTATAGGAGCGCCCCGAATGAAGTGGGTAAGAATGATGATGTCAAGGTAGGTGAAAGCGGCATAATAGTCGGAGTGCACAGAAAGATTGTAGGAAATGATAAGATGAAGAATGCGGTAAAGGGGTGAGAGTTCACTCAGATTAGGTTTACGGGGTCGGGTGATGGAAGTGTTGTTGAGTATGGTTTGGGTTTGGTCGAGGGGGGTGAAAAGGCCACGAGTGGACCAAGTATTTCTGGGAAAGACGACAAGAGAGGACTGGTTTGTGAACCCAAGAATACGGGCCAGGGTTGTGTCGTCGAGACGTATAGCGACTCTATCGACATAAATGGTAAGGTAGGCAGAGGCAGAAGAGTCAAAGGTCATGTTGGAGTAAAACATACCGATTAAGTGGGGATAAAAAATAGTAGGAGGGGAGAGGAGAGAAAGGCAGCCCATTCGTTAAAAAAATAGAGTGACACCTAGTTGACCCATAAGGATGAGGTCACTAGGACGACCGGGCACGACCTCGTGATCGACAAAGTTGGTGTAAAAGTTGACTTGGTCATTGGAGGTTTCAAAAAAATGAGGTATGTGTAGTATATTGGTGGGTGAGGTGTATGGACAAGTATGAGGACGACGGGTAGGAGGAGGAACAGAGGGAGCAGAGGGAGGAGGAGGAGGAGGAGGAGCAACCGTACCTGGAGTAGGTGGATGAGCTGTGGATGGTGGTGGAACAGGATTAGAGGTGCCAGCAGCAGCCTGAGCAGCAGTGCATGTATTGCGACGAGACGGAGGAGGAATAACTTCAGGTTCGTCGTTGTCAGATGATTCTTGCAGGACAAGGCGGCGACGACTTCGAGGGCGCATGGATGGGTCCATCGTAGAAAGCGTTAAAAAGTATAGAAAGTGAAAAAGGTTTTGACTGTAGAAAGAGAAATATAGAAAGTGAAAAAAGGTAAACAGTAAAAAAATGACGGCGGTATATAAAGACAAAAGTTTTCGGACGAATGAAAACTAGTTTTTGCGACACCCTCAACCCAGGTGACATCACCTAGTTGAGTTATCGATCATAATCACATTCAAAATCCTGTGCTGAATACAGAGCAACTACATCCTCATACTCATACATCATTAATAGAAGCTCCAAAATGCATCCTTACAAAAAATTTCTTACAAACATACATTGTATTGCAGCGGAAGACTTTCAAGTCTTTAAACAACATGAATGTTTACAACCTAGTATACGATTGTAGTCGTAGGACTCTTATCAACCTATATCGCAACTTAATCTTTATCCCACCATTTATAGCTGGTCTTACCTCACACAACTGATCTCCTTGCTCAACTTTTCTAACTTGTTTCTTTTTCCTTTCTAGAAGGTTCTCCTTGATCAATCTTATAGCATGCACAATACAACATAAGGAATGAGCGCAAATCGCCCAGTAAAGGCAACACGAGGAGTATCGTGTACAAATGATTCAAGAGACTCGGAGGAATAATAATCATCTCAACGATAGAAATGAATCAAGAGTTCCAATAAATTTTTGACATCAGCGTAATTGTCAAACGATAATTTTTCTTTTGTTAGACTGAGCGGCTTTAAGGCCCAACAGAACAGCATTACTGCCACCTCCTCATGGACTGGACTAACTGACTGACTGACCGGCCGACTATGCAAGTGAACCCGAAATCCAAGGTCGTAAAGATAAACATCATTGAAATACAAATCATTAAAATCATCAACATCAAAAGAAAATCAAATGCAATGTACATGGACACGACGGACAGGACTCGACCAGACACAACAGCCTCTGCTCGAGCGACATTCATCCTCTTTGGCCAGTGATCATAATTCATAGGCCATCCTCCTCATATTGATGTCCCATTTTACGGGATTTTCATCTCAGTCTCAAATAAATAGAAGAGACATTGTCAAGAAGAAGGGAACTCATATAGAGTGCTTTCCCTAACCACCTTGCAACCAAGCAGCAGGACTTCTTCAACGGGGCGGACTAAGGGAAAATTTATTTCAGCTTACGTCCTCAACAACACAGCTCAACAAGGAATACCGGATCAAGAGATCAACCGGTGTTCAACCTAATAACAAGAGTTCAACATAACGTCAGCAACAGGGCGGACTTGGGAGAAGATTACCGCAAGCCCTCAACAATGTTCTTACATAAGAGAAACGTCGACTACCAATAAGTGCCGACATACCACAAACAACATCATCATCAACGACAGGGCGGACTCGGGAGAAGTTTGCCACAAGTCCTCAATGGTGTTCTCAAAGAGAAGAGATATCAGCTATCAATAACTGCCAACATCTCACAATAATCACACAACAACCCCTACACAATATCACCCCTAACGTCAAGTATGCTAATCGAGTCGAATCATAGCATACTAGAACACGCATCATCCTCATTAAATTCTATCAACAAGGCGGACTAAGGAAATTTATTCTACCCTAAGTTGTCACGACCCGAACCCACGGGTAGGCCCGCGAGCTTGGCACGTGACCGGCCGCAGACCCAGTAGACTCCAACCAAGGGCTCTGCTAGGCCTTACTCACTAAAACAACATACAATCTGCAGCGGAATTTAAAACTTCTACAAACCTTAATTACGTTTTCATATCTTTATTTGAATACAACACTAATGCTACAATTCTTCATAACTCTGATATATCAATAACTAAAACTAAACCAACAATCTAAAAACTTAGCGACTGATTCTATGCAGTCTCCGGAGCTCCACGCCATATTGTCCTTCTTATGCTCCTCAACATCACCTTACTTTCAACCTGAAATGATAAGTAAGGGATGAGCTTCCACAAGCTCAGTAAGTAACCAATGATTCAACTAGGTGGACCATAGCATGCCAGAAAATAACTCACTTTATATTATAGCCACATTAAGAAATCTAAAATCATAAAGTTTGTAATCATCGGAATAAAACGAAATAGAGTACATGAAACCAAAACTGAGGTATAAAATCATTAGCGCAAAACCTTACGACAAACAGTTACATCCCAATCTCAACTCAAACAATATGCTGCGGTCAGCGTATGGTCCCACTGACTAGGACCCAGAATCCCTCCTCCACCCGGGATAAACAACATTGTGGACGCAAGGGCGAACCACGATGCAACAGTACTGTGCGTCAAAGTATGGTCCCGTTGACCAGGACCCGGAATCCACTTTCCCCCGTGGATATGGGGCACAGCAATCGAATCAACAATAAGATCTTTTGGTTCATCGTAAATACAATTACTCATCAATTGATGCTAAACCATTCTCATTTTGATAGTTTTCAAGCTCTTCAATATTCACAAAAATGTCAAGTACCAAGACATCTCACTTGCACTGATTATTTCAAATCCGAGTTCCATTTCAGTTTCTAGGCAAAACATCATTTACATGCTGGTCCGATTTTTCTTTGACGAGAATAAAACACTAAAACCTTTTTGGTAATTTAAGCCAGAGAAGTTAAACGTACTTAAAACGGTCAATACTAATAAATAACATATTTTTAACAGTAGATAAACATATACGTTGCATATAAAAATACTAGTTGAATCAAGGGTCACTTACTTGACGCTACGCACTTCCCGCATCGAAGTCTCTGGAGCAACAATCTCACTGCTACATCTAGCTAAAAGAACGGTTAGGGCCATTCTTTTTATCTCCATATTCCCAGCTTTACTATGACCCGAAGGCATCATTGATGATTCATGTTGGTTATTTCCTCAAACGACTCCGACGCCGCATCTGACCGCCCGCTACACAACCCTTCCAAAATCGTGCTCAGTTCACCATGCCATTCACTGCATTTCATCATTGTTTTCGAGCCTCTCTCAACTAACTTGAAGTCACTAACCCATCGAGCATGTCATATTGCTATAATATACACAACCGCACTCCTCATGCAATAGTGTCCCACATGTACTCCTGTTACACGTTATCGTCCAGCCACAACCACGCCTACACAATATTCACACTTGCCTAAACACATGAAACACGTACACCTACCGGTGCGCGCACACAAAACTATTGTACCCTGTTACCTACCGACACACTCTGTATATACACCTTGTACATAGTACACATTCACGCACATACAAACATGCACGCACGCCCACCACCATCGTTGCTACGATTCCACACCCAAATAACCATCTCGTTCATTCCAATTCATTCACCAAGAGCAAAGGCACCCACAACAACCCATTTCATAATTTATACAGAGTGCTACCAAAATTCTTTAGTCTTAACTCATTAAATCAAATAATATTAAGTGCTAACGCCGCCTCAACCACCAAGTTCCACCTTAGATGCACCCCCAATCCCCAATTACCACTAATCGGCCACACTCTCGACCACTGTTCCACCTCCCAACTCACTGGAGGTAACATAACATAAAACGTTCTCTACCGTCGTGTCAAGCCGCCGTGTTGTTGCCGTCAACCATCATCACCACAAACCCATGGTTTCACTGCAATTATCGCCAGTCTCATAGCAGAACGCGGCGCAAGGATCGGCCACCCTAATCTCCCTCTCCATCCTAGTGCGAACTCCTAGGCACCAACTGTTGCCGGTGCACCCAATACCAACAAGACCACCACTGCTAACCCACCGTCACAAGCCACGCACCAACCTTAGCGATCTTCACAAACCGGCGAATCACCAACATCGTCGCCGTCATCCACCGGTGCGACGTCATCACAACGCATCGACCACCAAATCGCGATCGCCTAAAGCACCACCTGCCGCGATCTCCAACTATCAATTAAATCGGCATCGCCACTGCCGATTCACCTACCGGTCACCCCACCTATACTCTCTCTCTCTCTCTCTCGCTCTCTCTGCGTCAGTGGCCATCGATGAGTTGGTTGCCGGACATGGCTGTTCAATGCCCATCGACGACGAAGCATGTCGGCGCTGCCTTCGCAATCTGCTGACATTGGGCTTAGCGACGACAGCCCTTGGGTGGGTGGGCTGTTGACTATTCTGACGTCGTCCCCGGTGGCCCTTTGGTGTCGCCGCCGCCGGTGGCCAAAGGCGAGATCGGTAGGGGTTGGGTCCAAGGCCATCGCAGCGGTGAAGACCGGCGATGAGTCCCATACGGCGGTGGCAGCGACACGGCGATTTGGAGGCGTTGCAATGGCGCTCGGTGAAGGACCGCGGAGTTTCTTGCCGGTGAGGAGCGTGGCTGGCGATGGGGACGCCGGAGATGGAAGTGGCGCTGCCGATTAGGGCCTGCTGCCTCCTCACTTCTTCTCTCCCTCTTCTCTCTTTTCTATTCATTTTCTGTCCTTTTTTTTTTTTTATGCTTTAATATGTATAAATATTTAAGACCAAATCATATTATAACAGTAGAACTTCATCAGTTATAAATTATCTAAGGCAACCCACTCACTTTCATAAATTTATCTATTGTACAAAACTTTATTATTCATAACTTATGTCATTATTAAAATATTTTGCTAAATGCAACAAATAATATTTCTCACTACAATTGATACTAAAGATCCAATAGTATCGCTTCAATAATAGCCCCCAAAAATTTTCAATTAACGTAACTCATAACGACCATGGCTAAAGATTCAATTAATATCGCTCGCAAGATCTTAACATAAGGTCTAAATTCGTCTTACTTACAACAATCGTCGCTAATAATAATAACCTCGTAAACCTAGGTTCGGGGCATCACATAAGTCCTCAACAGCACAATTCAAATATGCGTATACCGGTCACAATGACTACCGGTGACCAATCATAACAACAAGAATTCAACAATACGTCATCAACATGGCATGCTAATCGAAACAATGAATTAGCATATCAGAACCGCATTGTCCTTACCTGATTGGCTTATAACCGAAGCAACTCACAATCTCTGATCGCAACGAGCTGCATCACCTAGTCAAATAATACCCTGCTCGTTAGACATCATTCAACATATACGCACTCCTTATTCTACCCATTTCCCTTTAACCGCTAGTAGTGTTTTATGACAGCTAGTTAACCCGATCCAATAACTGGATCCTTAACCTAACCTTATCGACGCATTAGTCATAAAAACCTCCCCTCATTTTAGACGTATTAACAACATTCCTCACCTTCTACCATTCTGGAAGTTTAATAACACGCGTTCCTAAAAATTTGGCGTCAACATGGCAAATTACCAAAATACCTCCTGATGGTCGCTACACCACCGAACACCCCAAAACCGCTTTACAAGTACGTTTTAGATGTACTACATCATTTATAGGCCAAATAGTCTCTCAGAAAATTTTTGAGGGAAGATTATAAAAACACCTCCCACCCCCCTCTAGGCGGTAAATTACCAAAATGCCCCTGAGGGTTTCCGTTACCAGAAAAATCCCAAAACCACTTTAAAATGATATTTTAAGTGTGTCGAAATCATTTTTGAGCTAAAAGATTTTTAAAAACATTTCGCCCCAAAAATCCCGAACAGGTGTCCGGACCGAATGCTTTAAAGCATGCCGGCCAAAACAATTAGTTAATGACTTCGGAACAACCTGAAATTTTGGGAAATGAAACTTCTCAGTATCCTAAGGTCTCCATAAAAGTTTCGCGTGAAACCGCGCTCGTTTGATATTTTAAATTTCATTGTAAAGTTTCAAAATTCCCGCATCGGTTAACCCTATTCCTGACCTCAGAAAATTTGAAAATTTTCCACGATATAGGTCTCCTAAAAATAACTAGGGTCTTGTTTTTGAACTTTTGATAAATCTGAACCTACCTATTTTTAAAAATTATAATTTTAAACTGTTTACTTCATTTTCACCTTTAGTGACGAAAATAGTCACTATTCACATCAACACACACACTACTTCACCTTCACGCACACACACTCATCTTCTTCCTCCTTCAATCAGTAGCATCCTGGGTACACTCCTCTAACAATCACGCATGAACTTCTCACAAATTCATCTCAGATCACTTAAACACATTATAACATACCTAATTCATGCCCTAAACTCATTTTTATACATCAATTTCACACAATTAAACCAATTGAATCCAAACCCATGAACCAAATTGAAGAATACACACTAAAACACACTGAAATACACACCCACGCACCTTAAAATCAAGCCCAATTCAAAACTCTGATTCATTTCCTCTTTCTTTGTTGTTTTAGAGTCTTATGTCATGATTCTAACAAGAATTCATCCCAATTACTTCATCCCCAATCAAATTCATACATAACCTAGTATACATATATGTATCTATGTCACTAACTTGATCGAATTCAACCAATTTCACAAATTGGGTTCAAGATTCATACCCTCTTAGGGTTTAGATTCAATCATTTCTTTTTCTTTCTTTCCCCTCTTTCTCCTTCCTCCTTTTCCCTCTTTTTCCTTCTCTTTTTCTTCCTTCCCGTTGCTGCTTCTGTTCTTGTTCCCAGCCATGTTCTCGACTTTGTGTTATTTCAATTTTACACCCCAAACTTTTTTTTTTATATTTTCTTCTCATGAATATTTTCCCAAAGTATTTTAAAATTTTCAAGCATGACTCAGCTTATAGCAAGTAGGAGGTGGCCATCGTGCATGAACCATTTCCCTCAGGTTATGACACATTTTGCAAAGTTTCAAATTTTGCACTTTGGCCCCTCAAGTTTCTAAAATTACAATTTGACCCCTCGACTTTGGGAAATTACAATTTTACCCCAAAGTCACCCTAACCCCTCATTCCACTTCCTAACACCCACTCATCATCAAAATGACGCTAATTAATAAAAATATGCAACTCGTTCACCATATTTATCAAAATTACATTTTTGCCCCCCTTAACTTTCCAAAATTACATTTTAACCCCCACAACTACACTAACCCCCTATTTAGCTCCCTAACACTTAATCATCACCAACATATTGCTACTTAATAAAAATAGCATCCCTTAATTAATCAAACTCACGGTTAGATTAATTTCCACCTGAAGCACATCTCATTTATGGACTCATGTTCCTTCATCTTGAAGGCCTCATATTGCTGGACCAACGTGTTGATCTTGGTCTCTTTCACTTGATTGGTACCTTCATGCGTAACCTCCAGCAGCCTCCACATTTCTTTGGCTGTCTCAAATGCTGAGACGCGATTGTACTAATTCATGTCAAGGCCACAGCTGATGATGTTCTTTGCTTTGTCACCCATAGAGAAAAGTTGTACCTCAAGAGTGTCCATTTCGCGAATCCCTTTGGGGATCTTGGTTCCGTCTGGTCCATCCTTCATGGGAATTATGGGACTATTTTCTACGATGTACCATACATGTGTATCCTGCCTCTGGAAGTTTCTCATCCGATTTTTCTAGTAGCTGTAATCATCGTTCTTCAACAAAGGTGGCCTGGTGGTTGCTGAACCTTCTTCCATAGTACGATATTTAGCTCTTGACTGTTAAGTCACAAATAAAATACCACAGCACACGGCTCTGATACCATTTGTAGGTCCTTTAACACACCTAGAGGGGGGGGGGGTGAATATGTGTTTACAAGATTGAGCAGAAATTTAAAAAACTAAATTTACAAAGAAATGACAGGAACAGTAAATATAAATCAACACAGAGATTTATACTGGTTCGGCCCCACTAGCCTACGTCCAGTTCCCGAGCACTCCACACAAGGGAGACTTACTGGAGCCTTTCACTAACCAGTTAGCTTCGGGTGCTAACTCAAACCGCAGTACAGATTCTGAAACCCTTCCAAGGTTTTCAACTATTACAAGTGAAAAATGATTTACAATCGAGATACAACAACAAAACTTTTTCTTGAGTAGATATTACAATGAATACAACAAGGCTAAGCTTTTTTAGATGGGAAGATCAATAATCTTTCAAGATCAAAACCAAGAAGCTTTCTTTTCAAATTCTCAAAGTATGAATTCAATCAAAGAAAAATAGATGAAAGAGTGATAAAAGATGAGAGAATATTTTGAGAAGTGAGAGAAAGATTTTTCAAAGATTAGCTTTTTAGCAATAAATGTTCTCAAGACCCCTTTTTATACTCGAAGAGAAAAGGACCGTTAAAGATGGATAACACAAGTTTTGATTCGAATGAAAGATAAGTTGATTCGAATGAAAATCAACGCTAAGGAATTTGGTCGAATGAAAACTTTGATTTCGACCGAAAAATATGGCTTCGACCGAAAGTTTTGGATTCGACCGAAAACTTTGGCTTCGACCGAAAACTTTGTGAGAACACGAACAAAAGGCACTGAAGGATTGCTTCGAATGAAAAGTCATTTTGCTTCGAATGAAAACATTTTTCACTTCGAATGAAAACTTGAATAACAGAGACTGAAGGATAGCTTCGAATGAAAACATGTTTTGCTTCGACCGAAAACTATTTTTTGACTTCGAATGAAAACTTGAATAACAGAGACTGAAGGATAGCTTCGAATGAAAACATGTTTTGCTTCAACTGAAAACTATTTTGACTTCGAATGAAAGACGTTATGGCTTCGAAAGAAAATGATTTTTGGCTTCGAATGAAAATCCTTTTTGGCTTCGAATGAAAACGCTTTTTGGCTTGTTCTTTACTTAATTTACTGGAGATGTTTAAGAAAGACTTAGATACAAGAATGAATTTACACAAGGATAAAGCATATGTTAAGTCTTGATTCAAATCTTCGTTTAGGTCATCGTCCAAGTCCAAGTCCAAATCCAAGTCCAAAGTCCATTCTAGGAAATATTCCTCATCAATGATTGACTTATGATTGAACCTAAAAATTAGCTTAATGGCAGTGTTAGATTATGAAAAATAATGTTGGAATTATCAAAATCAATCAAGTTCACACTAATGCTCGTTTATTTTTCGGGTCTCCAGTAGTTATTTTAAACAGCTACAAAAACTGCGGGATATTACATTCTACCCACCTTATAAAAAATTTCGTCCTCGAAATTTGATCTCAGATCTACCCTCACCTATAACGTCTAGGCACTATGCTTCCACTGCGTAACTCTAATAACTACCACATAGTAGCTGAGTTACGTCTAGCCTTCGTACAAATATTTATGTCCCACGAATACCCAAGGCAACTATTTAACTTCAAATTGAAATGCTAAACTGAAACCTGTTAGGCACTTACTTTGCTCTAACTATTCCAGAACTTTACAAACAATAACTTAGCTAATACAAAACTCACTTCACTAAATCTGCACCACTCCGAATTCAACGCATATAAAGCGAATTAAATCAAACCTTAATACAACGGGTTTTCACTGCCTTATACTGACATCATATCAAAGACTATAATATCTACATCATCTACCTACTATTAACGAGCTTACTTTTAAGCCCATGGTGTACCAAAGTGCCAAGGTATGGTCACATATGACGTTCACTATACCAACACTAACATGGACATGGATAACCAGTCTCTATAAGTCCTCACCCATTACAAAAGATTGCAAAAACTATAGCCACTAGGCTTCTATTATGCACCCCTAATATCTTAAATTAACACAAAATATGGTTCTGCATACCTATATATTAGACTTCCACTAAAGTTTTAAGGCTCTAAGTTACAACATCACTTATGGTTCACAATCACATTATTTACCAAAAATCTATAGTCTTATCCTTCGATTGTCTGTTTCAGTTAAATGTTCAAAATCTTTTAGTTCATAAAGCAAATAAATGCGCTATTTTTACATGTTCAACCAAATCTTAATCGTATACCGTATCATCAAAGAGAATATCCAAATCTAATCCACGTTCTCAGAGTCTACTTTCACTTGCCGATTATCCTAGGCTTAGGAGTCTACATAATCTCATGTTAGGGCATGTGAAACTATGCAATCCTAAATCAAGTAAAGATACGCGTGCATAACATATTGTCAATTTCAAAATCATTTGGGAATAGAACACAACAAAATTCAAATAATTAGATTAACTACAAGCAACAACTATATCATGTTACCATTTCGGAACATATTAAACAAACACCAATCACAAAGACACAGTAATGCTGATACAACAAAACATTTAACATTAACCACAAAAACAAGTATCTCAACCAAACAGTTAGGGGTCAAATGATAACAACAATCGCAACTGGACAATCAAAACATGAAAATCTTTAACAAAACCATGCCTATTGGCTCTCGAGATTCACGATACAATTTTATAAGGGATAATATCATTTTACTCCCCTGAACTATCCCCGTTTCTTTATTTTGGTCCCTGTACTTTAAAACTCGTTAAATTAGTCCCTGTACTTTACCCCGTCATCAAATCGGTCCCTCCGTTAGGATTTCCCCGTCAAAAAGGACCACGTGACAGGCACGGGTCTTCTTTTGAGGGGTATTTCCGACAAGCGAAGAAGGTATTCTCGGGGTTGACCACCGCCTGCCGCTTGGCAATCTGCCCGACCAGCCGGTCCCCGTTCTTGGTCCACACCACCACGGATGGCGTCGTACGCTACCCCTCGGCGTTGGTCGGCTTTACCTTCACGATTCAGGTTACTCAACTACTCACCACACCCACTGCCGCCACCGACGAGACCCACCTCCACTTTCACCCGCCATCGCCATCACCACCTCCATTTCACCTCCATTCCATTTCAGATCTGACGAGGGAGGAAGATGAGGTGCAGCGCCGGTGACGAGGGAGGAAGATGGGGTGCAGCGCCGGTGACGAGGGAGTTCAGACGGGTTGTGCAGGGAAAGGGGGAGGGAGACGGGGGTGCGGCGCTGGGGAAGGGGTTGTAGGCATGACGGGGAAGGGGTCGGCTTTACCTTCGCGATTTGGGTTACTCAACTACTCACCACACCCACTGTCGCCACCGATGAGACCCACCTCCACTTTCACCCGCCATCACCACCTCCATTTCAGATCTGACCCAGATCCCCTTTCTATCTTCATCTGGGTTCAAGCCATGGCGGGCCGAAGACGAGGGAGGAAGACGAGATGAAGCGCTGGTGACGAGGGAGGAAGATGAGGTGCAGCGCCGGTGACGAGGGAGGAAGATGGGGTGCAGCGCCGGTGACGAGGGAGTTCAGACGGGTTGTGCAGGGGAAGGGGGAGGCAGACGGGGGTGCGGCGCTGGGGAAGGGGTTGTGGGCATGACGGGGAAGGGGTTTGGCAGATGAAAGGGACACAAAGAACAAGAGAAAAAAAGGGAGAGAAACAAGCAGAGAGAGAGAGAGAGAGAGAGAGAGAAGGGGGAATAATTACCAGAAATACCCTTCAAAAGAAGACCCGCGCCTGTCACGTGGTCCTTTTTGACGGGAAAATCCCAACGGAGGGACCGATTTGATGACGGGGTAAAGTACAGGGACTGATTTAACGAGTTTTAAAGTACAGGGACCAAAATAAAAAAACGGAGATAGTTCAGGGGAGTAAAATGATATTATTCCATTTTATAACATTATGTAAAAATGACGAGTACTAAAACAATGGTATAGGTTTGACGAAGCAAAGTCAACCCAATGACTCTAAGCAATTACAATCAGTAAAGGTTACTGGTTTAATAGGATTCGTAACTTTCTAATGGCCAGTGGGTTAGTTACTATCCACCAAGCCCAAACAGATTCGAGATAAGCAGATAAATATCCTGAAAAAAAAATTAAGATGACTCAGTAAGAATGACATCTTCTCTAACTTCTCAAAGCGAATTAGCATTCAATTAAGTCACAATTGAATTTGATATACAAAAGAATGGACGAGATGACAAGGTAGAATTCCAAATTTCTTGTCGTACTCTCAAACCAAACTTTCAGTCTTAACATCAGTCATTCTCCAAAAAGCACTATTCTTCCTCATAAATCAAATCACTAACTTAACTATTTCTCATACCTTATGAAATTTCCAAATACTACTATAGTTTCCCTTGACAATCTACGGATGTATGATTAGAGGATAACCAATCCCTGCTTAGTATGATATCAAAGCCTCGAACATCAAATGGGATGAGATCCACAAGAAGATTTCAATCCACTACATGGGTAATACAGTTACAGAGAAATGTAGAAACAGTCAAAAGACTCTCCAAATAGAGTGCCTATCTCAAGATTAGTTCATAAAGGATAGGTTTTCACCCTCAATTGATGTGAAAAAGTATATGATACAAAAGAATATGACGCTCCAGAATCAAACAATAAACGAACATCTAATGGATTAACCTATAGTGTACCTGACACCAAAACATCGGATGTAACAACATCTTGAACAAACATAGAATACAGTCTAACTGATGATCTAGGCCTCTGCCCTTACTTTACTTAAGACTGTTGGGTCTGGCTGTGCGGCCTTGTCCTCTTCTCTAACAAGGAGCACTACTTATCAATGCACTAGTTGTAGGTGTGGGACAGAAAGGTAACCTATTATTTCTAATAATTGGACGGTCTCGAACCTAGTTCTCCACACTTCCATACCTAAAACACCTTTCGGTATCTATGTAGCATGGCCTACCCCCATGATACCTCTCGCACATATGACATGCGTCACGCCCCGAAAACGAGACGCCGCGACTAACATCAAACTCCATTATATACCATTACAGTTCTAAAGATAACGGTATAGACAGAGCAATTAAATCCTCTAAGATAATATATCTCCACGAACAAAAGTCTAAGACAATTCGTTCACCAAAATAATTCCACTGAGTATTCCTTTACAAAATAATTACCAAATGCAACGGTGAAAATAATTTACATTGCTCAATTATACTAACAAAGACTAAAAACTCTAATTTCCCCCAAACATGCCACGCCCGGAAATCACGTCCGATACCTGTGGTAAAGGACAAAACAAACGAGTAGGGGGTGAGCTCGAATAGCCCAGTAAGTGGGGAAAACAAATAGGAAGCAAATACGATGATTCGTAGTCCAAAACAAAATCAAATATCTGACGAACAAATAATAACAATTGACCACGATGAAAATAAGGCGAATCAAATATACGAAATGTTCATAAGGTGGTCCAAAGAACCCAAATCAAATACAAGCCCAAAGGTACGAAAGTGCAATCATATCTTATTGTCAAATACCAAAGCAAATGTCATTAAGCGTTTAACCCAAAACACATTTCAATTATATGTCGGGTACGCTACAAACATACGATGACTATGGTGGTCATAAGACCCAAATGTCGAACCAAACATCAAACATCAAACGTGTGCTCCGGAGCATACTAGGAGGCTTTGGCTCTCTAGTATAACAAATATGTGTCCAAAGGACCCTCTCAATTTGAGAGTTGTTCAACATAGTCAATGTCAATCTTAAATTGACGGTCACAAATTCAAAGTTGAGCATCATTAAGGGACAAATGAGAAGGGGTAAACAATGTTCTCAAGAAGGCAAAAATGGAGCAATCAATTACAAACGAGCATAGATGAATCAAAAGTGACGAAAGTATAAGCCTTCGGATTTTCGAAGATACCTTTCCACAGCAAAAATCGTATAAACCCTTACCTCAAACAAGCTTTTGAACCAAAGAAAACCTTAAAGCACCACTCTAGCGCCAATGAGCTTCCCAAGCCTCCTATTCTCTCTCTCTTCGCCGCAAAGGAGCAAGAAATCAAGAACAAAAAGGCTAGGAATGAAATAGAACACTATTTATAAGGGACAAAAATTTTAAACCTTTAAGTCGACCGAAAACAACTTTCAGTCGACTAAAAACACATTTTAGTCGACTGAAAGTACTGTTCAAAACACTGTTCAAAACACTGTTCAAAATCACTGTTCATAGTAATGTTCAAAAATCACTGTTCATCAACTAAACTTTAAGTCGACTGAAGTCACTCTTTTAGTCGACTAAAACCTTTAAATTCGACTAAAACTCCAGAAAACCATTTTTATATAATTTAAACACTTTTTAGTCGACCGAAACACTTTTAGTCGATCGAAAACACTTTTAGTCGACTAAAACCTTTTAAATTCAACTAAAACTCCAGAAAACCATTTTTATACAATTTAAACACTTTTTAGTCGACTGAAAACTCTTTTAGTCGACTAAAACCTTTTAAATTCGACTAAAAGTTACTGTTCATTTGACCAAAAATTTCAGAAACAATCCCAATTCATTTTCTTAGTTTTAACAAAAGAGCACAAACTATTTATTAAAAAATATACAAATTTTGCATAAGGAAACGAAAACTTTCGAGGTATTACAACATGGGTGGGCAAAAAAGTTGGCTCGCCACCCTGACCAGTTCTCTGTGTAGGTCGAACTCCAGAACTCTGCGATGGTCTCTTGCACTCCTATAAATCCCATATCATGCCCATCGTATTCCAGAACTCTGCCCAGGTCTAAATCCCTGAGATGATGCAGGCCTAAATCCCTAATTTCATCCTACCCTGGGGCCTTGGGCACCCCATTGTGCCGACTATAAACTTGCTGATGCCTGTCAGCTCCTACAAATCTACCATGGGAAGACTCTTGCCTATCTCTCTTCGGTCCACCCCGTGTTTGCTCATAAATCCTTTTATTATCGGGCTTGGTCTGCTCAAAAACACTAGCCAAGTAAAGACATTCCATATAGCTCGTCAATCGAGTTAAGATCATTCCATCTTTCAGTCCAGGCCTAAGCCCCTACTCAGATTTTTGGCATCTATCTGCCTCCGTCGGTAACACTCTATCTGCCTTCGTCGGTAACACATACTTCGAAGCATCTAATTCGACATCAACTCAAATTCCTTAAAATACAAGATTACAAAACTACTTAACTTAAACTATTAAAACTTAGGTTCTTCACAACTCAAGCTCCTACAGAGAGAGAGAGTTAATAGCATCAACACACGCAGATAATTGGAATCAAGCATGATATAATCGATTAAGTGGTCTGGAAATATGTAGTAGGTAAGAAAATTTAGATTAGGTAAGGTGACATAAGCATCCAAATCTTCTGGCTCTAGAGCATCTTTGGTATCAGGTTTTCTTGGTACCTCTTCCGCAGTCAACGGTCCATACTCGATCATCCAATTCTGCGTGTGTGTGCTGGAGTGATAGGCATGTTGGGTCTACGGTCTAGTTGTCCACCTCACAGATAAGCACTTAGATCTGTGAAACATGTTGTCATTTCTCCTGCCTCTATTAAATCCATCAAGTCTGAGACTTCTTCAGTACTCGGCTCGGTCTAACTGAGAGTTCTTCATCCTCGACCTACTCACAGTCATAGAATATCTTCCATCTTTTATTTGCTTTCCGGTCTCAACATTGTAGACTTGCTCTGAAAATCCATAGAAGGGCCCAGTCTCTTTTTCCTTGATGAAGGGTCCTTTTATAGTAGGGATCTTGGTCATGCTCATGCGCTTTTGGCTTTCCTTGTTCTTCTTGGCCTGGGCGAGCTTTTAGATAGCTTCCTTCCTCTCTTTTCTAGTTGGCTTGTTTCACAGGACGAACTGGTCCTTCTTGTTCTCTATATCTGGGAAGTTGAGAATTCCTTCACAGTTTCGGCCTAAGTCTTTTCCAAGAAAGTTGTAGAATTTCCTCATCATGGGAGCACTGTCGTACTGTTGTAGGAGGCAAAGTTGGAGAAATTTTCACTGTGACAAACTTCTTCATACTCGAGACATTGAACCAGGTGATCCATCCTGAAGCCACTGAGCAGAATATCTATACAATCTTATGGCACCTGAACACTGTCCTTCTCAACCTGTCTGATCTGCGGTAATTGCAAATCTCCTATTATAATTAAAACGGCATATCCAATAAACTTGATTTTATGGTGCAAAGTAGAGAGGATTGCACCCACCGAGTATATGCAAGGTATTCCAAATAAAAGATTAAGGCCGAAATATTCAATACCTGAAACTCAACATCAAAGCTAGGAGTACCCATAGTCATTGGAAGTTTCACTATACCAATCATCTCCCTTCGGGTATTATCATAGGCTCGGACTGCTTGATTGGAAGGGGTAAATTCTGATTGGTCAATGTCGAGGGCTTGAATGGTATGTATAGGATATACATTCAAAGTAGAAATGTTATTTATGAGGATCAATGGAACTTTCTTATCAAAGGCTCTCATAGTGATATGGAGCAGATCGTTGTGGCTTGGTCCTAATTTGGGCAGATCAGACTCGAAAAAAAATAAGGACATTTTCGTTATGTATGGCCCCTAGCACTTAGGACAGGTCCTTGAGCTGGGTGTGGATCGGTATCTGGGCTTCGCTGAGAAGTTTGATAAGAGCTTGGCAATGAGAGTTTGAGGCTAACAGTAATCCCCATATAGAAATATTGGCTTGGCTTGGCTTGGGTCTCCTTTAGTTGTCTAAGGAGCTCATCATCTGAAAGGTCTTGAGAGAATAATGGGTTTGATGTGGCTGCCTAGGGTGGGTTCTAGTATACTTGGCCTGATCGGGTTAAGTGGGATATATTGGGACTGGGTCAGAACAAAAAATTTCTTCATTGTATTCTTCTTCAACTGTTAAGGTCTCACCTTCCATTGACTCTTCCCAAGTGATCACATCACAAAACTGTGGCAATGAATCATAAGCAGACACTGACTTCAAAACTAGCTAGCTGTCACAATGAGAACGGTCGGATCCATCGCTAACTGGCTATCATCAATGCACTTAACCCTATGAGGAGGCAAGGATTCTTTTTGGACATTTGGTCTGACGAGAGGGGAAACTTCGCCCTTGTCAATGAGGTCTTTTATGGAATATCGGGGGTGATGCATCTGTCTGTGACCTTTTCCTTAATGATAGTCATCAAAGACGTTCACGTCGTATCCTTCGGGTATCACTGCTGAAGTCGAGGTATGTGGTAACTTAGATATCATCCCTCCCCTCAACAATTGTTCAATAACTTTAGGGAGCCGTGCATTCGATGGTGTGAACTTCCTCTTAGGCTCTGTAGTTGGTTCCCATGTCACGGCTCGAGGCGCTTGCACGGTGTTGACATTATTGCTTGCTGCTTGCTTAAGTTGCACATTAGAACTCCTTAGGTAGCTTGGTATGCCCCTAGTGGTTTCAACTCACGAGAGATGATCCCCTTGTTGATCGTTTCTTTTATCTGTATGAGGGACCCCATGAGAGCTTTAAATGACGTGTGGTAATGACTAAAGATATAATTGTCGTAGACAAGAAGTAGGTTGCTCCGCAAAATGTTCACTTGTTCTTCCTCTGTCGGATGATTAACCATCTGGGCTGCCTTATTCTTCCATCTTCTGATGAAGGCTAAAACAGACTCCCTTGGCTCTTGCTTCTTGGTTTTATAATATCTCTGGGTGATGTCTAGGTTCGCATTGTAATGGTACTGTTTGAAAAATTCTCTTACAACACCTTCCCAAGTGCGGACTCGATCTTCATCCAAAGTAATGAACCATCGGGAAGCGGCTCCTGTAAGGGTGAGGTGAAATAATTGCATTAACTGATTTGGATTTATCCCTTAGGGGGGCAACACTCGCATGTACATTGTTACATGAATCTTGGGATCTGTGGTCCGGTCAAACTTATCCATTTATGTCATCTTGACTTGAGGGATAGTCTATCCTCAAGGTTCATTGTTAGGGCACTGAGGTCTAGAGGGTCATCGGCTCTTCTCATCCTAGCGATCTGAGACTCGAGTACGGAAAATTTATCCTTCCATTCCGCAAAAGGAGGGTGTTTAATCTTTTCTTCTTTGGACTCATACATCCAATCAAACTCTGGATCTTTCTTCCCATCTTCTTATGTTTCCTTTCTACCTCTCCTCTTGAGGTTATCCAATTTCTCGACGGTTTGGGATTGTTGTTTGGTTAGGGTAGTAAAACTATTCTGAAGATCCTTCTGAAGTTCACTGATGATACAGACCAAGTCGGACATCCGTGGTAATTCTTCACCCATTGGAGTTCGTGAGAGTTTTTCGGACGAGCCTCCATACCAACCACACTTGGCCTTAACTGTATAGGGAAATTCATCAAAAATTTAATAATTATTTCACATAGATCGAGTCGGTTGGCTCATACCTTATCAGGGGCAAAATGAATTTTCTAATTTTGGGGTGTTTTTTTTATTTTGGAAAAAATGGCTGACTTACCATCCGATTATCTAGATGGATAACTGACCGGTTGGTCGGTGTGGTTGAGATTTTTTCTGGAAAATTTTTCTAGAGGATAAGGTTTCTAGCCAACCATCCGGTTATCTGGAAGGATAATCGGCCGGTTGGTCAGTGACTTGAGGGTTCATTTCTGGGATTTTTTTTGAATTCTTTTTTAGAATAAGGTTTCTAGCTAACCGGCCAGTCATCTTGACAGTTAACCGGCCGGTTGGTCAGTGGGTTGGATCTAGCTATGAACTAGCCAGTTTTGAATTTTGGGTAAATTACATACGACACCCCTGAGGTTTAGCCTAAACTACACACGGCACCTACTAAGTATTTTTATAACTCTCCGACCCTTGTGGTTTGTCATTGTTTTACGTAAACCCACTTTCGTTAGGGAATTGTCAAAAAAAAAATTAGGGCAACATAAATTTAATACGATATACCTAAAATGCCCTTTTGCCCTATTTTTTTAGCAACACAACATGCTTCTCTATTTTCTTGCTTTTCTTAGGAGAGAATGATGGCGGCAGCGAGGGCGGCTATGAGGCTCCGATATAGATTTATTGCGATATCGTAGCCTTTAACTTCAGAAATCTGGTTTTATGTAGGCATTATTTTTAATTGTTTTGGATTGTGTTTTTATGTTCTTTGTGTTTTTTATCCGGCAAAATTTTGCAGATGAATTGGAAAAACCAGTCATTGGTAGGTGAGCCATCGATTAGTTGGGAAGGTGATCGATAACAAGGCTGTTGGTGAAGACCCAGCGGTGAGGAGGTCAATCGAAGGAGACTATGGAGGGTGATTGGTGATCACCGAGAGATTTGGCTGATCTGGGCACCACCCCGGTGGCTGATGTTAATGCTATGCTGGTTGAACGGCATATGGTGGTGACTGGTGATGGTGGTGGTCTTGGGCTAGTGGCCGATATTGGAGCCTGCAGTGCTGTGATGAGACCGGCGGCGGCGGTGATTCGGGTGAAGCCGTGGGGTTTCTGGCTGTTGAGTTGGTAAATTTTGGATAATTTTCGGATAATTTTCAGTTCACTACCATCAATTTTGCCACTGCAAAAATTGTAGCCGGGGAAGGTGACCGAAAATTAATCCAGTGGAGAGAGAGAGAAAGAGAGAGATGTATGGGGTGGGATGGTGTTTGGGTAGATTTATTTTTTTATGAGGAGTATTAACGTCTTTTCATCAATCATACTGACTCTGCTAACTGAAAAATAAAAATGCGTAGTTTAGTGTAATAAGAAAAATTAGTAGGTGCCATGTGGAGTATAGGCTAAACCTCAGGGGTGTCGTGTGCAATTTACCTCTGAATTTTTTAAGCAAATGCACAAACTGATCAACCATCCTTTTGGGAGCCAGATAACTGGCTGGTCAGTCAGAGTCTCCACTTTCTTGCGAAATTACCAGTTTAGCCTACAGAATGTTGTTGTTTCCCTGCCACCATCCCATAGGCCAATGCATGTATTCTCCCAGCAAAGGACAGATCACTGAATTGCCCGAGTGTGAGTTTTTCTTATAACATCGGTGTAGAGGTCACTATATCGACTCGACTGTACCATACCCATCACTAGGAAATGAATGATGAGCGATCACCAGTACGTATACAAGTCGTTTAACATACCAAGAAACTAGGTGGAATCTTTAGTACTAGGCATCTGGAGTTGAGAACTTGATCAAGAGATCGCCTTGAGCCGAGGAGAACCAAGGGTCTCGAGTGTCTCGCTCTCAAATAGGTGGGTTGGGGTGAGACGTGCGCGTGTGTGAGGTATGAAAATAAAATCTCAAGAACCACAGTTATGTCACAGTGTATATACCACAGAAAAATACAAGAGAAATATAACAAGGCCAAAAATCAATAAAGACTTTTCAAGTCTAGTTCTCTTAGTTTTTAGTCCCCAGTAGAGTTGCCACTGTGGCGCACTGCCTCGGAAAAATTCCTGGAAGGATTTTATGGAGTCTCCATCTTATTTAATTTAAACTAGGGAAATAAGAAAAATCTAAAAATGACTAAAAAATGTCCAGAATGACAACATGTCTATCGAAACAAAGAGAGGGGTTCGGGAACTAAGTTACGCAACGGGAAGGTGTTAGGAACCCGCCGCGCTCTTTCGGTCTCTACTTCGTTTTTAATTATTTTTGGCCTAAATAACATGTAGCGTGTAAAATATAACAAGATTCACCCTGAGCTAATTTTTATTATTTTGACTTGAACTCGACAACAGAGGTCAAGTAGCCCACGTATCTGATCGGACTAATCAGAATCAAAACCAGCGTAGTTTAACACTAGTCCTACAAAAGTAGTCTATAATTTGAACCTAGACTTAGACAAAGAAAATAACTGAAAAAGACTCCTTTTTTTGTTTTAGAAATAAAATGTGACGACGGGAAATAAGAGACGATCTATATGATTTTTACCCTAAGAAAGCTGGTAAAGATTACCTCGTAATACAGCTTGCCTTGATGACTCAGGGATGTTCCCTATGGTATCCACAATGTAAAGAATCAAACAGACGGTTTTAGAATGATTTCGATGGTTAAGATTTTCGAGAGAGGCTGGATGTCACTTCACAAAGAAAATTGCATGCAAACTTTTAAGAGAATAAGCTTTTGGACTTACCTGAGATTGACCTTTGAAAATGAGGGGCAAGACCCATTTTTATAGTGCTTAGGGTCACCGAATATGATAAGATTGGAAGTGTCAATCTGCATGGCTGGAGATAAGTCAAAATATGTGATGAAGTCGCAGATTGACAAAGGTCAACTAACCGGCCGGTTAGTCGAAAATCGGCTGGTCCACCCCATTTACTAAAAATAAAATTTTCAAATTTCAGGGCATTGTCTGGCCTTATTTTCGATAATTATCTCTTAAATCACAAATGTGATGTACCAGATTCAGGATAAGTCACCTCCTAACCAAAAAGTAGATTTATTTTATCTTTGTATCAAGGATAAATCATGGATTTTTTCCCCAAATTATTTAGACAAATTACACCAATTAGAATACTCTAGACCATGGACCGAACTTGACTTAAATGAACTGGACTGGACTAATGCAACTAAACTGGACAGACAATGGACTGGACTAGACAATTAAACTAGACAAGACTGGACTGGACACTAAACTATAGCAAATTAATTACATAAAATTGGACTGAATTAAATAATTAAATTACATCACTAAGCCCATACTCAACGATGCATTTTAATTAATAATGAAGCCTATAATTTAATTATTTAAAAATGCTTACAATATTTGTAGTCACAGTTATTTAAGTAAATTCTGGGCTTTATTATCAATTAAAGTTTATTATTATAGGTTAAGACAAATGAAATCTTAAACTTAATTAACTTAACCCAGTGCAATAGTCTAGTCTAGTTGTCCATTCTAGTCAACAATTGAGCTCGGTCTATTCCATTTAGGTGAGACTAGTCCACATATCTAGAGTACGATTTACTACAAAGATTTTAGAAATTAGTTCTGATTTATCCTTGATGCAAGTGATTTAATCATTGATTTAAATAAAATATGGAGATAATTTTCAAATCTGGTACATCTCATCTAATAAAATAAAAAATAATCACTGAGTTAGGGGCAAATAGTGTCTCAAAATTTTGGAAATTTTAAATTATGGAATGAACTCGAAAACTGGTCGATTAATGGAATTTTCTCAGTTTGCAATTTTTATCAAATGTTCTATCTTATCATCAAATTACAGGTTGATATAGTCATGTTTATCATTTCTAATGCATCAGGCCTCTCTATAAATAGGGCCCTTGGCCTACATTTTCAGGAATCAGTTTTTTTCTCCCTAGAGCTTTTATACCATTTCGCCTAGAATTGGTATATCATCTCTTAAGCAAAATTAGCTCTTCATATCTCAATCATATATTCTCAAGCCACTTGCATCGTGGATCCTTCGCAAAGCGTTCTCGAGTTTTCTAGGCAAACAGACTCGCAAGGTATATTATATTACTTTTAGGTTAGTCTAGCATAATAGTCTAGAATATCCCCTTTTTCGCGATTACATTTTCATTTCAAAAAAAGTATTAAAAAAAGAGTATATTTATTGCTACTTAATTCGAGTCTAAGACCGAAGTGTGGTCGCTTCCCGTAGAGCCCGAGTCGAACTACGATGGTCTTGATTCTGGTTAGTCCGACTAGATATGTATGCCATTCAACCTTCGATGTCGAGTTTAAGAAAAAAATATAAGAATAAACTAAAGATGTCAATAGGCCAGGCTTGGGCCGGCCCAGCCAGGGCCCAGCGGGCCATAAGAGAAACGGGCCGAGGCCAAGCTTCGGGGGAGGGGAATCGGGCTGGGCCCATTTCGAGGATACCAAGGCTAGGTCCAAGCCCAAGCCCTAGGCCCTAACTTTAGGGCCGGGCAAGGGCCAGGCCTGAGCCTGAGAACAAATTATTTTTTTAAAATTATTTTTATTCATGTTTTATGTTGCGAATTAAATTTTGGATAAATTGATTCATAGGCCCTCCTCCTTTTATCCGAGCTTGGTACCACTTTGACGCATTTGATGCTACTAGGGATCATGGGAGGTGTCATTCTGAATGTTGATGGATGATAACTAGAAAAGGCTTGTTGTTTGGTTATGTTCTACAAGATGGCCTCTAGGATATGTGTCCCATGAGACCATCATGATTTGAACTACATAGGTAGTCATATACAATCAAGCAAATCAGTAAATTGTCTTGGAAAACATTTTTAGGCCACTGTTTGCTTCTATGGATACACTAATCTGGCAAAACAACTTTGACAATGAAACCACCTTTTAATGTGTATGTCCGCGTAACTAAAAACATAGAAACTCCTATATATGTTATAGATCTCTTGGACTAAATTTTTCTTAATTATCAAGTCCATTTAAAAATTCTTGCCTTTGTTCTGGTAAAATCCATGTTCCTTGTAACTAAGTGACCCTCTCAGATTCATCTCTGTAATGGTTTTCATGTTCTAGTTTGCTGTGGTCGATTTCGCAGTTAAAAAGCTTGAAATAACACTGACCAAAGATTGTCAGAGTAAGATGGATACACGCATAATAGCCTGTTTCTAGAGCTTTATGAGGACAATAGAAGTTCATTCAATAACAACTTACGGTCAGGTTTGACCAATTAAACTACCATATTATCCTAATTAATTGCACATACATTTAACATATGTTATTCGAATGCTAAATTATTGGTCATTTTGTCACATTAAAATTTCTTTTAGTACTTAAACGAGAGCATGTACGTATATAAGTGTTCATAAATATGCTCGCAAACGGCTCGCTAAGAATGAGATTTTTATGTTAAAGTTGGACTATTTGCATAATTGTCAAGAAAATCAGAAGGCCTAAACCTAGATAACTTCAAAAGCCAAGCCCAAAAAATTAAATTTTCGGGCAAAAAAAGGGTCAGGCTCGGGCCCAAGGGAAACGGCCCATACCCGAGCCAAAACCGGGCCGAGACATTTTGGGCTTGGGTCGGCCTGACCCGGGCCTTTTTAGGGCCGGGCTTTTTCCTCCAATTCTTTGGCCTAGCCCTGGCCCTGGCCCATGGCCCTATGGACCAGGGCCATCACTGTTCATGTTTAGGGGTCGAACCGTTTTAGGGCCGAGTCGGGCTGGCCCGCAGGCGGCCGGCCCTTTAGACATCTCTAGAATAAACTTAGGCTTTATATTATTGCATGTTTAGACATCTCTGGCCCGCGGCCGGCCGGCCCTTTAGACATCGATCTCTAGAATAAACTTAGGCTTTATGTTATTGCATGTTTATGTGTTAAAAATGCCAAAAAAACAAATAAAAATGAAGTAAAGACCGAAAGGGTGGCGGGTGCCTAATCTTTTCATTGTTTAACTTAGTCCTAAAACTCATTTCTTTGTTCTCAGTAGGTTAGTAGTCCTTAAGACATTTTCAAAGTCATTTTTGGGGTTTTCTTATTTCCTGTGTTTGATTAAAGAATATGGTGACTCCTTTTTTTTTTTTTTCCCGAGGCTGTGTAATCCCAGATTTGGGTTTTAAGGTTGGATTTATTGGTTGAATATTTTGGTTAAGTGGATACAAAAAGACATTTTGTTGTTCTTTCTACCGTTATGAAGTATCTAGTAGTCGTCGTTGTCTAAACGGATTATTGTTGATGTGGTCGAGGACTCTTGGGATTCGACGCGTTACAGGAGGCTGGACGAACAATATGTCGTTTGTTGTCTGAATGAAGAATTGGGAATGTGGTGGGGCCCTTAGAGTTGGGTGCACTATAGGAGGTCGCACTGATAGTAGGTTGTGGCTCTTGACAAGCTCACAGTCAAGGATTTAAATGTCAGACCGAACTAAGCGATTAGACATTTTGTTTTCCAAATTTATTCAAGCTAGAAAATTAGCAAAATTCACTTGACCTACCTCTGAAGCACCAAATCACATAAACCAGAACCAATTTTGTAACATCCGTCCAAATTTTGAGATTTTGGACCTACCATTGGTTGCATCGTTAATGATTTTTTGCTTTCTATGTTATTCTAATGTTATGGTGCTTTTTAAAAATGCAATGCCTAGGGCTGTATAACAAACCAACTACTCAAATTCAACTGTTTGCTTGGCTAGGAACTCGTTTGGGGTCGGTTCGTAAAAGAAATGAACCAAGCTTGCACACTGGCGGAAGTTCTTTATCCTACTGAGCTTAACTTGATAAGCAATGACTATGTGAAGTTGTGGCTCGAGCTTGTTTGAGATTGACTCGAGAAAAAAGAGCAATGCTTGATCGTAGTTTATCTCTCACCAAGTTAAGTGAACAAGCTTGAGCAACTATAAGCTCGGGTCATTTACGTAGCAATGACATTTTGTATCATGGGAGACGCGGCATTCACCCACTATATGCTATTAGAGTCCCACATTTGTTACTAAAAAGATTCAAATAACGCTAAAATGCAATTCTAGCAACAAGAAAATGTAGAAAGAAAGGTTTGAGAGAGAGAGAGAGAGAGAGAATTACACCTTTCCTCAAATAAATTCTAGTTGAAACCTCTCTTAAAAGAAGTTGCCCTCACAATTGAAAGGATGGGCCCTTAAGGATATTTACCGTTAAATGCTAATCCGTTCTTTAAAGCATTGCTTACAGGTTACAGTTGGCATTGGTTTAACCAAAGCACTTTGTTCTTGTTTTGCTCGTTCCGATATTACACAACCACAACAAAATAATCCAAGGTGTGCGTTGCTAACTAAAGCACAGGTTAGTGTAGAAATCAAGATCAACCCCAAAAGACAAGTTCCTTTTCCATTTAACCACGAGAGCAATCGACCGTGGATCATTTCAAACTGTTTTACTGCAATGTTTAGATATTCTTTCAACCAGTCATTTATTACGATCAATTTTTACTTGGCAATAAAGCTTCTCCAATTCCAAATGGAGCATAACTTTTGGTGTCTAGTCAACAACCAACATCAATGGGGAACAAATTCACCACATCATTCTTCTTTGAAAATGAGATTAACATCCCAGAATAGTCAAGGCTAACATACAACCATATCATATGGAATTACATTACTGAAGTGATATACAGGATTAGCCTGGGAAGGTTCTCCAGCGCTATGGTGAAAACCGCACCAAGTACAAAAATCAGAATAAAAGCAAGCAATATCTTCCCAATGTACAGCAATCTGATGCGTGGTCTCGTTGAATGTGAGCCATCCCAATCCTGAACAAATGAAGCAACGCAGATAGGCTGTATAAGCTTATGATCATATCCCACCAGCTTGCTTTGCCAATATTTTCATTGAATTAACCATCCATGTAAACTACCCATCTTGCTAGCAAGTAAACTGAATTTATAATTACCTTCCATTCCCAAATTAAGAGCAAGATATTGAATTCAATTGTACCAAAATACCACTAGAACCTTCAAGATTAACACCGAAATACCATTCCGTCTAGCATCAGTCTCATTGCAAACTTTGGAAACCACTCAGCATGAGACAACAGCAAGGGTTGTTTGAGGTCCTATGGTCAGTTACCTTGTGGGCTTTGGCTGAGTCTCAGACTCGGGTCTCAATTTCGTGGTTGGTTAAAAGAAACGTAAAGGTAAAAGGGAAAACAAACCTTGCATAAATTTAAAGCCTGCTTAACTTAATCAGCAGAGCTATATACAGAAGTTCAAACCAAGTGTCAGATGAACCAGAAAGTTCGCACGGAACAGAGTTGTTCAAAGTCAAGTTCTGGCACCATGAACATCAAACAAGCAAGAAGCATGTTACAAAAGAGAGAATGACAAGTAACTATGTTTGGCTGAATGCTTTAGACATAGATTTCTAGCATCCTAAATTGGTAGACCACCCAGCTAATTGAATCCATCAGTTAGATAAATTTGAGATTTTAAGTGAATGTAGCCTCTGAAATAAGCTATCTGCAAAACTTGTAGCCCAGAAAATAGAAGTTCCTCGAAAGCTGAGGAACAAATTCAAGTTCCATCTCAACTGCATAGTAATATAAGAGCCTAGTTGACAACAAATTATCCGACAACCGATGTCAGATATTACAATCTTCACTTTTATACCTTAGAACACTGAAGTGATTGTGATTGATTGTTCTCAGTTTTACAGATTTTGCTTTTTTTCTCTTTTTTCTATTTTTTTCTTCTTTTTTCTTTTCAAGTTCTTCTTCTCATCAGACCTTTCATAGCCACCTCCATAAAGCTGACGTCTGACGAGCTTCACCGCCATCCGCAGCTACGTCAAAACCCAGTGCCAAAATCTACAGTGAATGCAGATCCTTCACTCCGTCATTGAAGAAATTATTCACTTAAGTAAGACCACTAACTCTGTAGCACCAGAATCACGACCTCTGTGTAGGAACTAAGATGGTAGAAACGGCCTACATCTGCACTTTGGTGGTTTTGAATGGTTATGGCATGGAGATGGATGGTTGAATGGTCCGATATGCGGTGGCGTCAGGGGCGGAACCACGCTTGTACGAGGGGGTGCTGTAGCCCCCCCTCAGATTTTGAATATATATATATATATGGTTTTTTTTTTTCATTTGCAACTTTCCCTTTCTCTCTCTTTCTCTCTCTCTCTATCCTCCTCTCTCGGCCGGCTCTCACAGTCTCACAGTCACCGGCGTGCCGCGGTGAGCTGGCACGGCGGCACCTCTCCAGCTCTCCTCCTCTCTCGGCTCTCTCAGTCACTGCGGCACCACACAAAGGCCAAGGGCCACCGGTCATCGGCTCGGCAGCCTCGGCTCATCGCCGTAAGGTAACGCACTTACGTCGGTCGGCGGTCGCCGTGGCGTCAAGTGAAGCTCTCATGTTGTGACGCCGGCATCTCTCCTCCTCTCTCGGCTCTCTCAGCCATCGCGGCTCGCCGCACCGCCCTCACGCCAGCACGACCCACGGCCACCGGTCGTCGGTTGGGCTCATCAGTTGGTCGCCGTCCCCCGATTCTGAAGCGCAAAGCCGGCGAAGGCCCTCCTCAGTCCGGCGGTCCCCACCCCAACTCCGGCCAGTCCCCAGCCAACTCCGGCGACTCCGACTAGATCAGATCTGGCAGATCTAGCTTAGAATTTAGATCTACCGTCTAAGAGCCGGCGGACGAACCGAGGAATTTCCGCCACTGCCGTTCGGCGGTCACCGCGCTTGAAATAGTGAAATTGCAGATCTGACTTTGAGTTTCAGTCACCGACGACGTTGCGACAACGACGCCGTTTTGATTTCTGAGGACTGAGGTCAGTGTGCATTTTGAACAATTTCTTTTGCTATTGAGAGTTGATTATTTGATTAATAATTTTAGGTTGTTAGTTGTGTATTTGATAATTTAGATTATTAATTGATGCTTTATGGATGTTAATCGTGCATTGAGCACTTAGATTTGAGATTGTTGATGGAGGATAGGACCCAATTGAATTTTTATCCCATTTGAGCATTGATTATTTGATTGATAATTTTAGGTTGTGTTAATTGTGCATTTAAAAATTGAGATTATTTTCATGCCGATTATATGTTGTTAATTGTGCATTGAGCATTTGAGAATTGAGATGGTTGATGGAGGATGGGACCCAATTAGATTGAGATGTCGAATATGTGATTTAGTTAAATGGTGGGTTGAAATTAAGTTAATTAGGTTAACGCGATAATAAAACATGACTCGAAAAGTAAAAGAATAAAATATTTGTAATTAACTAGGTTATTTGATTGATAATTGATGGATTAATACTTAAAATAAAATATTTTTAGCCCCCCCTGGGATGAAATCCTGGTTCCGCCACTGGGTGGCGTTGCTTATTTCTCGCGACAGTGATGGTGGCAGCGGTAGATTTGGCAATGATGGTAGAAGTGATAGTGCGTCTGGTGATGGTGAAGGTAGCAGTGGTACCTATCCCCAGAACAAAAACTCAACTTGTTTTCTTAAACAGGGCAAATCCTGAAGAATTATAATTTCAGTCAATGAGTCAGCGTTGATCGGTCCTTCGTTGATACCTCTTGCTTCTTGCAGAGTCGGCGTTGATCAGCTCTTTGACACCTCGTGCTATCTAGCATTGTCGTGCTAGTTACATGTCGACAATCGACATACCATTGCAGCGACTCATGCTTTCTTTCAATCTCGTGTTTGCCCTTGATAATCTTTTCAATCATTTCAAGCCAGTTTTGAATTTCATATAGAAAGTGTGACCACAAGATGTAGCTAGCCATGAGCTAGAAACAGATTTAGAAACTGCGGCGGTTAAGAAATTGCAGCCCTCCAAAGGTTACTTGTGATTGGAGGAACTTGAATGGAAGTGTAGAATAAAGAAGGAAAACAAAAAGATTAGAGAAAGAGAAGGCGGTGGTAGATGAAAAGAGAAAACAAGTTAAAAGGAGAAAGAGGAACTTGTGACTTGCCTTAGAGATGGAAAAAGAATAAAACATATTGGAGAAATTATCAACTAACTGGGATTTTCATAGCACTGTTCCTTTTACACCACGTAGTAATTCTTTAACGTTGTTATACTTTTAAACACTATTCTACTTCATATGCTACTATTGATTATTCATTGATATCTTGTTATTGAAATGCGTTGCTTAAGCGTCTGACGTGGCTTAGGTTTGTGACAATAACGGTATCCCACTGATTTGTCCACGAGCAACAAATTGTTAATATTTTACAGCTCAGCTTAACAGATCCCATAGTGGATGCTAGAGGCTAGATGCCGAAGTAGTAGTGGTTGCTAGTTGGTTTGAGTAATTGTTATCATTATTGAGCCACAGTCATGGATATTGCTTCATTGGCAGATATTACATTTTCAGACTTGTTCGCATGATTTAGTCCACTCCACAGTGCCCTGATTATTCTACTTACTGGGCTTCCCAGCTCCTGCCCATTATTCTCCAATCTGGTGCAAACAACGAGATTTTGCAACGAGCTGGGATTAGAGTTGGATTGTTTAACATGATTAGATTATTTTTGGTGAAGCATTGGAGCTTAGAGTTGTTGCATTGATTTTATGTTATTTGGAGACTATATTATATCATGCCAGTCTAATTATTTACACCTTAAGCTTCTTTAAATCTTATTTGTATTTATAGGCCCAAAATAAAAAATTGGATTGGAAAAACGATCTAAGCTACCTACTTGTTAAAAAGGCAAGGAAAAAAATGTATCAAAACATATTTCGTATAAATATGTATATATGTGTAGATATCCATACATAATGCACATAGATATATGTCTATAGATACATATACGTATATAGGTGATACACACGTACACATATACATCTATATATGGGGCTTCGCTATCCCCACCTGTAAGAGGCATTTATCAGCCTTCCCATCCTTTGTGCGCAGGGCCGGGGGGGGGGGGGGTTGTGGGGGGGTGAACTCTAGAACAACTAAAGGGAAAACACGTCATTTTCCTCATCCATTCCCCATCCACCCCAACACCCCCCCACCTCCCCGAGTACCCCTGGCCAGTCAAATCCCCATCTCCTACTCCCACCCTATCGTCGTCCAATCACTATTCCAAATCTAGACAACACCGCCTTCACGAACCACCAGTGTCAACGAACCACCGCACGCCCTCACCAACCACCGCTACCTCCATGCAAAATGGCCATTATTAACTCGTTGCTAATGCAACGAACCATGATGAGATTCAATGACAAGACCAGAGCAATGTAAGTGAAATTACCAAAATACACCCGAACTTGTGTAAAATTACCAAAGTATTCCCGATGCCTAACTTACCATTACACACCCCAAAGATACCCAAAATACTCTTTTAAATAATTAGGTGGATTTTTCGGACGAAAAGGTCCCTCTTGGGATTTTCCGCTCAAAATCCTAATTCGTCCCTTTAATTGAGCGCTACGGGCCATATTTGAAAAGTATAGCAATCAACATCGGAATGCCGCGAAATTTCAGATACTCAAGCGTCTCAGTAAAACAAGGTTAGTATAAAATTTTTAGCTTAACAAAAGTTCATTTGCTATATCAAATAATTCAAAAACCATTTTTGGATATAAAATCATTTTATGCCCTTCGCATGCCCAGAAAAATCCCAGAACATTCCATGACGTAGGTTATGTGAAAATTTAGTGGTTTCATTTTCGCACTTTGCCTAAATCAGCCTCTAAATAGCTTTTCAAAATCCCAACCGGGACTAATCGTTAGAATATCACTTTTAGTGACATTATTCACCTTCTTCTTCCCTAAGAAACCCTAACCCTAATTTGTTTCTCTCTCTTCATTGTAATCACTCATAGCCATCGTCTCATGGTGGCCACTGCCACGCTGCCCCACAGCCGCCATGGCTGCCACGACAGCCCATCTATCTTCCTTTCGAACAACCCAATCCACCACCAAAGACCCTAACCCTAATTATATATATATATATATATATATATATATATATATATAGGAGATGATAAAATGATAGCGCTAGCAACTTAACCCAAGTTGCTAGCGCGATCTGGCCATCCACGGGCGAGAATGGACGGCCAGATCGCGCGCCACAACAGTAAATTTTTTCACCATCCGCTACATAATGTAGCGGACGGTAAATTATCGTCCGCTACATTATGTAGCGGACGGCCAAACAGCGCTAGCAACTTGCTAGCGCTATCAATGGATCACGACCCTATATATATATATGTATATATATATATATATGTGTATATATATATATATATATATATATCTACACTCCTATCACACCCCACCGCCACCGCGGCTGACCATGACCGCCCATCCTCTTCCCTCTTCTCTCTCACTCTCACACTCAACACACACCACACAACACCTACATGGCTACCCCACTAAGGCAGCCTCTCTTTCGTCCCCCTTCTCCCTCACTTGCACACACACCACACAACACTTACACGACTGCCCCACTACAGTAGCCTCTCATTTCCATCTTTCAACCACTCACACTCATCCTGACACGGTCAAACTTCCTACAAATAGTATCACCATCATCCTGACAATTAGTCCAAGTATAAAAACAACCAGAATACTTCAAATCTGAAAGTTCCAAAGTAATTAAACAATCATGGAACTCCTGATAGTAGCGAGGCCATCTATTGCTACCCCCTAACTTCTCACTCGGACTCTGGATAGCATTAAAGTCACCAAGAACCAACCAGGGATCATTCCCAAAGAGGCGAGACATATACTCAAGCTCCTGCCAGAGCACAGATCTTTCACTAGAATTATTAGAACCATACACAAAGGAAACAAAAAAGGAGACAACTTATCTATTAATTTCACTTGACAGTGAATTATTTGATCTGACATACCAATACAAGTAACATTAGCAACTTTGGGATTCCATAAAAGCCAAATTCTACCATTAACGGAAAATTGGTAGTTATTTATAAAGGACCAACCAGGAAAACTACGGTTAATTATAACCGAGGCATTAGGGACGACAACTCTGGTTTCCAAGATCCCAAACAACATAATACCTTAGGAGGCAATCATATGATGAGCCTCCACTTGCTTACCACTAGTGTTGAATCCTCGAGAATTCTAGCAAAGAATGTTATGCATAATACCAAAAACCAAAAGGATGCTATAAGCCAAGAAGAAGAGTCAGGTGAAGTTTCCCCTATGGGGAGACTTCTTCTTTTTCTTCTTCTTCTAATTATTAATACTAGAGTCTTGATTTATTTTACTACCAAAAGGAGAAGACATGTTATTATTAGGAGAAAGAGAGCAGGGAATTAAATCAGAATCAGAGTCCCGATCAGAGCCCGATTCAGAATGCACAATCAGGCCAGAATCTAAAAGCAAATCAGAGTGCAAAGCAGGATCATCACTAGGCAAATTATGAAAATGACAAGGTACCTCAGGTAGAGAAGACTGCTGAGTACTGACCTCCTGCTGAGAAGAAACATGATGGGCACTAACCTGTATATGGCTATCAAACTCATGCTGGTGCTCAGTCTCCAACTGACTACGGCTCGGCGTATGTTTCTCTACTTAGTTGTTGCTAACCCCTTTTCCATCTCTACCTTTTAGATACTGCAGAAAATCAAGAAGAGATAGGCGAGGGTGAGAGCATTGGCGAGGAAAACTTTGAGTACCTCTTTGTGCCTGAGAATCAGGGATAATAAGTCCTTGTCCACTTGTAAATAAGGAGTGAGGTGTGCTATGTAGTTATGTATCATCTGTTTATGAGTTAGGGAGAAGTGTGGTGTGTTTATGTGCCAATAAGTTTGGATTTGTAAGGATGGATGAATGTAATATATATGTCTGAAGGACTTCATGTGTGGTTTTTTTTTTAAATGCAAACTAGCGCACTCTGATTACCTTCGGAAGAAAGTTAGCGTGTTAGCATATGTGTAGTTGCTTCTTAGGGTGTGACAACTAAGATGGTATCAAAGGATAAGTTTTGCTTATTAGCAAGGATATGATCTTCAGAGTTAAGTCTTAAGCTTGATCTTATAACTTCGGTTTTCTCTAATTTCATGCCTCTTTATAGGTACAAATGATTGACAGAGAAGTAAGTTCTTCGGGGAAAGACGCCGACAACACTTTGAAAGATATGTATGGGATATTGGGGCGTATGGTCTCTTGCATGGAGAATCAACAAAATAACAATCTCAACCACCGAGGATTTAACCATGATCTAGAAGGGCAGTGTAAATCTAAAATGCTAAAGAATTTCATGAATATGCATCCACCAGAGTTTGTTGGATAGAGTGATCCAGACAAAGCTGGAAATTGTATTAGGAACTTGGAGAAAATATTCAAAACATGGGGCTGAATGATGAGATGAAATTATTACTTGCAACTTTTAGACTTGAAAAAGATGCTGCTTGTTGGTGGGAAATGATTGATAACAAATGGATAGCGGCTCAAACTAGACCTGGCAAACGGGTCGACCCGCCGGGTATGGATAAAATCCGGACGGGTACGGGTAAAATCGGTTCGGATAAAATTTACCCGGTTTTTTCCGGGTAACCATTTGCTATACCCGTACCCTACCCGGATAATCCGGGGTAAATCAGCGGGTAAACGGGTCATCTTTTATTTTTTTAATGCAATATTTATTTGTTTATTTTGACACTTTAAGACATATTTTCTTGTCTTTCTTTTGACCTGTTGACTAGAAAATTACTTATTACTTGTTACAAGTATTTTTAATTTAAAGAAAAACTATTAAATCTAAGACTTAAACCATAAATAACAACTAACAAAAAAAATATAATCTGCTAATTCCTACTTCTTACTTAGTTATTTACTACTTCAAATAGTAGTCTAGCATTGATGCCAAGGAAAGTGGGTTCATACCTACGTGGAGGTGCCACAAAGGCTGCAGTCCACGTCAGCTTCCAAGTATGTTGATGTGAGACACAGCAAGGGTGGAACAAGGGCAGAGACCAAGGGCTTCCCAGACAGAGTCTGAGGGTGGCAGTGCTGCGAGGGCGATGGCGCGGGATGAATACACGATAACAATCACAGTCCGATGCTTAGGTCCAGAGTCAAGGTCATGTATGTTTCTCTCTCTACGATTCTAGAGTGAGAAAGTAAAAATGTGAGAGTGAAGAAGAAGTCCTGAAAATGTCCAACCTTCCAAATGAATTCTCAAGACCTCTATTTATAGAGATTGAGATGATGATGTCATAAACCGACATGTGGCGCTCCCCGGGAGTGACACGTCACAGGGGGGTCCACGGGTGCCGGTGCTCCGCGGACTGTCGAATCGCATATTCAACCGGCCTGCCCCGCACAGCGTCACTCTGTCTGTCTGCAAAGACTGGCTCCCACAACGTGAGTGTGGCCGAGAACCCCTTGATCTAGCCTCCAATCCAAGCCCTTGCGAAGTCCCACAGGCCTGGCAGCGGTGGGGAAGACCCGACGCCCAACTGCCAGGTGAACTAGGCGCGATGCCCTCCGAAGACCTGCTCCCGTCTCGGAGTGACCCGGGGGTCATAGTCCATAGGGGTGCCGACGCAAGCCCCTAGTGCCGGAGCACGTAGGCCACTCACGCAAGCACGCTGATGGAGATAGTGTCCCGGAGGAGTCACCTATTCCGCAGGCCGAGGTAGCATCCCGGAGGAGCCGTCTACCTGGCAGAAGGGGAGTCTTCATGCCGGAGCACTTGGAGCTCCCTGGCAGAGATAGTGTCCCGGAGGAGTCGCCTATCCCCGCGTGTGAGTCCTTATGCCGGAGCACTCGGAGCGAGTCAAGGTAGCATCCCAGAGGATCCGTCTACCCGACTGGCCGAGGTGGCATCCCGGAGGAGCCGTCTACCTGGCGGAAGGGGAGTTGAAGAGCTCCTCGGTAGACATAGTGTCCCGGAGGAGTCGCCTATCCCCGCGGGTGAGTCCTTGTGCCGGAGCACTCAGAGCGAGTCAAGGTAGCATCCCGAAGGAGCCGTCTACCCGACTGGCCGAGGTAGCATCCCGGAGGAGCCGTCTACCTGGCGGAAGGGGAGTTGAAGAGCTCCCTGAAAGAGATAGTGTCCCGAAGGAGTCGCCTATCCCCGCAGGATGATGTACACTCCGGAGAGTGGGTTGAAGCATGTTTCATGACCAAGGCAAGGTGCGCATGGTGTGATGAATGAGTGTGGTGCCCGGGGGCATGATGACATGATTGTGGCGCATGGGCGCGATGAAGTGAGTAAGGTGCCGGGGGCACGTCTGTGTCAATGGTGGCGTATGGGCGCTACATAGTGCGTATGGTGCCGGGGGCACGACAGTGTGACAGAGAGCCTGGGGGCACGGCTGTATCAGCGACGCAGCGCATGGGCGCGGCGAAGTGTTAAAGTACGACGCCCGGACGCCGGTGACGGGGTCGCGGAGTTGTGTCAGGGCGACGGGGGTCGCGGAATTGTGTCCGGGCGACAGGGGTCGCGGAGTTGTGTCCGGGCGACGGGGATCGTGCAGTTGTGTCCGGGCGACGGGGGTCGCGGAGTTGTGTCCGGGCGACGTGGTCGCGGAGTTGTGTTCGGGCGACGTGGTCGCGGAGTTGTGTCCGGGCGACGGGGGTCGCGGAGTTGTGTCCGAGCGACGGGGGTCGCGGAGTTATGTATGGTCCCTTGAAGAGAAGTGAATTTGCTAAGGATGGAGGCCAAAGGCCAACCCTTCGGGGAAGGCCAAGGCCAACCTTAAGGGGAGGTCGAGGCCGACCCCAACGGGGAGGCCGAGGCCGACCCCAAGGGGAAGGTTGAGGCCGACCCCAAGGGGAAGGCCAAGGCCGAGGCCGACCCCAAGGGGGAGGCCATGGCCAACCTCCTTGGGCAAGTGCCATCGTACATCGACGGGCGACGTGTGAAGTGCGACGGTCGAAGTGTGATAAGGCTTCGTGCGAAAATGAGCTTCTTAGTGACGAAGTAACGTGACGAAAGTGAGAAGTGCACGTCACTTGAGCGCGCATGCTTTGACCGGTTGTGAGCGTTGAAAATGATTGTTACTTGTGCGGACGTGTCATGCAAAATGGGACCACAGTGAGCCTTTGGGTACGACCAGAATAGGTTGGGAACATAAGCCCCCTGCGTGTGCTGTGCGCGGAGGGGCAACCCGAGCGGGCACCGCACGCATAAACACTTAGTAAGATTTTGATGTTGTTTGGCCGGCGAGTTGTTCACGTCGTCAATGAATGATGATGATGATGAGTAGGTGGCTCGAGCCACCTGGTGCACCACCTACGAAAGCTTGGAATGCTTGGTGGTTGAGACAAAGGCACGATGATAGGGCGCAGGGGCGCGAGCATGTAAATGGCGCCCGGGCGACGGACGACGAGTGTCGCGGAGACGTCACTCGGGCGATGGGCGACAAGCGACACGGAGACGGCGCACGGGCGCTGTCGACAAGGGTCGCGGAGACGGCGCACGGGCGCGGGCTACAAGGGTCGCGGAGACGGTGCCCGGGCGACGGATGACGAGTGTCGAATAATTAGTTGGAGTAGGTGGTTCGAGCTACCTCGCGCACCACCTACCAAGGATGTTGATGTCGAGGGACATCGTTATGAGGGGCGGGACAAGGGCGCGGTCGGACGTCGCGATGCGGGGGCAGTCCACGACGGGCGTATGTGCGCGGGCGATGCACATCGGTCTATGTTGCAAAAAAGAAATATTTTGAAGTTGCCGGCATTGGATGTCGGCCATGATGTGAAGGTGAGAAGGTCGAAGGTGGCGGGGTGGACTTGGGTGTGGTGACCGAAGGGAAGAGGTTATGGGTTTGAAGGAAAAATGAGAGATGGAGAGGTGGTTGAAGGTTAGTGGCCTTGGTGTGCAGAAGGCCGAAATGGGCATGGAGGATAGTCAAGCGTTAGTGTTGAAGGTTGGCCGAGGGTGAAGAAAAGAAGATGAAGGTTGAAGGTAGGTGAAGGTGGAATGTAGAGGGAGGTTCGGCCATGGGGGAAGAATGGGGAGAGGGTATGGGGATGGAGAGCCAAGGCTGGCCGACCAAGGCCGCGAGGCCGAGGCCGACCAAGGCTGCGAGGCCGAGGCCGAGGCCGGCCAAGGCCCCTTAGCCAAGGCCGAGGCCGAGCTTGCACGGCGCGGGGCAGGTTGCGGGCGAGGGGGAAAGGGGAAGGGGTCCGAGGCCGATGGGTAGGGGGAAGGGAAAGAGAGGGAAGGGGGAAGGGGAAGGAGGGAAGAAGGGGGTTGGGGTCGACCTAGGGGGAGGCCGAGGCCGAAGGAGGGGAGGGGGAAGATGGAAGGGGAAAGAAGAAGGGGGCGGCGGTGGGGTGCCCCGGGGTGAGGCCGAGGGGGGCGAAGGAGGGGCGGGGGAGAGAAGGAGGTGCGGCCGGGGGGGTCGTCACCGATGAGGGGGGCTGCCGGCCGAATTGAGAGGCCGAGGGGCTGCGGCGCTGCAAGGAGGGGCGGCGGCTGCGCATGGTGAATAGAAAGAGAAAGAGATGATTAGGGTTTCTTTGCATTAGGGTTTGTGAGAGAAGAGAGGCACGGGTCGGGTTCGGGTGGGTCTGGCATATGGGCGTAGAAAGAGAGAAATAGGGAGGCGCGGATCGGTTCGGGGCGGGTTCGGGCGCTCGTGTAATCTGGGTTCGGTGGTAGGGTTTGCCCAGAGTTTTTTGAAATTCAAATTCAAATAAAATAATAATAATAAAATTTATTATTATTATTATTATTTGGACAGCCCTAAAGAGGGAGCAGCCCCCAATGACTTTTTCATAATGTGCAAGATGAGAGTGAGAGAAATGGGATGGTGGGAGAATGAAAACTTTTTCGTAAGAGAGAGAAGTTGTGTATGAAGTAGGGAAAGGGTGATGGGGTGTTGGATGGTGAGGGAGGAGAGTGAATGGAGGTATAGAGAGAGTGATGAGAGCATAAATGTGAGGAGTAGTGGGGAAGATGAAAAAGTTGAAATTTTTTCTAAGTGTTGAATATTTTGTTTTTGAGTTCGGGTAAGGATGCTAAGGGGAGGTTGTTGAGGGTGGTGACCTGAAAATTTTTCTAAGTGTTGTGCTGAGACAAGGATGCCGAGGAAGATCACTGAGGATGATCATCGATGACCGGTTGCGAAAAAAATGAAATTTTTTCGAAGTGTCAAGAAAAGTAAATGAAGGATGATGATGCGACCGTACTAGCACGGCTCGAGCCACCCCGCGCACCACATACCAAGTCGTTGCAATATGAGGCCGAAGGGGTTGGGAAGGGGTGAAGCCCCCAAGGGAGTGGGTGATGGCATGAAGGGTGAAATCAATAGACTTGTGTAAGAGCAATGTAGGTTGAAATTTTTCTAAGTCTGGAAAATGTAACTTCATTGATAACGAAGGATAGGCAGCATGCCTTGATACATGGGTATGACGTACATGTAAACTTGCAAAATGAACGAAAAAATTCCAAGTGTGAAAAATGCACTAAGGCATGCCAAGGCTTAGTCGGGTAGGTCAAATGTCTCGTACTTAGAATTTGAGCTCTCTGGACGCAATCTTGTCGGCGAAGACAAACTTGAGGCCCTTGCACCACTTGAGGCCGTGACCGACCTTCCGATGATAGGGGCAGTAGTTGTGACGGGCTAAGTCTTCCGGGGTAGGTTCATTGTCGACATTGGGCAGGGTTATGACATTGTCGTCGATCCATGTTTCAAGGAGATCTCTAACAGTCTTCAAGTCACACGGGTATTCCGGGGCAGGCATCGGTTGTCCTCTCTTGTCGGGACGCCCGTCCCTTCCTTGGGACTGACGCTTGCGGTTGTTATCGTCGTTACCAGCTGCTTCCATCGTCGTGGCCAAGGCAATATGAGGTTGGGGCTTTGGTGTCTTTGATGAACCGACCAAGTCATAGGTGCGTCGTGCAGCTTCCTTGAGATGTCTCCAAGACCGAAGCTGGAGGTTTTCAAGGTAGACCCTGTAGGTGTCCTTCATGTTCTTGATGCAAATGGGTACAAGGGTTTCATCTTTGCTGAAGTCAGTGCACTCCAAGCACTTGTGATGAAATCGCGTAACATAGGTGTTGAGGTCTTCCCCGGGATTCTGGCGGATCCCGGCAATGTCAACGATGGTCACACGTTCCGTCTCATAGTGAAACTTGTCAAGGAAGAGCTGGACCATGTCGGACCATGAGTGGATAGTACTGTCAGGAATCTGATGATACCAAGAGTAGGCGAGGCCAGTCAGGGACTTGTGAAATTCCCGAAGCTTCAAAGTGTCGTCTTCCCCGTAGTGCTCGAGGGAGCCAGCAAAACGGGTGAGATGCTCGCGGGCGTTGCCTTCTTTGCCGTTGAACAATGTGAAGGATGGTTGCTTGTACTTGACGGGGTAAGGCTTGGTAGCGAGGCTGCCAGAGTAGGGAGCATGGCCTGACAGCTTAGAGGGGGGGTGGGGTAAGGATGACTGCTTGAGACGGTGAAGGAGGGCATCAAGGTCATGCTTGGTGACGTACGACGCATGTGAGGGTTTGTGCCCTGTTGTGATGATCCAAGCACCAGAGCCCCCAGACGGTGCAACTTGAGGCATTGAGGGGATGACGATGGTAGAGAGGGGTTGGTGGTGGTGAGCAACTTGTTGGGGCATGGTTTGCACCTGGGTAGTGTCCGCTGCTGGAGGCCGGTCGTCAGGAAAGGTCGACTGGAGTAAGCCAGGGGGAATGACTTGTGTTTAGGTTTCGACTAGTTATGTTCGGGTTAGGCTCCATCTCAATTGATTTGTGAGTCTCCGAAGTGCTTCGAGCAAGGGCAAAGCGTGGCGCCGGGGGCTGAGGTGCCGCGAGTCCTATTGTCGAGGGCCTGGAGGACCAAGGCAGTGGTGGTCGCGACACTGGGACCTGAGCTGTGTCCAAAACCAGCCCAGGCCTTGAAGGTTGGATATGAGCAGGAGGGGCCAAACCTGGATCTTGGGATAACACGGGGTGAGTAATGGGCACAGGGTGCAGAGCTCTAAGGCTTTGGGAAATCGGTGATTGTGAAGTCAAGACTTGGATTGATTTTTGCATTTCCACCATGGCTGTCATAAGAGTGGCTATAGTGGGCGAAAACTGCTGGATGGCCGCATTGACTGCAACTTGTATGTCAGGTGCGGTAGTTTGTGGCTGGTCTTGGGGACGCATAGCACTGGTCCCCTCTTGTTCACCCGAGTGGTCCACTTCTTGCACGGCATGGATAAGGCCCTGGCTGGCAGCCCTCGTAGCTTTTCGTTGTCTAGGCATGGAGACTGAGTGCGAAAGATAGACAGACTGCAGTACGATGCTCACCTCCCCAGCAGAGTCACCAAAATGATGCCAAGGAAAGTGGGTTCGTACCTACGTGGAGGTGCCACAAAGGCTGCAGTCCACGTCAGCTTCCAAGTATGTTGATGTGAGACACAGCAAGGGTAGAACAAGGGTAGAGACCAAGGGCTTCCCAGACAGAGCTTGAGGGTGGCAGTGTTGCGAGGGCGATGGCGCGGGATGAATACACGATGACAGTCACAGTCCGCTGCTTAGGTCCAGAGTCAAGGTCCTGTATATTTCTCTCTCTAGGATTCTAGAGTGAGAAAGTGAAAATGTGAGAGTGAAGAAGAAGTCCCGAAAATGTCCAACCTTCCAAATGAATTCTCAAGACCTCTATTTATAGAGATTGAGATGATGATGTCATAAACCGACACGTGGCGCTCCCCGGGAGTGACACGTCACAGGGGGTCCACGGGTGCCGGTGCTCCACGGACTGTCGAATCGCATATTCAACCGGCCTGCCCCTCACAGCGTCGCTCTGTCTGTCTAGAAAGACTGGCTCCCACAACGTGAGTGTGGCCAGAGAACCCCTTGATCTAGCCTCCAATCCAAGCCCTTGCGGAGTCCCACAGGCCTGGCAGCGGTGGGGAAGACCCGACGCCCAACTGCCAGGTGAACTAGGCGCGATGCCCTCCGAAGACCTGCTCCCGTCTCGGAGTGACCCGGGGGTCATAATCCCTAGGGGTGCCGACGCAAGCCCCCAGTGCCGGAGCACGTAGGCCAGTCACGCAGGCACCCTGACGGAGATAGTGTCCCGGAGGAGTCGCCTATTCCGCAGGCCGAGGTAGCATCCCGGAGGAGCCGTCTACCTGGCCGGCCAAGGTAGCATCCCGGAGGAGCCGTCTACCTGGCAGAAGGGGAGTCTTCATGCCGGAGCACTTGGAGCTCCCTGGCAGAGATAGTGTCCCGGAGGAGTCGCCTATCCCCGCGGGTGAGTCCTTGTGCCGGAGCACTCGGAGCATGTCAAGGTAGCATCCCGGAGGAGCCGTCTACCCGACTGGCCGAGGTAGCATCCCGGAGGAGCCGTCTACCTGGCGGAAGGGGAGTTGAAGAGCTCCCTGGCAGAGATAGTGTCCCGGAGGAGTCGCCTATCCCCGCGGGTGAGTCCTTATGCCGGAGCACTCGGAGCGAGTCAAGGTAGCATCCCGGAGGAGCCGTCTACCCGACTGGCCGAGGTAGCATCCCGGAGGAGCCGTCTACCTGGCGGAAGGGGAGTTGAAGAGCTCCCTGGCAGAGATAGTGTCCCGGAGGAGTCGCCTATCCCCGCGGGTGAGTCCTTATGCCGGAGCACTCGGAGCGAGTCAAGGTAGCATCCCGGAGGAGCCGTCTACCCGACTGGCCGAGGTAGCATCCCGGAGGAGCCGTCTACCTGGCGGAAGGGGAGTTGAAGAGCTCCCTGGCAGAGATAGTGTCCCGGAGGAGTCGCCTATCCCCGCGGGTGAGTCCTTGTGCCGGAGCAGTCGGAGCGAGTCAAGGTAGCATCCCGGAGGAGCCGTCTACCCGACTGGCCGAGTTAGCATCGCGGAGGAGTCGTCTACCTGGCGGAAGGGGAGTTGAAGAGCTCCCTGGCAGAGATAGTGTACCGGAGGAGTCGCCTATTCCCGCAGGATGATGAACACTCCAGAGAGTGGGTTGAAGCATGTTGCATGACCAAGGCAAGGTGCGCATGGTGTGATGAATGAGTGTGGTGCCCGGGGGCATGATGACATGATTGTGGCGCATGGGCGCGATGAAGTGAGGAAGGTGCCGGGGGCACGTCTGTGTTAATGGTGGCGCATGGGCGCGACATAGTGCGTATGGTGCCGGGGGCACGGTAGTGTGACAGAGAGCCTGGGGGCACGGCTGTATCAGCGGCGCGGCGCATGGGCGCTGCGAAGTGTTGAAGTACGACGCCCGGACGCCGACAACGGGGTCGCGGAGTTGTGTATGGGCGACGGGGGTCGCGGAGTTGTGTCCGGGCGTCGTGGTCGCGGAGTTGTGTCTGGGCGACGGGGGTCGCGGAGTTGTGTTCGGGCGACGTGGTCGCGGAGTTGTGTCCGGGCGACGGGGGTCGCGGAGGTGTGTCCGAGCGACGGGGGTCGCGGAGTTATGTATGGTCCCTTGAAGAGAAGTGAATTTGCTAAGGATGGAGGCCAAAGGCCAACCCTTCGGGGAAGGTCAAGGCCAACCTCAAGCGGAGGTCGAGGCCGACCCCAACGGGGAGGCCGAGGCCGACCCCAAGAGGAAGGCCGAGGCCGACCCCAAGGGGGAGGCCAAGGCCAACCTCCTTGGGCAAGTGCCATGGGGCATCGACGGGCGACGGGCGAAGTGCGACGGTCGAATCGTGATAAGGCTTCGTGCGAAAATGAGCTTCTTAGTGACGAAGTAACGTGACGAAAGTGAGAAGTGCATGCTTTGACTGGTTGTGAGCGTTGAAAATGACTGTTACTTGTGCGGACGTGTCATGCAAAATGGGACCACATTGAGCCTTTGGGTACGACCAGAATAGGTTGGGAACAAGCATCAAACCATTACACTTGAAGAGTCTTAAACCAACATTCAACCTCATGTAAAATTAAAAAATACAATTATACAACTTAAGCCTTAAGGACTAATTCCTCATGTCCTTCAACTCCTCTTCAGAAGTCTTCAAATCAAAACTGAATCTTCAACTTCAATTTGTGTCTACAAGTCAAATACTAAACCGAGTTATCAAGATCCACCCAAAGCAGATTCGATCAATAATCCAAGAGGGGCTAATTCAATTAAAAATTTACCCAATTAATGTTTGCCCTTATAAACCAACGACGATCTGCCACCGTGAGTGATTCAATCAATAAACCAACGCTGATCTGCGACCGTGAGTGAGAAATCGTCACCGATCTGTGACCGTGGGTGTGAGATGGTCTCTGATCTGTGATGTGAGTCGTGAACATGAGAGTGTGAAGTCGTGAGCCCGTGCGGGATAGAAGGAGAGCCGGAGACCAGCGGCGGCAGACGGAGAAACTAGAGGCTGGTCCTCGGTGCCATCGGTGGCAGCAGAGAAGGAGGGGCGGCGATGAGAGAGTTTGAGAAGTGAAAGAGAGTCTGATAGAATTTTGAAGTGAAACCTAACTAGGGCAAATGACTATATATAACTCAAAAAACGGGTAAAACCGGGTTACCCGTTACCAGAAATCGGGAAAAACGGTTCGGTCCGGGTACGGGTCCAATGTCAACAGGTAGCATATTTGGCTACCCGTACCCGCAATTTCTTAACGGGCCTGGGTAGACCTGCGGGTACGGGCCAAAAATTGCCAGGTCTAGCTCAAACAATTCGCACTTGGGAATTGTTCAAAACCTAGTTTAATAAAAACTACATTCCTCGAAGAATTAAACAGAAAAGGGAGATTGAGTTTATGAATTTTGAGCAGGACAATCTAACAGTGCAACAATATGCAACCAAGTTCACATCATTGCCTAGGCATGATTTGTACTTGGTAGAGGTAGAAGATAGGAGGGGTAGAAAGTTTCAAGATGGTTTGAAGCCTGAAATCCAAGAAAAGATCTCAATTCTCAATATTGGTGACTATTATGAAATGGTAGATAGAGCTTTGCTCATTGAGAAGAATGATTGGGACATACAAAGGAAAAGGGCACGGTTGAGTGGGACTAGACCAAATCTTTCGAATTGGCAAGGTGGAAGTAATTTGAACACCGGTGGTAATAAAATGAAAATAGCAGGGGCATATAATAATCAAAGAAGCATGCAGAAACCTAAGGGCAAGCTTGCAACTTAGCAGATTCAGCAAGTGGAAGGGTACAAATTGACTTGTTCTTATTGTGGCAAGGATGGGCATAATTCTGATTCTTGTTGGAGGAAGGAAATGAAATGTTATGGCTGTGGATCCTTGGATCACCATGTGAATGATTGTCCTAATCTGAGGTGACAACCAGTTCTGCAAAGTGGCAAGTAGGGAACGAGCACGGGCCGAGGTACTGGGAAACCAAAACTTCAGGGACGGGCTTTTGCTTTGGGACAAGAGGAGGCAAGAAATCTGGCCGAAGTGATTGAAGGTACACTTTCTATTTTTCAGCACTTGGCACGAATTTAGATTGATCCAGGTTCATGATATTCTTATGTTGCCCCACATTGTGTGCATGATTGGGGTAAGAAGCCTGATAGTTTACCATACGAACTTGTGGTGAGTGTACCTACGGGGGAGTCCTTACTGGGTGACGTCATATAATTATCATGTCCAGTAATAGTATGTGGTAAGGGACTTAACGCGGATTTGATACTTTTACCCCTTCAGAATTTGGCCGTCATTCTAGGTATGGACTGGTTATCTCAACATCATACTAATGTTGATTGTCTTGATAAGTGTGTTACTTTTGATATGCCGGAACAAGGTATACTGGAATTTGTCGGGGATAAAGGGTTTTCTTCAACACCTATTATTTATGCTACTCTTGCTTGTAAGTTGCTTTCTAGACGTTGTGTAGGGTACCATTGTTATGCAATTGATCACGGTAAAACAGAGCAAAAAATTGAAGGCATTCCAGTTGTTCGTGAGTTCAGTGATGTGTTCCCAAAAAGATATAAAAAGCTCTACCCCCTGATCGAGAATTTGAATTTGTTATTGAGTTATTGCTAGGAACAAGTTCTATTTTTAAAGCTCCATATACAATGGCTCCAATAGAGTTGAAAGAGTTGAAGATTCAGTTGCAAGAACTACTAGATAAAGGCCTTATTCAACCACGTGTATCGCTTTGGGGTGCTCCCGTATTGTTCGTTAAAATGAAAGACTGTTCGTTGAGATCATGCGTTGATTATAGGCAATTGAATCATGTGACCGTGAGGTGCAAATATCCACTTCCACACATTTATGACTTGTTTGATCAATTACAGGGTGCAACAGCATTTTCTAGGCTTGATTTGAGATCAGGATATCATTAATTGAAAGTCCGGAAAGAAGATGTACCCAAAACAGCTTTTAGAACACGTTATGGTCATTATGAGTTCTTAGTAACGCCGTTTGGTGTTACTTACGCTCCAGCAGCCTTCATGGACATGATGAATCGTGTTTTTAAGCCATACTTGGATTCCTCTGCTGTAGTGTTTATTGATGATATTCTTGTCTACTCCAAGGACCATGAACAACATGAATACCATCTACGGGTAGTGTTGCAAGTGAAAAGAAATTGTACGCAAAGTTCAGCAAATGTGAATTTTGGCTCGAGCAATTACATTTTTGGGACATGTTGTATCTAGTGCAGCTGTATTTGTAAATTCAGTAAAGAGTGAAACGTCTGTAAATTGGCAAAGACCGGCTACTTTGAAAGAGGTTCGTTGCTTTTTGGGACTGGCAGGGTATTAATGTAGATTTGTGAAAACTTTCTCAAAAAGCTTACTAAAAATCAGTGATTTAGAGTCCATTAACAAAGCTTACTAAAAAATTAGTGAAGTTTGTTTGAGATACAAAGTGTGAGGCTAGTTTCCAAGAATTGAAGCAACGATTGATTTCAGCCCCTATTCTAACTCTATCGGAAGGTAATGATAACCTTATGATCTACAGTGATGTTTCTAATGCAGCGGGAAAAGGTAATAGCATATGCTTCATGGAACCTAAAACCTACAAGCAAAATTATCCTACACATGATTTGGAATTGGCAGCAGTTGTATTTGCCCTGCATAAATGGCGGCATTACTTGTATGGGGCATCGTTTGAAGTGTACACGGAGCATAAAAGCTTGAGGTATTTATTTTCACAGAAAGAGCTTGTTAGGGGGCAGCGTAGATGGATGGAACTTCTAAATGATTATAATTGCAGCATCCAATATCATCCAGGAAAATCCAACGTGGTTGCTGATGCATTGAGTAGAAAAGCTATTGTTGCACACTTGATGATAAAAGAATGGAAATTGTTAGAAGATGCATGTGTTTGGAAGCCTCGACTACTTAAGACATGTATTGTCTTTGCTAATATTAGGATGCAGCCTATTATGATAGAATGGACTAAAGAAGCACAAGCAGAAGATCCAGAAGTACACGCTTTTTTGAAAGATTTGAGTTCCAAATTGGATTTTACATTGCACATTGATGGTTTTGCTCCGAATTGGTAAGAGAGTTTTTGTTCCGAATGATGCTAGTTTGAGACGAGAGATAATGGAAGAAGCACATCGGTCCAAGTATTCTATCCACCCCTGAAGTATTAAAATGTGTATGGATTTGAAATCTAGTTATTGGTGGAGTAACATGAAGAGAGATGTGGCTGAATTTGTTACAAAATGTCTTACATGTCAACAACTTAAGTTAGAACATCGCAAAACAGCTGGGTTACTTCAACCGCTATCCATGCCTGAGTGGAAATAGGAGCATATTACGATGGACTTTGTATCACGTTTACCTCGAACTCGAAATGGACATGATGCCATTTGGGCGATTGTTGATAGAATTACTAAATCTGCTCACTCCCTTGCTATAAATGTGACTTACACCTCAGAGGAGTTAGCGAGTATGTATATAAAAGAGACTGTTAGATTCCCTGGAGTATCGGTAAGCATTATTTCAGATCCATATCCTCATTTAACTTCGAGGTTTTGGAAAGTTTTTAAAGATGCAATGGGAACTAAACTTGGTTTTAGCACATCTTTCCATCCACCAAACAGATGGTCAAAGCGAAAGAACAATTTAGACCTTGGAGGATATGTTACGAGCATGTACTATGGAATCGAAAGGTAACTGAGATGATCACTTGGCACTTGTGGAGTTTTCTTACAATAGCAGCTAACACTCAAGCATTGAAAAGGCACCATTTCAAACTCTATATGGCAGGAAGTGTACATCTCCGGTTTGTTGGAATGAAGTTGGTGAAAGACAGTTACTTGGACCCAAATTGGTGCAAGAAACCATAGAGGCAATCAAGGTGATCCGTGATCATTTGTTAATGGCTAAGAGTAGACAAAAAAGTTATACAGATAAAAGAATAAGAGATTTGGAATTTGCTATAGGAGGTCACCTATTTCTACGTGTTTTACCTTCTAAAGGGGTTACCAAGTTTGGAAAGAAATTAAAACTGGCACCGCGTTACATTGGTCCCTCTGAGATTTTGGAACGGATTGGTGCAGTAGCATATCGGCTTGTATTGCCACCATCGCGAGCTGGTATACATTATGTTTTCCACGTATCTACGTTGAGGAAGTATGAGCCTGATCATTCGTATGTATTGCATTATGAACCGGTTCAGATTAAGAATGGCCTATATCGATCAACCGATTAAGATTTTGGACCGAAAGAAACAAGTACTTCGGAATAGGAACCTGTCACTTGTTAAGGTGTTATAGGAACACCATGGAATTGAAGAAGCTACATGGGGAAATAGAGGCTGAAATCATAGAGAAGTATCCCCATCTTTTTCCTCAGTCAAGTATGAATTTGGGGACCAAATTCTTTTAAGTAGGGGTAGGTGTGAGTACCTTTGTTTAGCCCAGCTGTACATCTCTTTTGATGCTTGTTATTATGCATTATATGAGCGGTATTCATGACCATTTATGTAGAACAAGATGTATGCTTGCATTTGCAAAGAAGCACCTCAAGTAGGTGGATTAGCTTAGTCTTGATCCTGATTTGTTAGTCTTACGTATGATTAGTTAAGCGGTATTTGTGATTATGCTAATCTGGATTAGTCAAGGGTAATCGTGATTAGTTAGTGACTAAGCTTGCCTAGTTTTCCCTAATCTAAATGAAGCTAATCATGATTACTTAGTTACTAATCTAGGTTAACTAGTACTAATGAAGCTTATTATGTCTAAAAATTGATGTTGGTTGTCATGCTCTTATTGGTAAGACTTGGAAGGGGTCTAATACCCTTGAAACACTTGTTTCTCTACGGAGAAAACTTAGCAGATTTCTCTAAAGTTTGGTGACTTGTGTCTTTTTTTTTCTAAAGAAAAAACAAGAAGAGAAGAGAGAAGGGAGCTGCCTAGTTTTAGAGAAAACTATAGAAGAGGTTTGAGAGCTTGAAGAAGGAAGAAAAAAAGGAGAATTTGCTATTACATATTTTAGATTGGTTTCTTCTCTTCTTGACAAAAGATGAATTTCTTGATGAAGTTTTTACACCCTAATCAGTTTCTTTTTGTCAAAGGTAGGGTTTTACATATAAGCAATCTTGAAGATGGTTTTAATCATGGTTTGTGTGTATATATATGGCGTGCTATGTGCTTTTGGAGTGTTAGAATTGAATTAGAGAAATCTCTGCAGATTCTTTGTTGATCTTTAAACATGCATATCTCATTCAATACTTCTCGTGTTTGAGTGTTCCATAGCTTTCTGGAAAGCTGAAGATGTGTGCTTTAAATTATTATTTTTATCACTCTTTAACTCGAAGTGTATGCAGCCCGAATTTGCATAAATATGAAACTTGTCGAAGCTGATTAGACTGGGCAGATTCTGTGTTGACATTTAAATAACCATATCTCATTCAATACTTGTCGGATTTCAGCTTTTGAGCGATTAATTTAAGGTCTTACCCAGAAAGGATGGTAGGTGAACGAGCATTCGGCTTACGTTTTGGGCTCCTTAGAGTCGTTATGATATGTATTATGCTAGAGTTAATTATTGCCCGTTCGCTGCATTTTATCATATGTCATGCATGAGTTGAAGATAATCATGTTTTATTTGCCTTATGCACGCTCATTATGATTATGATAGTGTTTGTGTTGGTCATATGTTTGCTCAACTTAGCTATTGCTAACCCTTTTTCCATCTCTACCTTTCAGATACTAGAGAAAATCAAGAAGAGATAGGCGAGGGCGAGGGCGTTGGCGTGGAAAACTTTGAGTACCCCTTTTGTGCCCAAGAATTAGGGATAGCTAGTCCTTGTCCATTGGTAAATAGGGAGTGAGGTGTGCTATGTAGTTATGTATCACCTGTTTATGAGTCAGTGAAAAGTGTGGTGTGTTTATGTGCCTATAAGTTTCGATTTGTAAGGATGTATTAATGTAATATACGTCTTAAGGACTTCATGGGTGGTTTTTTTTTAATTTCAAATGCAAACTAGCGCACACTGATTACCTTCAGAAGAAGGTTAGCGAAATAGAATATGTGTTGTCGCTTCTTAGGGCGCGATAACTAAGATGATATGAGAGCATAAGTTTTTCTTATTTGCCATGATATGATCTTCGGAGTTAAGTCTTAAGCTTGATCTTAGAACTTCGGTTTTCTCAAATTTCATGCCTCTTTATAGGTACGAATGACTGACAGAGAAGCAAGGTCTTTGGGGAAAGACGCCGACGATGCTTTGAAAGATATGTATGTGATATTGGGTCGTATGATCTCTTGCATGGAGAATCAGCAAAATAAAAATCTCAACCACCGAGGATCTAACCATGATCTAGAACGGCAGTGTAAATCGGAAATGCTAAAGAATTTCATGATTATGCATCCACCAGAGTTTGTTGGAGAGAGTGATTCAGACAAAGCTGGAAATTGTATTAGGAACTTGGAGAAAATATTTGAAACCATGGGGCTGAATGATGAGATGAAATTATTACTTGCAACTTTTAGACTTGAAAATGATGCTGCTTGTTGGTGGGAAATGATTGATAGCAAATGGATAGTGGCTCAAACAGTTCGCGCTTGGGAATTGTTTTTACACCCTAACCAGTATCTTTTTGTCAAAGGTAGGGTTTTACATATAAGCAACCTTAAACATGGTTTTAATCATGGTTGGTGTGTATATATGGTGTGTTATGTGCTTATGGAGTGTTAGAATTGGATTAGAGAAATCTGGACAGATTCTATGTTGATCTTTAAATATGCATATCTCATTCAATACTTCTCGAGTTTGAGTGTTCCATAGCTTTCTGGAAAGCTGAAGATGTGTGCTTTAAATTGTTTCTTTGATCACTCTTTAACTCGAAGTGTATGCTACCCAAATTCGCATAAATATGAAACTAGTCGAATCTGATTAGACTGGGCAGATTCTGTGTTGATATTTAAACAAACATATCTCATCCAATACTTGTCGGATTTCAGCTTTTGAGTGATCAATTTAGGTTCTTACCAAGAAAGGATGGTAGGTGAGCGAGCATTCGGCTTACGTTTTCGGCTCCTTAGAGTCGTTATGATATGTATTATGCTAGAGTTAATTATTGCCCGTTCGCTGCATTTTATCATATGTCATGCATGAGTTGAAGATAATCATGGTTTATTTGCCTTATGCACGCTCATTATGATTATGATAGTGTTTGTGTTGGTCATATGTTTGCTCTACTTAGTTGTTGCTAACCCCTTTTCCATCTCTGGCTTTTAGATACTAGAGAAAATCAAGAAGAGATAGGCGAGGGCGAGGGCGTTGGCGAGGAAAACTTTGAGTAACCCTTTTGTCCCGAGAATCAGGGATAGCTAGTCCTTGTCCACTTGTAAATAGGGAGTGAGGTGTGCTATGTAGTTATGTATCATCTGTTTATGAGTCAGTGAGAAGTGTGGTGTGTTTATGTGCCTATAAGTTTGGATTTGTAAGGATGGATGAATGTAATATACGTCTTAAGGACTTCATGGGTGGTTTTTTTTTCTTTGATTTCAAATGCAAACTAGCGCACATTGATTACCTTCGAAAGAAGGTTAGCGTGTTAGCATATGTGTTATCGCTTCTTAGGGCGTGATAACCAAGATGGTATCAGGGCATAAGTTTTGCTTATTAGCCATGATATAATCTTCGGAGTTAAGTCTTAAACTTGATCTTAGAACTTTGGTTTTCTCTAATTTCATGCCTCTTTATAAGTACGAATGACTGACAGAGAAGCAAGTGCTTCGGGGAAAGGCGCCGACAACGCTTTGAAAGATATGTATGTGATATTGGGTCATATGGTCTCTTGCGTGGAGAATAAACAACATAACAATCTCAACCACCGAGGATCTAACCATGATCTAGAAGGGCAGTGTAAATCGGAAATGCTAAAGAATTTCATGAATATGCATCCACCAGAGTTTGTTGGAGAGAGTGATTCCGACAAAGCTGGAAATTGTATTAGGAACTTGGAGAAAATATTTGAACCCATGGGGCTGAATGATGAGATGAAATTGTTACTTGCAACTTTTAGACTTGAAAATGATGCTGCTTGTTGGTGGGAAATGATTGAAAGCAAATGGATAGCGGCTCAAATAGTTCGCACTTGGGAATTGTTCAAAACTGAGTTTAATAAAAACTACATTCCTCGAAGAATTAAACAGAAAAGGGAGGTTAAGTTTATGAATTTTGAGCAGGTCAATCTAACAGTGCAATAATATGCATTCAAGTTCACATCATTGGCTAGGCATGCTTTGTACTTGGTAAAGGGATAAGATATGAGGGGTAGAAAGTTTGAAGATGGTTTGAAGCCTGAAATCCACGAAAAGATCTCAATTCTCAATGTTGATGACTATTATGAAATGGTAGACAGAGCTTTGCTCATTGAGAAGAGTGATTGGGACATACAAAAGAAAAGGGCACGGTTGAGTGGAACTAGACAAAATCTTTCGAATTGGCAAGGTGGAAGTAATTTGAATACCAGTGGTAATAAAGTGAAAAGAGCAGGGGCATATAATAATCGAAGAAGCATCCAGAAACCTAAGGGCAAGCTTGCAACTCAGCAGATTCAGCAAGTACAAGGGTACAAATTGACTTGTTTTTATTGTGGCAAGGTTGGGCATAATTCTGATTCTTGCTGGAGGAAGGAAGGGAAATGTTATGGCTGTTGATCCTTGGATCACCATGTGAATGACTGTCCTAATCTGAGGCGAAAATCAGTTCTGAAAAGTGGCAAGCAAGGAACGAGCACGGGCCGAGGTACTGGGAAACCAAAACTTCAGGGACGGGCTTTTGCTTTGGGACAAAAGGAGGCCAGAAATTTGGCCGAAGTTATTGAAGGTACACTTTCTATTTTTCAGCACTTGGCACGGGTTTAGATTGATCCAGGTTCATCATATTCTTATGTTGCCCCACATTTTGTGCATGATTGGGGTAAGAAGCCTGATGGTTTACCATACGAACTTGTGGTGAGTGTACCTACGGGGGAGTCCTTACATGGTGACGTCATATATTGATCATGTCCAGTAATAGTATGTGGTAAGGGACTTAACGCGGATTTGATACTTTTACCCCCTTAGAATTTGGCCGTCATTCTGGGTATGGACTGGTTATCTCAACATCGTACTAATGTTGATTGTCTTGATAAGAGTGTTACTTTGATATGTCGGAACAAGGTATACTGGAATTTGTCGGGGATAAAGGGTTTTATTCAACACCTATTATTTATGCTATTCTTGCTTGTAAGTTGCTTTCTAGAGGTTGTGTAGGGTACCTTTGTTATGCAATTGGGCAAGGTAAGAAAGAGCAAAAAATTGAAGACATTCCAGTTGTTCGTGAGTTCAGTCACGTGTTCCCAAAAAGATATAAAAGCTCTACCCCCTGATCGAGAATTTGAATTTGTTATTGAGTTCTTGCTAGGAACAAGTTCGGTTTTTAAAGCTCCATATACAATGGATCCAACATAGTTGAAAGAGTTAAAGATTCAGTTGCAAGAACTACTAGATAAAGGCCTTATTCAACCACGTGTATCGCCTTGGGGTGCTCCCGTATTGTTCGTTAAAATGAAAGACTGTTCGTTGAGATCGTGCATTGATTATAGGCAATTGAATAATGTGACCGTGAGGAACAAATATCCACTTCCGCACATTGATGACTTGTTTGATCAATTACAGGGTGCAACAGTATTTTCTAAGCTTGATTTGAGATCAGGATATCATCAATTGAACTGAAAGTCCGGAAGAAGATGTACCCAAAATAGCTTTTAGAATAAGCCTATATAATGTACAAAAGATAAACGCGAAATCAAAATAAATCTCGCAACGTCTTAGACCTAGACTCACCCGAGTCTACAGAATCACAAACCTAAGCTCTGATACCAACCCTGTCACGCCCCCAAACCGGGAGGCCGCGACTTCAAAGCAAACCTCATGATATACTATTACCATATAGATGAAGATGGTATAAACAGAGCACTAAAAGCCTCCAAACATAAAGTATTACCATATCTAAGAAAAGTCTATTAAAGCGCGTTCCAAAAAATATGCCCTTACAAAAGATTTCTAATCACAGTGGACAAATAGATATACAAAATAATTCTATCAAATTACGCCAACCGGGTAAAGATCCCAAAAGAAATAAACTACAAAGTTGTTCCCAACCTATTCCGGTCATACCCAAGGGCCCAATAGGGGTCCCATTTCACGCGAACACGTCGACATTGTCAACGGTCAATTTTCTAACGCATCAAACCGGTCAGCGCCCGCGCGCCCAAGACACGTGTTTTTCTCGCTTCGCGCGCTTCGTGCGCGACTTAGACAATTTGGAGAAATGGGGTCAAGGGGCAAATGGCCTTGGCCAACCCCAGGGGATCAGCCTCGGCCTCCTGGAGTGGTTGGCCTCGGCCATTTTCCCCCGGTGGTTCACCCCTTTCCCGCATACCCCTTTTTCATACTTTTTTCCCCTCGCTTGCTTTGTACGTAACCTTGGCACCTTGATCATTACGTGGGTACGATTCTTGGCAACGCGCTCGTCATAACGCAACTTCCGGATTCATCATTGCTTGTCAAAACACCTATCGACAGCGCGCCCGAAGTTCGTAAAAGGAGAAGTGGCCTTGGGCTCCGAAAATGGAAGTTGGCCATTTGGCCTTGGCCAACCCCAGGGGGTTGGCCTCGACGTCACCAACGCTAGCACGTTCGTAACGCCAAGACAATCTGAACACATTTTCATCAAAAACATCGGCCGACGGCACATTTGGAGAAACGGGGTCAAGGGGCAAATGGCCTTGGCCAACCCCAGGGGGTCGGCCTCAGCCTTCCCCATGCCATGGGGGTCGGCCTCGGCCTCCTGGGGTGGTTGGCCTCGGCCATTTTCCCCCGGGGGTTCACTCCTTTCCCGCATACCCCTTTTTCATACTTCTTTCCCCTCGTATGCTTTGTACGTAAACCTTGGCACCTTGATCGCTACGTGGTTACGATTCTTGGCAACGCGCTCGTCATAACGCAACTTCCGGATTCATCATTGCTTGTCAAAACACCTACCGACAGCGCGCCCGAAGTTCGTAAAAGGAGAAGTGGCCTTGGGCTCCGAAAAATGGAAGTTGGCCATTTGGCCTTGGCCAACCCCAGGGGGTTGGCCTCGACGTCACCAACGCTAGCACGTTCGTAACGCCAAGACCATCCGAACACATTTTCATCAAAAACATCGGCCGACGGCACATTTGGAGAAACGGGGTCAAGGGGCAAATGGCCTTGGCCAACCCCAGGGGGTCGGCCTCAGCCTTCCCCATGCCATGGGGGTCGGCCTCGGCCTCCTGGAGTGGTTGGCCTCGGCCATTTTCCCCCGGTGGTTCACTCCTTTCCCGCATACCCCTTTTTCATACTTCTTTCCCCTCGTATGCTTTGTACGTAACCTTGGCACCTTGATCGCTACATGGGTACAATTCTTGGCAATGCGCTCGTCATAACGCAACTTCCGGATTCATCATTGTTTGTCAAAACACCTACCGACAGCGCGCCCAAAGTTCGTAAAAGGAAAAGTGGCCTTGGGCTCCGAAAATGGAAGTTGGCCATTTGGCCTTGGCCAACCCCAAGGGGTTGGCCTCGGCCTTCCCCATGCCATGGGGGTCGGCCTCGGCCTCTTGGAGGGGTTGGCCTCGGCCATTTTCCCTCGGTGGTTCACCCCTCCGCGCACCTTTTTTGCACTTTTTTCACTTCGTACGCTTTACACTTGACTTTGACATCACTTTCGTCATATGGGTACGATTCATCTCAACACACTCGTCATGATGCAACTTTCGGATTTGTATTTGCCCATCAAAACACCTGCCGTCGGTGCGCCCGAAATTCACCAAGAGGGGGGACTGGCCTTGTGCTCCTTCATGGGAGTTTCCATTTGGCCTTGGCCAACCCCAGGGGTCGGCCTCAGCCTTCCCCATGCCTAGGGGGTCGGCCTCGGCCTCTAGGAGGGGTTGGCCTTGGCCTTCCCCCTCATTTTTTGGCCTATGGCCTCTCCCATCGCGCACACTTATTTTCTCGAGTTTTTGCACCTCCGCGATGGTTACGGACGTTCGTACATCAACTCCGTGACGTCTGTCGTCTGACGCCCATGACCGCGCACCGTTTTGCGATGCCCGTCACCCGAAGTCGCACGCTACCACCGAATAACCCGTTGTTGTCAACCGCATACCATCACTCCCCAACTTTGTCACTACTACATGTTGCATTCATTATCTTGTTATGACAGGTACACTTAGCTCACATCCTGTCTTCGGGACACCCAACGCGCGCCCGTGCGCCATTCTCATGATACGTGCCCCGGCACCAAATATTGCTCCGCGACGTTCGTTGCCGCGCCCTTGCGCCATTCTCATGATACGTGCCCCGGCACCAAATATTGCTTCGCGACGTTCGACGCCGTGCCCTTGTGCCATTCTCATGATACGTGCCCCGCCACCAAATATTGCTCTGCGACGTTCGTTGCCGCGCCCTTGCGCCATTCTAATGATACGTGCCCCGACACCAAATATTGCTCCGCGACGTTCGTCCCCGCGCCCTTGCGCCATTCTCATGATACGTGCCCTGGCACCAAATATTGCTCCGCGATGTTCGTCGCCGCGCCCTTGCGCCATCGTCATGATACGTGCCCCCGGCACCAAGTATTTATTCACGACGTTCGTCGCCGCGCCACTTTCATAACGTGTGCCCCCGGCACCAGGTATTGTCTCGTCCTATAGGCACTGCGCCCATGCGCCACAATCATGTTGCATGCTACCGGGATGGCCTCACAATCTTATAGCCATCGCCGTCTGAATCACAGGGGGGCTTCGGCCCTCGTACCGGGATGGGCTCACAACCTTATAGCCATCGCCGTCTCAATCATAGGGGGGGCTTCGGCCCTCATACCGGGATGGGCTCACAACCTTATAGCCATCGCCATCACAGTCACAGGGGGCTCTGGCACGAGGACCCCTTGCTACGGACTAGAAGCACTGAGCTGCAACCATATACGCTCATGTTACCATTGATCATCGACACCACCAGGGCAATGACCCCCGGGTCACTCCGGGACGGGAGTAAGTCCTCGGAGGGCATCGCGCCTAGTCTGCCTGGCAGTTGGCTACATGGGTAACCCTCACCACTGTCAGGTTCTCTGCGCGTCTCTTGACGCACCTCGTGGGATTCAGTAAGGGCTTGGATTGGTGGCTGGGGCAACGTGTTTACTCTGATCATGGCGTCATGGTATGGTCAGACTTCTCAGACAGGTAGAGCGACGCTGTGCGAGGTAGGCAACGTGAATTTGGGAACCGGCAGTCCAACGGAGAATTGGTATTTTGGGCCCCCCTGGTGACGTGTCACTCCCAGGGGACGACATGTGGTACTTTATGACATAAGCACACTGTTTCCTATAAATGGTGAACTTTACAACTCAAAAAAGGACTTCTTCTTCATTCTCACAAAATCACTTTCTCACTCTAGAATTTGAGAGCTCTTGGATTCTAGAGAGAGAAACACAAATTGGACATAACTTTGGACCGTAACATTGGACCCCGACTCGAACCCTGACATGGACTGTCGATTGCCGGCCCTTTTCGTCTCAACCTTGTCTTCGCAGCACTACCACTCCTCACGGCCTGTCTGGGAAGCCTTGCTCTCGGCCTTTACTCCGCCCTCACTGTCTTTCACTTTGCATACTTGGAAGCTGACACGGACTGCAGCCTTTGTGGCACCTCCACGTAAGTACGAACCCACTTTCCTTGGCATCATTTTGGCAACTCTGCTGGGGAGGTGAGCATCGTACTGCAGTTTGCCTGTCTTGTAACCTTGATCATCATGCATGTACGACAGAGAGCTATGAGGACTACCAGCCAAGGCCTCAACCCCACTGTCCAAGAGGAGCGTCATCTTGATGACCAGGAGGAGACTTGTGTGGTCCGACTCCAAGGCTAAGCCCAATACGACCAACTGACACCATGCTCACGACTTGCTCCACTCGTCTCTTCCCAACTACCGGCCTCTTGCCGCTGGCACTACCTATGTGCAAACCACACCCCAAAAAGTTGCTCCCCACCACCAACCCATTTGTACCATTGTCATCCCCACAATGCCTCGGGTTATCCCGTCCGGGGAATTAGGTGTCAGGATCAGTCCGACCGAGCACACAAACCTTCGCCTGCTTTATATGTCACCACGACATGTTGCCTCCATATGGGTTCAATGGAGTTGTATTCTTTTCCAGACTTAGAAAATTTTTCAAGCTACATTACTCTTGCACAAGTCTATTGACATCACCCTTCATGCCATAACCCACACCCTTGGGGGCTTCACCCCTTCCCAACCCCTTTGGCCTCACATTGCAACGACTTGGTACGTGGTGCGCGGGGTGGCTCGAGCCGTGCTATTACGGTCACATCATCATCCCTCATTCACTTTATTTTTACACTTAGAAAAAAATTTCATTTTTTCGCAGCCGGTCATCGATCACCACCCTCAGCGGCCTCCCTCACCACCCTTGCCCGAGCTTAATTTTTTTCAACACTCAGAAATTTTTTTAAGTTTTCATCTTCCCCACTTACTCCCAACATTCATGCTCTCTATCACTCTCTCTATATCTCCATTCACTCTCCCTCTCACATGATCCAACACTACATCTTCCTTTCTTCCCTCACCACTCTTTCTCCACATTATACGCAACTCCCATCTTTCTCTCTTGGTACATCATGAAAAAAATATTCATTGGAGGTTCCCTCCTTAGGGAGACCAAAAATATATATATATATATATTTTCGCACCCCCCACCCCCTACCCCCACCCAGGTGCCTGGGCAGCCCCAAATTCGGGCAGCCCCCTTCCCACCCCTCCATGTGGGTCTTCCCCACTCTCTCTTCCCACATTTAATTCCCTCTCTCCCTTTCTCTCTCTCCCATCACTTCCAACTTTTACTTTTTCTCTTTCTTCATTCACATCACCCAAAAACACACTCCTTTCTCTTTCAACCTCACGTGGGTCTCCTCCCTTCCCTATCTTCCTTCTTCCTCACTCATTACTGACATTAAATTCCCCCCACTTATGACCTTATCTCTCTCACTTCTTCACTCTCCCAAATCACTCTCTTTCACATTACCCGTTGCCCGTTGTCCGAACGTCAACTCCGTGACCCCCGTCGCCCGTCGTCCGGACATCATCTTCGCGACCCCCGTCGCCCGTCGTCTGGACTCCACGACGACGGGCCCATATGTCAACGCCCCAAGCATTCCAAGGTCTCAATAGGTGGTGCACGAGGTGGCTCGAGCCACCTACTCTTCACCATCCTCATTCAAAGATGACGCCAGCTACTCTCCGGCCAAAGAACATAAAAAAAAATAATTCTTCCAAGTGTTTATGCGTGCGACGCCCGCTAAGGTTGCCCCTCTGCGCACACCACACGCAGGGGGCTTATGTTCCCAACCTATTCTGGTCATACTCAAGGGCCCAATAAGAGTCCCATTTCACGCGAACACGTCGACATTGTCAACGGTCAATTTTTCAACGCATCAAACCGGTCAGCCCCCGCGCGCCCAAGACACGTGTTTTTCTCGCTTCGCGCGCTTCGTGAGCGACTTAGACATTTTATTTTCCCATCGACGTCACTAACGCTAGCACGTTCATAATGCCAAGACCATCCGAACACATTTTCATCAAAAACATCGGCCGACGGCACATTTGGAGAAACGGGGTCAAGGGGCAAATGGCCTTGGCCAACCCCAGGGGGTCGATCTCGGCCTTCCCCATGCCATGGGGGTCGGCCTCGGCCTTCCCCATGCCATGGGGGTCGGCCTCGGCCTTCCCCATGCCATGGGGGTCGGCCTCGGCCTTCCCCATGCCATGGGGGTCGGCCTCGGCCATTTTCCCCCGGTGGTTCACCCCTTTCCCGCATACCTCTTTTTCATACTTCTTTCCCCTCGTATACTTTGTACGTAACCTGGGCACCTTAATCGCTACGTGGGTACGATTCTTGGCAACACGTTCGTCATAACGCAACTTCTGGATTCGTCATTACTTGTCAAAACATATACCGACGGCGCGCCCCGAAGTTCGCAAAAGGATAAGTGGCCTTGGGCTTCGAAAATGAAAGTTGGCCATTTGGCCTTGGCCAACCCCATGCCATGGGGGTCGGCCTCGGCCTTCCCCATGCCATGGGGGTCGGCCTCGGCCTCTTGGAGGGGTTGGCCTCAGCCATTTTCCCCCGGTGGTTCACCCCTCCACGCAAACCCCTTTTCGCACTTTTTTTCACTTCGTACGCTTTGCACGTGACTTTGACATCTTGTTCGTCCTGTAGGTACAATTGACGTCGACACACTCCTTATGATGCAACTTTCAGATTTGTATTTGCCCATAAAAAATCCTACCGTCCGCGCGCCCGAAGTTTACCAAGAGGGGGGAGTGCCCTTGGGCTCCTTCATGGGAGTTGGCCATTTGGCCTTGGCCAACCCCAGGGGGTCGGCCTCAGCCTTCCCCATGCCTAGGGGGTCGGCCTCGACCTCCAGGAGGGGTTGGCCTTGGCCTTCCCCCCAATTTTGGCCTATGGCCTTTCCCATCGCGCGCACTTATTTTCTCGAGTCTTTGCAGCTCCGCGATGTTTATGGATGTTCAAACATCAACTCCGTGATGTCTGTCATCTATTTCCCATGACCGCGCACCGTTCTCATGATGCCCGTCACCCAAAGTCGCACGCTACCACCGAATAACCCGTCGTTGACAAACGCATACCATCACTCCCCAACTTTGTCACTACTACATGTTGCATTCATTATCTTATTATGACATGTACACTTAGCTCGAATCCTGTCTTCAGGACACCTGACGCACGCCCATGTGCCATTCTCATGATACGTGCCCCGACACCAAATATTACTCCGCGACGTTCGTTGCCGCGCCCTTGCGCCATTCTCATGATACGTGCCCCAGCACCAAACATTGCTCCGCGACGTTCGTCGCCGCGCCCTTGCGCAATTCTCATGATACGTGCCCCGGCACCAAATATTGCTCCGCGACGTTCGTCGCCGCGCCCTTGCGCCATTCTCATGATACGTGCCCCGACACCAAATATTGCTCCGCGACGTTCGTCGCCGCGCCCTTGCGCCATTCTCAAGATACGTGCCCTGGCACCAAATATTACTCCGCGATGTTCGTCGCCGCACCCTTGTGCCATTCTCAACATATGTGCCCCGGCACCAAATATTGCTCCGCGACGTTCGTCACCGCGTGCTTGCGCCATCGTCACGATACGTGCCCCAGCACCAAATATTGCTCCGCGATGTTCCTCGTCGAACCCTTGAGCCATCCTCATGATACCTGCCCCGGCACAAGGTATTACTCCGCGACGTTCGTCGCCGCGCCATTTTCATAACGTGTGCCCCCGACACCAGGTATTGTCTCGTGCTGTAGTCACTGCGCCCATGCGCCACAATCATGTTGCATGCTACTGGGATGGGCTCACAACCTTATAGCCATCGCCGTCTCAATCACAGGGGGGCTTCGGCCCTCGTACCGGGATGAGCTCACAACCTTATAGCCATCGCCGTCTGAATCACTGGGGGGGCTTCAGCCCTTGTACCGGGATGGGCTCCCAACCTTATAGCCATCGCCGTCTCAATCACAAGGGGGCTTTGGCCCTCGTACCGGGATGGGCTCACTACCTTATAGCCATCACCGTCTCAATCACAAGGGGTTTCGGCCCTCGTACCGAGTTGGGCTCACAACCTTATAGCCATCGCAGCAGACAAATAGATATACAAAATAATTCTATCAAATTACCCCAACCGGGTAAAGATCCCAAAAGAAATAAACTACAATGTTATCAAACCAAAAAGAAAAATCTCATAGCTCCAACACTGCCATAAGAATCAAGAGTCACTTCCTTCACCTGTGGCAAAGGCAAGGTAAGAAGACAAAGGGGCAGTAGGGTAAACAAATGGTAAGATGTCAAGCAATAATGGTATATTCTAATAACAATATGGGATATGAAACGGACCAATCATGTCTCACTATCAAATATCGAAGTATCAAATATTAGCATTTAACCCAAAATACATTTCAATAATATGTAGGGTATGCTACAAAGATGCGATGACTATGGTGGTCATAAGACCCAAACGTCGAACCAAACATACAAATATCAAACGCGTACTCCGGAGCATACTAGGAGGATTCGGCTCTCTAGTATAACAAATATGTGTCCAAAGGACCCTCTCAATTTGAGAGTTGTTCAACATAGTCAACGTCAATCTTAAATTGACGGTCACAAATGTACAAATTCAAAGTTGTGCATCAATAAGGCACAAATGAGAAGGGGTAAACAATGTTCCTAAGAAGGCAAAAGTGGAGCAATCAATTACAAACGAGCATAGATGAATCAAAAGTGACGAAAGTATAAGCCTTCGAATTTTCGAAGATACCTTTCCACAGCAAAAATCGTATAAACCCTTACCTCAAACAAGCTTTTGAACAAAAGAAAACCTTAAAGCACCACTCTAGCGCCAATGAGCTTCCCAAGCCTCCTATTCTCTCTCTCTCTCTCTCCGCCGCAAAGGAGCAAGAAATCGAGAACAAAAGGGCTAGAAAGAAAATAAAGAAACTATTTATATGAAGGTAAAATTACACTATTCATTCGAAGCAACATAAGTTTTAGTCGACTAAAAAGTTTTAATTCGACTAAAAGGTTTAAAGTCGACTAAAAAGTAAGTTTCAGTCGACTAAAAGAGTTTTAATTCGACTAAAAGGTTTAAATTCGACTAAAAACCTTAAATTCTAGTAAAAAGTACCTTTCAGTAGACTAAAAGTACTATTCATTCGACTGAAAGTACTATTAATATTTTTTTTAAACTTAACTTAACACAAGAAATGAAAATTTTGGGGTATTACATTCTCCCCCCTTAAAAGAATTCCGTCCGCGGAATTAAAACATACCTTAAACATCAAAGAGCCGAGGGTGCTTTTCGCGCATAGCATCCTCGAGTTCCCATGTCGCTTATTCCATTGAATGGTTATGCCAAAGTACTTTAACCAACTTAATGGTTTTTGTGCGCAAAATTTGATCCTTGCGGTCCAAGATTTTCACTGGGCGTTCCTCGTACGATAGGTCCTCTCGAATCTCCACAGGTTTGAAATGTATGACATGTGAAGGATCTGGCAAGTATTTCCTCAAGGTTGATACATGAAACACATCATGTATTTGCGACAAGCTGGGAGGTAAGGCAACTTGGTAAGCAACTGGTCCAACCCTCCGCAAGATCTCAAATGGTCCGATAAAGCTAGGGCTAAGCTTGCCCTTCTTCCCAAAACGCATTACTCCCTTCCAAGGCGATACTTTGAGAAATACATGATCTCCCACTTCGAAATTTAGTTCACGTCTTCTATTATCCGCATAACTCTTTTGACGACTTTGAGCAACTAGCAAATTATCCTCGATGAAACGAACTTTCTCCGAGGTAGCTTGTACTATCTCGGGCCCTAAGGCACCCAAAAGTTTCTCCTTTCCAACTTCAAGCCAACAAATTGGCGTTCTACATCTCCGCCCATACAAGGCTTCAAATGGTGCCATACCAATACTAGCCTGAAAGCTATTGTTGTAAGCAAACTCCATAAGCGGCAATTGATCAGCCCAACTATTCTTGAAGTTTAACGAGCAAGCCCTAAGCATGTTTTCTAAAATCAAAATCGTTCTCTCTGACGGTCCATCACTTTTAGGATGATAAGCCGTACTAAGGTCAAGTTGAGTACCCAATGCTTTTTGCAAACCGTGCCAAAATTTGGACGTAAAACGTGTTAGACCCCTCATATTTAAATGCTTAAGAAAAAAAAAATTAGAGAGCTTGGGACGTAATGAGTATTTTGAAATCCCATTTGTTTTAGGAATATAAATATATATCTTTTAGGTGTCTGATAGTTACGTACCTTCATATGAGCACACCAAAGTTCAGAGGAGCCTTCATAGAATCCCTAGGAAGAGACTTATTGGGATTTTACAATTTACTTGAGGTAAGAATTTAAATTGATTTTTGATTTGAGATTGTAGTAGTTTACGAATTTTCGTTGTCATTAGAATTTAATTGGAACCGTTGGGTTTGTCAATTTTTAGGGCTTTTGTTACAATTGAATTGAGAAGATCAAATTTATGGGTTTAATCACGATCAGAGGTAAGGAATTACTTTTCAATTCTGAATCAGCGTTGGACCGATCGTTCGTGTAACGATATAATTTTTCTGAGATCTAAAATTCTTTGGACTGATTTATTTTATTTTCAAGAGATTCTGTCGAAAAAACCTCCTTACTGTTCAACGTTATTTTTGACATTACCTCCTTGCTGTTTAACATTACCGTAGACATATCCGATTGTTGAACCCAATCCGAATCTGTTATTGCTTCTCCCTTTTGTCTATTGCTTGGCTATGCTAATTTTATTCCTTTTTGTTCCTCTTCTTTTGATTAGTTACTCTTGGCTTTCTTTACAAAGTCAAAGACCTGATCTTTGAATTCTATTGTTGCTTATCATTATTTCTTGAAACTGTTGCCCATTGTCTTCATCTTTAAAGAATCTCTCAATTTGTTGCTGACGCGTGGATGTCTGATTCTATAAGGAATTCATATCTCATTTTGGCCATAAAATTCCAGTCTAGTTGCCTCGTTTTGCGTGTAAATCCGCTTTAACATGAAATCTTGTAGTCAAGCTGTTTTTCTTTCCTCTTCGTTTGTACCACGTCATTCACAGTGTATGGGTTATATGTTTCTCAGTATTCTGACTTGTTGAATTAAATTACGGTCTCACTGCTTGATTTTAAATTGGCCTATATTGATATCACTTGTTTTTGCAGTTAATTATGTCATTACTTTGTAAACTTTGGTCACTGTCTTGAGTGGTCAGCTATTAGAAAGTATTATTTGGAGATTTTTTTTGGTCTCTAGTCTACGTGTTAGGTGTTATTAGATAACTCTATGAGCCATGTCACAGTGTATGTGACTACTATGTTTCTGACTTATCCACGTGGATTGGAACGTGGGCTAGCTCAGTGGGATGAGTTAGAGATCGCGATCTAACTTTCTGAACCTGGTTTCACTGTCAGTGATGGCATGTGTGACCTTATTTTGAATGGCTCTCTAGTGTCTGTCTCTGTACAAGGATGTATTTTGACATTTTGAAATTTTGTCTTCGTACGAAAATGTATTTTGGCACTTTAAAAGTATGTCTCGTATCTGTTCTATTAAAGTTTTGTACCCTCCGAAATTTCGTTCTTCAGACATTTTTATTTGTATCCCTTTTGGTTGGTCCGTTGAGCGACCTTACTGGGCATTTGGCTCACTTCCTTATTATGTTTTTCTCTCAGGTGATCAGTAAAAAGGGGATTGGATTGCAGGGCTAGCTGTGCGATTGAGAACTAGCATTTTTATATCAGAGACAATATTAGTAGTTTAGTTTTGCATTTAGTTTGGTTATTTTTTAGAAAGTACAATAGGAGAACCTACGTGGAATTGGAATTTATTTTGGAACTCCGTGTTGGAGTAATTTGGATTATATAAATGCTTTAGGCTACTATGACATTTATTAAGGTATCTTTGGGATTAATTAGTACATGCTCTGAATGACCATTTTGAGGAGACTTTTTGATATTTTGAGGTTTTCAGATTCTGTTTATCCGAAATTAACGCTCCGAAAATTCGGGGCGTTACAGTTGGTATCAGAGCTATAGGTTTAAAGTCCTGTAGACTCATGCTTAGTATCGAATAAGTTGTGAGATGGCTAGGATGGGTAGAGTTAAGATTACGGTAGAGTCAATATTCTATTATGTGATAATTAATTTAGTATTGAGGAACTGTAAGATCTACAATTATGATTGAGACCTTCGTTGGGATCTAGTTCCTTCTGATAGTCATGATTTTAGCGTGATTTTGGGTATGGATTACTTGACATATTATCGTGCTTTGGTGGATAATTTTTGACAAGCGAGTCTATTTCAGATTATCTAATTTGTTTCACTTTGAGTTTTAGGGTTCAAAGCCAATTTGGTTGTTAGTTATAGTCTCAGTTATTATGGCTCGTCGCTAGTTTCGAAAATGTTATTGGGGGTTTATTCTCCCTTGGGGTGTCCTTCTTTAATTCGTCCAAAAAACAAATAGTGGAAGTGAAAGAACATAAGAGTAATTTGAATTATAGAATGACTTAGCTTATGTTACATTTTCTTGGTGGAAAGTAAGGTTCTATTGGCTCAAGTTTATCAAGGTATATTGTTGGAGTTTTTGTCCATGAAGTTGGTAAAAACCGTGTTCGTGAGAGTCAAAGACAAAAGCTAAAGTGGTATTCTTTGTTGTAATTAAGGTATTTTATGCATAGTAGGAGTGGAACCTAAGTTCAATAGACAATCCTATTTTGCAGATTTAATGATATGTAGAAACTTGGAGACTCTTGCTTTTAAGGTAACTTGGATTATCTAGTTTGATTGGTGATCCTTTGTTTTCGTCTCGGCATATGGTTTCAAAGGATCTATATCCAACTAAGTACTATCTGACATCTAGAAAATTTTAAGTTAACCTTGGAACTATGATTGTTCTTGTTTTTGGGAATCAGAAGTCACAAAGTTGTAATGACTTTTAATGGTTTAAGTCAGGATCGTTAGATTGTGGTAGTTCGAAGCTGGCATGACTTACGTTGGGGGACACATGTTATTCTTCAGGTGGCTTTCTTTGGGTGTTGACATATGATCTAGAGAAGTTGAACTATGTTATTAGGAAGTTTGTTCAAGATGTTACACTTTTTGTATCTACTAAAGCATGCTAAGCAAATTATGGTTCGTAGATTGGAAATATGTTCTGCAATCCAAGGGTATACGGTTGATTACTTTATTTCTGAAGTCTTGATTTGTAGATAGGAGTATTTATACTATAGACGATATATTGTGCAAATGCCCACTTTGAGCTTCAAAAAGCTTTCACCTATTTTGAGGATGGTAACCTTATAACTCTCTTAAGTGTAGTTGGTGCCAGCGTATTGGGTCAATGGTTGAGGTGGTGAATCTTGCTCTTATGATAACCCGACCAAGTATCTCTAGTTTTTAGATCTTGATTTATGGCTACTAGGTGTGAAAATGATATTCTGTAAAAGGAGTAAATCTATTATGAACTTTTGAGTGACTAGTTTATAGCTTGTGGCGTTACCCACATTTCATTATTATTGGTTTTACTTCTACTATGTAATTGGGCGTAAGTGGGATCTAGAGCTCATCTTTTGTAATGACCTTGAGTTGGATCATGCTTGTACCTTGTCTAAGCTACCTTGTACCGCAACGTTGTGACGTGGCTAAGCCGTTGAGGTATAACAGACTACTGTAAAGTTTTGTCGGCTTTGTGATGTAGAAGGGTTGAGATAACTGATGTTTTCAAGCCCATTTATCATTCTTTTTAGTGATTCGACCTTTGTTCCGACATATGCTTTTCTAGCGTAGGGTAAGAAGTTTTGTTTTTCTATTAGATGCGTGTTTTAAAGTTCAAGGACCTGGGAATTTTCAATTCTATCACTTAGATGAATTTTTAGTCGTGGGTGCTTAGATTGTGGAAATAATTTTTTTTTAATCCGTCAATACTATTATGTTATTCTAGTATTGCTGGCGACTTATGGTAAAGGAATAATTGAAGATGAAACTGACTCAGCACAGTGATTTGCTGAACTTGTTTTTGAAATATCGAGTAGCTAATTTAGGAGTATGAATTTTTCTTGTTGCTGAAACAGAGAACGGAAATGGCTGAGTTTTGAGGTAGAAAATAGTCACAGATGTAGCAACAAGTCTGATCTTCTATTCGAATTAGTTTCTGCTCGTTAGTATTTTCTGATCATTCTACGTGTTGAATTGATATGATTTTATAGTATGGTGATCTTTTTTGGCATGGTGACGTAAAGTAATCAGACGAGTCTAGTTCTAAGGGCTGATATAAGTGGTCGGATCCATAGTGGGGCTACGACAAAAGTTGTAACTTCTTGTCCCCTCCAAATGATGTAATAATTGATGTAAATAATTGAAAAGAAAAGTTTCTTGTAGCCTAATAAATCCAAGAGTTGATGTTAGGATCCAGTTTGATATTTTAGTCTTTGGTAGAGACTATCGCTTTGAGTTTGGTTGATTAAGCAAATGTAAAGTTTTGGATTTGATGCTTCAGTAGTGTTTAGTAGAGCTTTAAGTGACAAGAACAGACAGCGCAGTTATACATTTCACTGTCCCTGCGAACTAAAGTTTGAGGTAGGCAATCACGTGTTCTTAAGAGTTTCACATTGGAAAGGGGTGATGCGTTTTGGTAAGAAGGGCAAGCTTAACCCTAGGTTTGTTGGGCCATTCGAGGCTTCAGAGAGGACTGGTTCGGTGGCTTACAGAGGTGCATTGCCGCTAGAGTTTTCGCACGTTCATAACTTTTTCTATGTTTCGAATCTGAGGAAGTATGCTTATTATCCGACGCACATTGTGTCGTACGAGAATTTATTAGTACAAAAAGACCTTTCCTACAAAGAGCAACCGATTGAGATTCTTGACCATCGTGATCAGGTGTTAAGGACGAAAGTCATTCCCTTAGTTAAGGCTTTATGGTAGAAACATGAAATTGAAGAGGCTACTTAGAAATCTGAAGAATATATGCGACGTACTTATCCGCACATTTTTGGCGTCTCAGGTACATTTTGATTCCGAGGACGGAATTTTTATTTAGGGGGGGAGGATGTTAGACCCCTCATATTTAAATGCTTAAAAAAAAAAAATTAGAGAGCTTGGGACGTAATGGGTATTTTGAAATCCCATTTGTTTTAGGAATATAAATATATATCTTTTAGGTGTCTGATAGTTACGTACCTTCATATGAGCACACCAAAGTTCAGAGGAGCCTTCATAGAATCCCTAGGAAGAGACTTATTGGGATTTTACAATTTACTTGAGGTAAGAATTTAAATTGATTTTTGATTTGAGATTGTAGTAGTTTACGAATTTTCGTTGTCATTAGAATTTAATTGGAACCGTTGGGTTTGTCAATTTTTAGGGCTTTTGTTACAATTGAATTGAGAAGATCAAATTTATGGGTTTAATCACGATCAGAGGTAAGGAATTACTTTTCAATTCTGAATCAGCGTTGGACCGATCGTTCGTGTAACGATATAATTTTTCTGAGATCTAAAATTCTTTGGACTGATTTATTTTATTTTCAAGAGATTCTGTCGAAAAAACCTCCTTACTGTTCAACGTTATTTTTGACATTACCTCCTTGCTGTTTAACATTACCGTAGACATATCCGATTGTTGAACCCAATCCGAATCTGTTATTGCTTCTCCCTTTTGTCTATTGCTTGGCTATGCTAATTTTATTCCTTTTTGTTCCTCTTCTTTTGATTAGTTACTCTTGGCTTTCTTTACAAAGTCAAAGACCTGATCTTTGAATTCTATTGTTGCTTATCATTATTTCTTGAAACTGTTGCCCATTGTCTTCATCTTTAAAGAATCTCTCAATTTGTTGCTGACGCGTGGATGTCTGATTCTATAAGGAATTCATATCTCATTTTGGCCATAAAATTCCAGTCTAGTTGCCTCGTTTTGCGTGTAAATCCGCTTTAACATGAAATCTTGTAGTCAAGCTGTTTTTCTTTCCTCTTCGTTTGTACCACGTCATTCACAGTGTATGGGTTATATGTTTCTCAGTATTCTGACTTGTTGAATTAAATTACGGTCTCACTGCTTGATTTTAAATTGGCCTATATTGATATCACTTGTTTTTGCAGTTAATTATGTCATTACTTTGTAAACTTTGGTCACTGTCTTGAGTGGTCAGCTATTAGAAAGTATTATTTGGAGATTTTTTTTGGTCTCTAGTCTACGTGTTAGGTGTTATTAGATAACTCTATGAGCCATGTCACAGTGTATGTGACTACTATGTTTCTGACTTATCCACGTGGATTGGAACGTGGGCTAGCTCAGTGGGATGAGTTAGAGATCGCGATCTAACTTTCTGAACCTGGTTTCACTGTCAGTGATGGCATGTGTGACCTTATTTTGAATGGCTCTCTAGTGTCTGTCTCTGTACAAGGATGTATTTTGACATTTTGAAATTTTGTCTTCGTACGAAAATGTATTTTGGCACTTTAAAAGTATGTCTCGTATCTGTTCTATTAAAGTTTTGTACCCTCCGAAATTTCGTTCTTCAGACATTTTTATTTGTATCCCTTTTGGTTGGTCCGTTGAGCGACCTTACTGGGCATTTGGCTCACTTCCTTATTATGTTTTTCTCTCAGGTGATCAGTAAAAAGGGGATTGGATTGCAGGGCTAGCTGTGCGATTGAGAACTAGCATTTTTATATCAGAGACAATATTAGTAGTTTAGTTTTGCATTTAGTTTGGTTATTTTTTAGAAAGTACAATAGGAGAACCTACGTGGAATTGGAATTTATTTTGGAACTCCGTGTTGGAGTAATTTGGATTATATAAATGCTTTAGGCTACTATGACATTTATTAAGGTATCTTTGGGATTAATTAGTACATGCTCTGAATGACCATTTTGAGGAGACTTTTTGATATTTTGAGGTTTTCAGATTCTGTTTATCCGAAATTAACGCTCCGAAAATTCGGGGCGTTACAAAACGTGCATCTCTATCCGAAACGATTGAAATGGGTACACCGTGGAGTCGGGAACAATCTCTTGAATGTAAAGTTTGGCTAACCTCTCCAAGCTATTGGTAACCTTAACCAGAATGAAATGTGCTGACTTGGTCAAACGATCAATTATTACCCAAGCCGAATCGTGTCCTTGTCTTGTCCTAGGCAACCCTGACACAAAGTCCATGGCAATACGTTCCCACTTCCACTGAGGGATAGTAAGAGGTTGTAAAGGTCGCGCAGATGTTCCACTTTAAGTTGCTGACAAGTAAGGCATCGAGCGACAAAATCCGCTATCTCCCTTTTCATATCGTTCCACCAAAACACGTCTCGTAGATCCCGATACATCTTAATACTACCTGGATGAACTGTGAAGCTGGAATTATGCGCGTATCGCAAAATTTCCTCATTTAATCCCACATCAGAAGGAACACATAATCTGTCTCCAAAACGTAATGCCCCCTCGGCGTCAATTTTGAACTCTGGCTGTTTACCTTCTCCAACTTGTTCTCTAATCTTAACAAATTTTGAATCCAAAATCTGAGCTTGCCTAATTCTTTCGATCAAGGAACCAAAACATCCACACCCAAACTTTCAAGATCCGCAAGAATTTCCTTACGTGAAGTTAAAAGGGCTGCACACGTACCTGTGTTCTTTCGGCTAAGAGCATCGGCGACCACATTAGCCTTCCCCGAATGATACAAGATCTTGCAGTCATAGTCCTTAAGCAATTCCAACCATCGACGTTGTCGCATATTCAATTCTTTCTGCGTGAATAAAAACTTAAGACTCTTGTTATCTGTGTATATCTCACATGTGTCACCATAGAGATTGTGCCTCCAAATTTGCAAAGCGAAAACCATTGCAGCTAATTCCAAGTCATGTGTTGGGTAGCTCACTCCATACGCTTTGAGTTGTCGCGAGCCATAAGCAATAACTCGCCCATGTTGCATCAATACACATCCCAAACCCTCTCGTGAAGCATCGCTATAAACCACAAATCCTCCAGTCCCCGAAGGTCGAGAAAGGACCGGAGCCGAAACCAATCTTTTCTTTCATTCTAGAAAACTGTGATCACACTCTTCCGACCACTCGAACCTAACCTTCTTTTGAGTCAATGGAATAACGAGTTTTGAAAACCCCTCAATAAACCTGCAATAATAGCCAGCCAAACCAAGGAAACTACGAACTTCACTTATCGTTCTCGGTCTTTCCCAATTCCACACTGCATGTACCTTGGATGGATCCACCGAGATCCCATCTTTAGATACCACATGCCCTAAAAACACAACTTTTTCAAGCCAAAACTCACATTTATCAAACTTGGCATAAAACTTCTCTTCCCTCAAAATCTGTAGCACCATACGTAAATGCTCTTCATGTTCTTCCTTGCTTCTAGAGTAGATCAATATGTCATCGATAAAGACTATGATGAATTGGTCCAAATATCGCTTGAATACCTGATTCATTAAGTCCATAAATGCTGCAGGTGCGTTAGTTAACCCAAACGGCATTACAACAAACTCATAGTGTCCGTACCTCCTGCGAAAAGAAGTCTTGGATATATCATCCTTCCTAATCTTCAATTGGTGGTAACCCGATCTCAAATCAATCTTGGAAAAGTATTTCGCACCTTGAAGTTGATCAAACAAATCATCAATCCATGGCAAATGATACTTGTTGCGAACTGTAATACGGTTCAACTCCCTATAGTCAATACACAATCTCAACGTTCCGTCCTTCTTCTTTACAAATAAAACAGGAACACCCCAAGGAGAGACGCTTGGGCGAATGACGCCTTTCTCGAGCAATTCTTGAAGTTGCACCTTAAGTTCTTTGATCTCGGCTGGGGCCATACGATACGGAACCTTAGAAATTGGGGCAGCTCCTGGTGTAAGATCTATAACAAACTCGGTTTCACGATCTGGAGGAAGACCAGGGAGTTCCTCCGGAAACATATCCAAAAATTTGTCAACGACAGGAATAGCGGATAAGTTCTGAACAGCTATTCGAGTATCCACAATGTGATCTAAATATCCTTGACATCCCTTCCGAAGCAAAAGCCTGGCTCGCAAGGCAGATATAAGGCAAGACGAAGTAATGGGCGTAGAACCCTTAAACTTCAACTTGGATTGACCGGGAATCGAAAATGCATTTCTTTGGCATAGCAATCCAATGAGGCATGGCAAGAAGACAACCAGTCCATACCGAGAATAACGTCAAAATCCCGAATGTCCATAGCTATAAGGTCAGCAGGTAACACTCTACCCTCAATGCGTACCAAGCAAGGCTTGTACACGGTAGATACTAATACAGATTTCCCCACCGGGGTATCAATCATCAAATCAAACTCTAAAATTTGTTGGTCAGAACCCAACTTACACGCAAGAGAAGGGGTTATAAACGAATGCGTGGATCCAGGCTCAAACAATGCATGAAAAGAATGAGAACCAATCTGAACTGTACCTGCCACTACGTCGTTAGAAGTTATGGCATCCTTGGCAGTCAAAGCATAAGCACGGCCTTGTACTCTCGGTCTCTTGTCCCCCATTGGCGGTTTAGCTCCAACCGGAGCTTGAGCATTGAAGGTCTTCTCTTTCTTCGGATACGGGCATTCCATAGCATAATGCCCCACCTTCCCACAGTTGAAACATGAATTTGTCAAACGATGGCAATGCCTATCCCCATGATTCTTGCCACAAGTAGCACAAACTTTTGTACCCCCTTGAGTCGATTTCATACCTTCTTGTAAAGTTGCTTTCCTCTTGTTCTGACCACCGCTCTTGCTCTTGTACGAAGTTTCTGCACGGCTTCTTTTGTGCCTCAATTCCTCTTGCTCCTTTAAAAATTCCCCGTAGTCCATCTCTAGAATTTTGGCCCGTTCAACCACCTTCGCATAAGTCGGAAGCTTTAGAGCCAACAATCTGTTCTTGATGCCGCGCTTCAATCCCTTCTCAAATCTTCTTGCCTTACGATTTTCGGTGTCAACCAAATGCGGGGCATGCCTTGACAATGAGGTGAACTTCGCCTCATATTCTGCTACTGTCATATCATTCTGTGCGAACTTCAAGAATTCTTCCTCCTTCTGATCTCTTACATTTTGAGGAAAGTACTTCTTGAAGAAAATGTTCTTGAACAGTTCCCAAGTCATGGGATGATCAGCATTGATCCTCTGTGTGCGCTTGACCATCTTCCACCAATGGTCAGCTTCATCTTCCAACATGAATACTGCATACGCCACCTTTTGCTCATCACTGGTATCCCAAAGGTCGAACACCTTTTCACTTTGGTTCACCCACGCTTCAGCCTTCTCCGGATCGGGTTCCCCTCTAAAGGCGGGCACTAACTTTTTGAATTTCTCCACATCTCCAGTCTTAACACCATCATTCGGCCCATTGTTCTGATTTTGGTGTAGCGGTACCCCGTTACCTCCTGCAATTAGGTTCGCCAAATTCTGAAATTCGTGTACAATGGCTTCAGCAACTCTGTCATTCGTTGGTGGACCGTGAGGTTCGTTGGCGTTACGATTAGAACGCCTAGGAGGCATGGTACTCCTAGCACATCAAACGAAACTGTATAAGCCTATATAATGTAAAAAAGATAAACGCGAAATCAAAATAAATCTCGCAACGTCTTAGACCTAGGCTCACCCGAGTCTACAGAATCACAAACCTAAGCTCTGATACCAACCCTGTCACGCCCCCAAACTGGGAGGCCGTGACTTCAAAGCAAACCTCATGATATACTATTACCATATAGATGATGATGGTATAAACAAAGCACTAAAAGCCTCCAAACATAAAGTATTACCATATCTAACAAAAGTCTATTAGAGCGCGTTCCCAACTATATGCCCTTACAAAAGATTTCTAATCGCAGCGGACAAATAGATATACAAAATAATTCTATCAAATTACGCCAACCGGGTAAAGATCCGAAAATAAATAAGCTACAAAGTTTATCAAACCAAAAAGCAAAATCTCATAGCTCCAACGCTGCCATAAGAATCAAGAGTCACTTCCTTCACCTGTGGCAAAGGCAAGGTAAGAAGACAAAGGGGTGAGCTCAAATAGCCCAGTAGGGTAGACAATTGGTAAGATGTCAAGCAATAATGGTATATTCTAATAACAATATGGGATATGAAACGGACCAATCATGTCTCACTATTAAATATCGAAGTATCAAAGATTAGCATTTAACCCAAAATACATTTCAATAATATGTAGGGTATGCTACAAACATGCGATGACTATGGTGGTCATAAGACCCAAACGTCGAACCAAGTATACAAATATCAAACGCGTACTCCGGAGCATACTAGGAGGCTTCGGCTCTCTAGTATATAACAAATATGTGTCCAAAGGACCCTCTCAATTTGAGAGTTGTTCAACACAGTCAATGTCAATCTTAAATTGACGGTCACAAATGTACAAATTCAAAGTTGTGCATCAATAAGGCACAAATGAGAAGGGGTAAACAATGTTCTCAAGAAGGCAAAAGTGGAGCAATCAATTACAAACGAGCATAGATGAATCAAAAGTGACGAAAGTATAAGCCTTCAAATTTTCGAAGATACCTTTCCACAGTAAAAATCGTATAAGCCCTTACCTCAAACAAGCTTTTGAACAAAAGAAAACCTTAAAGCACCACTCTAGCGCCAATGAGCTTCCCAAGCCTCCTATTCTCTCTCTCTCCGTCACAAAGGAGCAAGAAATCGAGAACAAAAGGGCTAGAAAGAAAATAAAGAAACTATTTATATGAAGGTAAAATTACACTATTCATTCGAAGCAACATAAGTTTTAGTCGACTAAAAAGTTTTAATTCGACTAAAAGGTTTAAATTCGACTAAAAAGTAAGTTTCAGTCAACTAAAAGAGTTTTAATTCGACTAAAAGGCTCAAATTCGACTAAAACACCTTAAATTCGACTAAAAAGTAGCTTTCAGTCGACTGAAAGTACTTTGAGTCGACTGAAAGTATTGTTCATCGACTGAAAGTACTATTAATATTTTTTTTAAACTTAACTTAACACAATAAAGGAAAATTTTGGGGTATTACATTCGCCCCCCTTAAAAGAATTCCGTCCCCGGAATTAAAACATACCTTAAACATTAAAGAGCTGAGGGTGCTTTTCGCGCATAGCATCCTCGAGTTGCCACGTCGCTTCTTCCATTGAATGATTACGCCAAAGTACTTTAACCAACTTAATGGTTTTTGTGCGCAAAATTTGATCCTTGCGGTCCAAGATTTTCACTGGGCGTTCCTCGTACGATAGGTCCTCCCGAATCTCCACAGGTTCGAAATGTATGACATGTGAAGGTTCTGGCACGTATTTCCTCAAGGTTGATACATGAAACACATCATGTATTTACGACAAGCTGGGAGGTAAGGCAACTTGGTAAGCGACCGGTCCAACCCTCCGCAAGATCTCAAATGGTCCGATAAATCTAGGGCTACTAAGCTTGCCCTTCTTCCCAAAACGCATTACTCCCTTCCAAGGCAATACTTTGAGAAATACATGATCTCCCACTTCGAAATTTAGCTCACGTCTTCTATTATCCGCATAACTCTTTTGATGACTTTGAGCCACACTAGCAAATTATCCTCGATGAAACGAACTTTCTCCGAGGTAGCTTGTACTATCTCGGGCCCTAAGGCACCCAAAAGTTTCTCCTCTCCAACTTTGAGCCAACAAATTGGCGTTCTACAGCTCCTCCCATACAAGGCTTCAAATGGTGTCATACCAATACTAGCCTGAAAGCTATTGTGGTAAGCAAACTCCATAAGCGGCAATTGATCAGCCCAACTATTCTTGAAGTTTAACGAGCAAGCCCTAAGAATATCTTCTAAAATTAGAATCGTTCTCTCTGACGGTCCATCACTTTGAGGATGATAAGCCGTACTAAGGTCAAGTTGAGTACCCAATGCTTTTTGCAAACCGTGCCAAAATTTCGACGTAAAACGTGCATCTCTATCCGAAACGATTGAAATGGGTACACCGTGGAGTCGGGAACAATCTCTTGAATGTAAAGTTTGGCTAACCTCTCCAAGCTATAGGTAACCTTAACCGGAATGAAATGTGCTGACTTGGTCAAACGATCAATTATTACCCAAGCCGAATAGTGTCCTTGTCTTGTCCTAGGCAACCCTGACACAAAGTCCATGGCAATACGTTCCCACTTCCACTGAGAGATAGTAAGAGGTTGTAAAGGTCGCGCAGGTCGTTGATGTTCCACTTTAAGTTGCTGACAAGTAAGGCATCGAGCGACAAAATCCTCTATCTCCCTTTTCATATCGTTCCACCAAAACACGTCCCGTAGATCCCGATACATCTTAGTACTACATGGACGAACTGTGAAGCCGGAATTATGCGCGTATCGCAAAATTTCCTCATTTAATCCCACATCAGAAGGAACACATAATCTGTCTCCAAAACGTAATGCCCCCTCGGCGTCAATTCTGAACTCTGGCTGTTTACCTTCGCCAACTTGTTCTCTAATCTTAACAAATTTTGACTCCAAAATCTGAGCTTGCCTAATTCTTTCGATCAAGGTAGGTCGCCCCATTAAATTCGCCAAATAGTTTCCCGTCCCGGCAACCTAAACATCCACACCCAAACTTTCAAGATCCGCAAGAATTTGCTTACGTGAAGTTAAAAGGGCTGCACACGTACCTGTGTTCTTTCGGCTAAGAGCATCGGCGACCACATTAGCCTTCCCCGAATGATACAAGATCTTGCAGTCATAGTCCTTACGCAATTCCAACCATCGACGTTGTCGCATATTCAATTCTTTCTGCGTGAATAAAAACTTAAGACTCTTATTATCTGTGTATATCTCACATGTGCCACCATAGAGATTGTGCCTCCAAATTTTCAAAGCGAAAACCACTGCAGCTAATTCCAAGTCATGTGTTGGGTAGCTCACTTCATACGCTTTGAGTTGTCGTGAGCCATAAGCAATAACTCGCCCATGTTGCATCAATACACATCCCAAACCCTTTCGTGAAGCATCGCTATAAACCGCAAATCCTCCAGTCCCCGAAGGTAGAGAAAGGACCGGAACTGAAACCAATCTTTTCTTTAATTCTAGTAAACTGCGATCAGACTCTTCCAACCACTCGAACCTAACCTTCTTTCGAGTCAATGGAATAACGAGTTTTGAAAACCCCTCAATAAACCTGCGATAATAGCCAGCCAAACCAAGGAAACTACGAACTTCACTTATCGTTCTCGGTCTTTCCCAATTCCACACTGCCTGTACCTTGGATGGATCCACCGCGATCCCATCTTTAGATACCACATGCCCTAAAAACACAACTTTTTCAAGCCAAAACTCACATTTATCAAACTTGGCATAAAACTTCTCTTCCCTCAAAATCTGTAGCACCATACGTAAATGCTCTTCATGTTCTTCCTTACTTCTAGAGTAGATCAATATGTCATCAATAAAGACTATGATGAATTGGTCCAAATATCGCTTGAATACCCAATTCATTAAGTCCATAAATGTTGCAGGTGCGTTAGTTAACCCAAACGGCATTACAACAAACTGATAGTGTCCGTACCTCGTGCGAAAAGTAGTCTTGGATATATCATCCTTCATAATCTTCAATTGGTGGTAACCCGATCTCAAATCAATCTTGGAAAAGTATTTCGCACCTTGAAGTTGATCAAACAAATCGTCAATCCGTGGCAAAGGATACTTGTTGCGAACTGTAATACGGTTCAACTCCCTACAGTCAATACACAATCTCAACGTTGCGTCCTTCTTCTTCACAAATAAAACCGGAGCACGCCAAGGAGAGACGCTTGGGCGAATGAAGCCTTTCTCGAGCAATTCTTGAAGTTGCACCTTAAGTTCTTTGAGCTCGGCTGGGGCCAAACGATAGGGAACCTTAGATATTGGAGCAGCTCCTGGTATAAGATCTATAACAAACTCGATTTCACGATCTGGAGGAAGATCAGGGAGATCCTCCGGAAACACATCCGAAAAGTCATCAACGACATGAAGAGCGGATAAGTTCTTGATGCCAAGGAAAGTGGGTTCGTACCTACGTGGAGGTGCCACAAAGGCTGCAGTCCGTGTCAGCTTCCATGTATGTTGATGTGAGACACAACAAGGGTGGAACAAGGGCAGAGACCAAGGGCTTCCCAGATAGAGCTTGAGGGTCACAGTGCTGCGAGGGCGATGGCACGGGATGAATACACGATGACAGTCAGAGTCCGATGCTTACATCCAGAGTCAGGGTCTTGTATGTTTCTCTCTCTAGAATTCTAGAGTAAGAAAGTGAAAATGTGAGAAAGTGAAGAAGAGGTCCTCCAAATGAATTCTCAAGACCTCTATTTATAGATATTGAGATAATGATGTCATTAACCGACACGTGGCGCTCCCCGGGAGTGACACGTCACTGGGGTCCACGGGTGACGGTGTTCCACGGACTGTCGGATCGCATATTCACCCGGCCTGCTCATCACAGCGTCGCTCTGTCTGTCTGGAAAGACTGGCTCCTACAACGTCGGTGTGGCCAGAGAATCCCCTTGATCTAGCCTCCAATCCAAGCCCTTGCAGAGTCCCACAGGCCTGGCAGCGGTGGAGAAGACCCGACGCCCAACTGCCAGGGGAACTAGGTGCGATGCCCTCCGAAGACATGCTCCCATCTCGGAGTCCGGGGGTCATAGTCCCTAGGGGTGCCGATGCAAGCCCCCAGTGCCGGAGCACGTAGGCCAGTCACGCAGGCACCCTGACGAAGATAGTGTCCCGGAGGAGTCGTCTATTCCACAGGTCGAGGTAGCATCGCAGAGGAGCCGTCTACCTGGCCGGCCAACGTAGTATCCCAGAGGAGCCATCTACCTGGCAGAAGGGAAGTCTTCGTGCCGGAGCACTTAGAGCTCCCTGGCAGAGATAGTGTCCCGGAGGAGTCGCCTATCCCCGCGGGTGAGTCCTTGTACCGGAGCACTCAGAGCATGTCAAGGTAGCATCCCGGAGGAGCCGTCTACCCGACTGGCCGAGGTAGCATCCCGGAGGAGTAGTCTACCTGGCGGAAGGGGAGTTGAAGAGCTCTCTGGCAGAGATAGTGTCCCGGAGGAGTCGCCTATCCCCGCGGGTGAGTCCTTGTGCCGGAGCACTCGGAGCGAGTCAAGGTAGCATCCCGGAGGAGCCGTCTACCCGACTGGCCGAGGTAGCATCCCGGAGGAGCCGTCTACCGGGCGGAAGGGGAGTTGAAGAGCTCCCTAGCAGAAATAGTGTCCCGGACGAGTCGCCTATCCCCGCGGGTGAGTCCTTGTGCCGGAGCACTCGAAGCGAGTCAAGGTAGCATCCTGGAGGAGCCGTCTACCCCACTGGCCGAGGTAGCATCCCGGAGGAGCCGTCTACCTGGCGGAAGGGGAGTTGAAGAGCTCCCTCGCAGAGATAGTGTCCCGTAGGAGTTGCCTATACCTGCGGGTGAGTCCTTGTGCCGGAGCACTCAGAGCGCGTTAAGGTAGCATCCCGGAGGAGCCGTCTACCCGACTGGCCGAGGTAGCATTCCAGAGGAGCCGTCTACCTGGTAGAAGGGGAATTGAAGAGGTCCCTGGCGGTGATAGTGTCCCGGATGAGTCGCCTATCCCCGCGGGTGATGCATACTCCGGAGAGTGGGTCGAAGCATGTTCCATGACCAAGGCAAGGTGCGCATGGTATGATGAATGAGTGTGGTGCCCGGGGGCATGTAACATGATTGTGGCGCATGGGCGCGATGAAGTGCGTAAGGTGCCGGGGGCACGTCTGTGTTAGTGGCGCGGCGCATGGGTGCGAAAGACTGTGTAAAGTGCCGGGGGCACGTTTATGTCAATGGTGGCGCAGGGGCGCCACAGAGTGCGTATGGTGCCGGGGGCACGGTAGTGTGAGAGAGAGCCTGGGGGCACGGCTGTATCAGCGGTGCGGCGCACGTGCGCAACGGAGTATTGAAGTGCGACGCCCGGACGCCGGCGACGGGGATCGCGGAGTTGTGTCAGGACGACGGGGGTCGCGGAGTTGTGTCCGGGCGACGGGGGTCTCGGAGTTGTGTCCGGGCGACGGGGGTCGCGGAGTTGTGTCCGGGCGACGGCGGTCGCAGATTTTTGTCCGGGCGACGGGGGTCGCGGAGTTGTGTATGGTCCCTTGAAGAGAAGTGAATGTGCTAAGGATGGAGGCCAGAGGCCAACCCTTCGGGAAAGGCCAAGGCCAACCTCATGGGGAGGGGAAGCCGAACCCAATGGCGAGGTCGAGGCCGACCCCAAAGGCGAGGTCGAGGCCGACCCCAAGGGGAAGGCCAAGGCCGAGGCCGAACCCAAGGGGGAGGGCAAGGCCAACCTCCTTGGGCGAAGTGCGACGGTCGAAGCGTGATAAGGCTTTCGTGCGAAAATGAACTTCTTAGTGACGAAGTAACGTGACGAAAGTGAGAAGTGCACGTGATTTGAGCGTGCATGCTTTGACCGGTTGTGAGCGTTGAAAATGACTGTTGCTTGTGCGGACCACAGTGGGCCTTTAGGTACGACCAGAATAGGTTGGGAACAGTTCTGAACAGCTATTCGAGTATCCACAATATGATCTAAATATCCTTGACATCCCTTCAGAAGCAAACGCCTGGCTCGCAAGGCAGATATAAGGCAAGACGAAGTAATGGGCGTAGAACCCTTAAACTTGAACTTGGATTGACCGGGAATCCAAAAATGCAGTTCTTTGGCATAGCAATCCAATGAGGCATGGCAGGAAGACAACAAGTCGATACCGAGAATAACGTCAAAATCCCGAATGTCCATAGCTATAAGGTCAGTAGGTAACACTCTACCCTCAATGCGTACCAAGCAAGGCTCGTACACGGTAGATACTAATAAAGATTTCCCCACCGGGGTATCAATCATCAAATCAAACTCTAAAATTTGTGGGTCAGAACCCAACTTACACGCAAGAGAAGGGGTTATAAACGAATGTGTGGATCCAGGGTCAAACAATGCATGAAAAAAATGAGAACCAATCTGAACTGTACCTGCCACTACGTCGTTAGAAGTTGTGGCATCCTTGGCAGTCAAAGCATAAGCACGTCCATATACTCTCGGTCTCTTGTCCCCCATTGGCAGTTTAGCTCCAACCGGAGCTTGAGCATTGGAGGTCTTCTCTTTCTTCGGATACGGGCATTCCATAGCATAATGCCCCACCTTCCCACAGTTGAAACATGAATTTGTCAAACGATGGCAATGCCTATCCCCATGATTCTTGCCACAAGTAGCGCAAACTTTTGTACTCCCTTGAGTTGATTTCATACCTTCTTGTAAAGTTGCTTTCCTCTTGTTCTGACCACCGCTCTTGCTCTTGTCCGAAGTTTCTGCACGACTTCTTTTGTGCCTCAATTCCTCTTGCTCCTTAAAAATTCCTCGTAGTCCATCTCTAGAATTTCGGCCCGTTCAACAACCTTGGCATAAGTCGGAAGCTTTAGAGCCAACAATCTGTTCTTGATGCCGTGCTTCAATCCCTTCTCAAATCTTCTTGCCTTACGATTTTCGGTGTCAACCAAAAGCGGGGCATGCCTTGACAATGAGGTGAACTTCGCCTCATATTCTGCTACTTTCATATCATTCTGTGCTAACTTCAAGAATTCTTCCTCCTTCTGATCTCTTACATTTTAAGGAAAGTACTTCTTGAAGAAAATGTGATGCCAAGGAAAGTGGGTTCGTACTTACGTGGAGGTGCCACAAAGGCTGCAGTCCGCGTCTGCTTCCAAGTATGTTGATGTGAGACACAGTAAGGGCGGAACAAGGGCAGAGACCAAGGGCTTCCCAGACAGAGCTTGAGGGTGGCAGTGCTGCGAGGGCGATAGCGCAGGATGAATATACGAGGACAGTCACAGTCTGATGCTTAGGTCCAGAGTCAAGGTCCTGTATGTTTCTCTCTCTAGGATTCTAGAGTGAGAAAGTGAAAATGTGAGAGTGAAGAAGAAGTTCTGAAAATGTCCAACCTTCTTGTGTTTGTCCCAAATGAATTCTCAAGACCTCTATTTGTAGAGATTGAGATGATGATGTCATTAACCGATACGTGGCGTTCCCCAGAAGTGACACGTCACCAGAGGGTCCACGGGTGCCGGTGCTGCATGGACTGTCAGATTGCATATTCATCCGGCCTGCCCCGCACAGCGTCGTTCTGTCTGTCAGGAAAGACTGGCTCCCACCGTATCGGTGTGGCCAGAGAACCCCCTTGATCTAGCCTCCAATCTAAGCCCTTGCGGAGTCCCACAGGCCTGGCAGCGGTGGGGAAGACCCGATGCCCAACTGCCGGGTGAACTAGGCGCGATGCCCTCCGAAGACATGCTCCCGTCTCGGAGTGCCCGCCGGAGCACGTAGGCCAGTCACGCAGGCACCCTGACGGAGATAGTGTCCTGGAGGAGTCGCCTATTCCGTAGGCCGAGGTAGCATCCCGGAGGAGCCGTCTACCTGGCCGGCCAAGGTAGCATCCCGGAGGAGCCGTCGACCTGGCTGAAGGGGAGTCGTCGTGCCGGAGCACTTGGAGCTCCCTGGCAGAGATAGTGTCCCGGATGAGTCGCCTATCCCCACGGGTGAGTCCTTATGCCGGAGCACTTGGAGCGCGTCAAGGTAGCATCCCGGAGGAGCCGTCTACCCGACTGGCCGAGGTAGCATCCCGGAGGAGCCGTCTACCTGGCGGAAGGGGAGTTGAAGAGCTCCCTGGCAGAGATAGAGTCCCGGAGGAGTCGCCTATCCCCGCGGGTGAGTCCTTGTGCCGGAGCACTCGGAGCGAGTCAAGGTAGCATCCTGGAAGACCCGTCTACCCGACTGGCCGAGGTAGCATCCCGGAGGAGCCGTCTACCTGGCGGAAGGGGAGTTGAAGAGCTCCCTGGCAGAGATAGAGTCCCGGAGGAGTCGCATATCCCCGCGGGTGAGTCCTTGTGCCGGAGCACTCGGAGTGAGTCAAGGTAGCATCCCGGAGGAGCCGTCTACCCAGCTGGCTGAGGTAGCATCCCAGAGGAGCCATCTACCTGGCGGAAGGGGAGTTGAAGAGCTCCCTGGCAGAGATAGAGTCCCGGAGGAGTCGCCTATCCCCGCGGGTGAGTCCTTGTGCCGGAGCACTCGGAGTGAGTCAAGGTAGCATCCCGGAGGAGCCGTCTACCCGACTGGCCGAGGTAGCATCCCGGAGGAGCCGTCTACCTGGCGGAAGGGGAGTTGAAGAGCTCCCTAGCAGAGGTAGTGTCCCGGAGGAGTCGCCTATCCCCGTGGGTGAGTCCTTGTGCCGGAGCACTCGGAGCGAGTCAAGGTAGCATCCCGGAGGACCCGTCTACCCGACTGGCCGAGGTAGCATCCCGGAGGAGCCGTCTACCTGGCGGAAGGGGAGTTGAAGAGCTCCCTGGCAGAGATAGAGTCCCGGAGGAGTCGCCTATCCCCGCGGGTGAGTCCTTGTGCCGGAGCACTCGGAGCGAGTCAAGGTAGCATCCTGGAAGACCCGTCTACCCGACTGGCCGAGGTAGCATCCCGGAGGAGCCGTCTACCTGGCGGAAGGGGAGTTGAAGAGCTCCCTGGCAGAGATAGTGTCCCGGAGGAGTCGCCTATCCCCGCGGGTGAGTCCTTGTGCCGGAGCACTCGGAGTGAGTCAAGGTAGCATCCCGGAGGAGCCGTCTACCCGACTGGCCGAGGTAGCATCCCAGAGGAGCCATCTACCTGGCGGAAGGGGAGTTGAAGAGCTCCCTGGCAGAGATAGTGTCCCGGAGGAGTCGCCTATCCCCGCGGGTGAGTCCTTGTGCCGGAGCACTCGGAGCATGTCAAGGTAGCTTCCCGGAGGAGCCGTCTACCCGACTGGCTGAGGTAGCATCCCGGAGGAGCCGTCTACCTGGCGGAAGGGGAGTTGAAGAGCTCCCTGGCAAAGATAGTGTCCCGGAGGAGTCGCCTATCCCCGCAGGATGATGTACACTCCGGAGAGTGGGTTGAAGCATGTTCCATGACCAAGGCAAGGTGCGCGCGGTGTGATGAATGAGTGTTGTGCCCGGGGGCATGATGACATGATTGTGGCGCATGGGCGCGATGAAGTGAGTAAGGTGCCGGGGGCACGTCTGTGTCAATGGTGGCGCATGGGCGCAACAGAGTGCGTATGGTGCCGGGGGACGGTAGTGTGACAGAGAGCCTGGGGGCACGACTGCATCAGCGGTGCGGCGCACGGGCGCGACGAAGTGTTGAAGTGCGACGCCCGGATGCCGGCGACGGGGTCGCGAATTTTGTCCGGGCGACGGGGGTTACGGAGTGACGTACGGACGACGGCGACGGGGGTCGCAGAAATGTCATCCGGGTGACGGGGGTCGCGGTGTTGACGTCCGGGCGACGGGGGTCGCGAAGGATGCAAGGCCTCTTGGAGAGAAGTGAAGGTGTTAAGGATAGAGATCAAAGGCCAACCCATAGGGGGAGGCCGAGGCCGACCCCCATGGGGAGGCCGAGGCCGACCCCAATGGGGAGGCCGAGGCCGACCCCAAGGGGAAGGCCAAGGCCAAGGCCGACCCCAAGGGGGAGGCCAAGGCCAACTTCCTTGGCCAAGTGCCATGGCGCGTCGACGGGTGATGGGCAAAGTGCGACGGTCGAAGTGTCATGACGCTTTGCACGAAAAAGAGCTTCTTAGTGACGAAGTAACGTGACGAAAGTGAGAAGTGCACGTGACTTGAGCGTGCATGCTTTGACCGGTTGTGAGCGTTGAAAATGTCTATTGCTTTTGCGGACGTGTCATGCAGAATGGGACCACAGTGGGCCTTTGGGTACGACCAGAATAGGTTGGGAACATAAGCCCCTTGCGTGTGGTGTGCGCAGAGGGGCAACCCACGCGGGCACCGCACGCATAAACACTTAGCAAGATTTTGATGTTGTTTGGCCGGCGAGTTGTTCACGTCGTCAATGCATGATGATGATGAAGAGTAGGTGGCTCGAGCCACCTCGTGCACCGTCTACGAAAGCTTGGAATGCTTGGTGGTTGAGACAAAGGCACGACGGACGACGAGTGTCGCGGAGACGTCACCTGGGCGATGGGCGACAAGCGACACGGAGACGGCGCACGGGCGCTGGCGACGGGGGTCGCGGAGACGGCGCCCGAGCGTGGGCGACAAGGGTCGAGGAGACGGCGCACGGGTGCGGGCGACAAGGGTCGCAGAGACGGTGCCCAGGCGATGGATGACGAGTGTCGAATAATGAGTTGGAGTAGGTGGTTCGAGCTACCTCGCGCACCACCTACCAAGGATGTTGATGTCGAGCGACATCGTCATGAGGGGCGCGACAAGGGCGCAGTCGGACGTCACAATGCAGGGGCAGTCCACGACCGGCGCATGTGCGCGGGCGATGCACGTCGGTCTATGTTGTAAAAACAAAATTCTTTTTTTTAAGTTGCAGGCATTGGATGTCGGCCATGATGTGAAGGTGAGAAGGTCGAAGGTGGCGGGGTGGACTTGGGTGTGGTGACCGAAGGGAAGAGGTTAGACGCGAGGCGCGTGTTGGTCGTCATGATGAGTTTTTTTTTTTTTTTGTGCATGCTTGGTGTGGTATGAAGCCGAAGAGTGGCCTTGGTGATGGAGGCCGTAGTGGGCATGGAGGATGGTCATGCGTTAGAGTTGAAGGTTGGCCGCGGGTGAAGAAAAGAAGATGAAGGTTGAAGGTGGGTGAAGGTGGAATGTGGAGGGAGGTTCGGCCATGGGGGAAGGATGGGAAGAGTTGAAGGTTGAAGGTTGAAGGGTGAACAGAGGGAGGGGTCGACCTCGGCCTTGGGTGGGGCGTGAGGGTCGGCCTTGGGCAAGGCATGGGGGTCAGCCTTGGGGAGGGGGTTGGGGAGGCCGAGGCCGAAGGAGGGGAGGGAGAAGATGGAGGGGAGAAAGGAAGGGGAAATGAGGGGAGGGGGAAGATGGAGGGGAGAAAGGAAGGGGTAATGAGGGGAAGAAGGTGGCGGCGGCGGCGGCGGGGTACCGCTGGTGGCCGAGGGGCGGGGGAGAGAAGAGAGGGAGGTGGGGGCGAGGCCGAGGGGTCGGCGCCGGCGAGGGAGGGCTGCCGGCGAGGCCGAAGGGGATGGCGGCGCGTGGAAGGATGGGCGACGGCTGCGCATGGTAAAGAGAAAGAGAAAGAGATGATTAGGGTTTCTTTGCATTAGGGTTTGTGAGAGAAGAGAGGCGCGGGTCGGGTTCAGGTGGGTCGGGTTCTGGTGGGTCTGACATATGGGCGTAGAAAGAGAGAAAGAGGGAGGCGCGGGTCGGTTCGGGGCGAGTTCGGGCGCTCGGGTAATCTGGGTTTGCGGGTAAGGTTTGCCCAGATTTTTTGAAATTCAAATAAAATAATAATATAATAATATATATATATATATATATATATATATATATATATATTTTTGGGCAGCCCTAAGGAGGGAGCCCCCAAGAATATTTTCACAATTTTAAAGATGAGAGTGAGAGAAATGGGATGGGAGAAAGATGAAGCTTTTCCACAAGAAAGAGAGAGTCGTGTTTTGAAGTGGGGAAGGGGTGATAGGGTGTTGGATGGTGAGAGGGAGAGTGAATGGAGGTATAGAGAGAGTGATGAGAGCATGAATGTGAGGAGTAGTGGGAAATATGAAAAACTTGAAAATTTTTCTAAGTGTTGAAATTTTTTTTTTGGAGTTCGGGCAAGGATGCTAAGGGGAGGCCGTTGAGGGTGGTGATTGATGACCGGTTGCGAAAAAAAATGAATTTGTTCTTCTAAGTGTTGTGTTGAGACAAGGATGTCGAGGGAGACCACTGAGGATGATCATCGATGACCGATTGCGAAAAAAAAATGAAATTTTTTCTAAGTGTTGTGCTGAGACAAGGATGCCGAGGGAGACCACTGAGGATGATCATCGATGACCGATTGCGAAAAAAAATGAAAGTTTTTCTAAGTGTTGTGCTGAGACAAGGATGCCGAGGAAGACCACTGAGGATGATCATCGATGACCAGTTGCGAAAAAAAAATGAATTTTTTTTTCTAAGTGTCAAAAAAAAGTGAATGAAGGATGATGATGCGACCGTAGTAGCGCAGCTCGAGCCACCCCGCGCACCACGTACCAAGTCGTTGCAATGTGAGGCCGAAGGGATTGGGAAGGGGTGAAGCCCCCAAGGGAGTGGGTGATGGCATGAAGGGTGATATCAAGAGACTTGTGCAAGAGCAATATAACTTGAAAATTTTCTAAGTCTGGAAAATGGAACTTCATTGATAACGAAGGATAGGCAGCATGCCTTGATACATGGGTATGACGTACATGGAAACTTGCAAAATGAACGAAAAAATTACAAGTGTGGAAAATGCACTAAGGCATGCCCTTATGTCCCGTACTTAGAGTTTGAGCTCTCCGGACGCAATCTTGTCAGCGAAGACAAACTTGAGGCCCATGCACCACTTGAGGCCGTGACCGACCTTCCGATGATAGGGGCAGTAGTTGTGATGGGCTAAGTCTTCTGGGGTAGGTTCATTGTCGACATTGGGCAGGGTTATGGCATTGTCGTCGATCCATGTCTCAAGGAGATCTCTAACAGTCTTCAAGTCACACGGGTATTCGGGGGTAGGCATCGACTGCCCTCTCTTGTCAGGACGCCCGTCCCTTCCTTGGGACTGACGCTTGTGGTTGTTGTCATCGTTAATAGATGCTTCCATCATCGTGGCCAAGGCAATATGAGGTTGGGGCTTTGGGGTCTTTGATGAACCGACCGAGTCATAGGTGCGTCGTGCAGCTTCCTTGAGATGTCTCCAAGACCAAAGATGGAGGTTTTCAAGGTAGACCCTGTAGGTGTCCTTCATGTTCTTGATGCAAATGGGTACAAGGGTTTCATCTTTGCTGAAGTCAGTGCACTCCAAGCACTTGTGATGAAATCGCGTAACATAGGTGTTGAGGTCTTCCCCGGGATTCTGGCGGATCCCGGCAATGTCAACGATGGTCACACGTTCCGTCTCATAGTGAAACTTGTCAAGGAAGAGCTGGACCATGTCGGACCATGAGTGGATAGTACTGTCAGGAATCTGATGATACCAAGAGTAGGCGAGGCCAGTCAGGGACTTGTGAAATTCTCGAAGCTTCAAAGTGTCGTCTTCCCCGTAGTGCTCGAGGGAGCCAGCAAAACGGGTGAGATGCTCGTGGGCGTTGCCTTCTTTGCCGTTGAACAATGTGAAGGATGGTTGCTTGTACTTGACGGGGTAAGGCTTGGTAGCGAGGCTGCCAGAGTAGGGAGCTTGGCCTGACAGCTTAGAGGGGGAGTGGGGTAAGGATGACTGCTTGAGACGGTGAAGGAGGGCATCAAGGTCATGCTTGGTGACGTACGACGCATGTGAGGTTTTGTGCCCTGTCGTGATGATCCAAGCACCAGAGCCCCCAGACGGTGCAACCTGAGGCATTGAGGAGATGACGATGGTAGAGAGGGGTTGGTGGTGGTGAGCAACTTGTTGGGGCATGGTTTACACATGGGTAGTGTCAACTGCTAGAGGCCGGTCGTCAGGAAAGGTCGACTGGAGTAAGCCGGGGGAATGACTTGTGTTTAGGTTTCGACTAGTTATGTTCAGGTTAGGCTCCATCTCAATTGATTCGTGAGTCTCCGAAGTGCTTCGAGCAAGGGCAAGGCGTGGCGCCGGGGGCTGAGGTGCCGCGAGTCCTACTGTCCAGGGCCCGGAGGACCAAGGCAGTGGTGGTCGCGATACTGGGACCTGAACAGTGTCCAAAACTAGCCCAGGCCCTGAAGGTTGGATATGAGCAGGAAGGGGCCAAACCTGGAACTTGGGATGACACGGGGTGAGTAATGGGCACAGGGTGCAGAGCTCTAAGGCTTCGGGAAGTCGGTGATTGTGAAGTCAAGACTTGGATTGATTTTTGCATTTGTAAGATGGTTGTCATAAGAGTGGCTATAGTGGGCGAAAACCGTTGGATGGCCGCATTGACTGCAACTTGTATGTCAGGTGCGGTAGTTTGTGGCTGGTCTTGGAGACGCATAGCACTAGTCCCTTCTTGTTCGCCGAGGTGATCCTCCTCTTGCACGGTGTGGGTGAGGCCTTGGCTGGTAGCCCTTGTAACTCTTCGTTGTATAGGCATGGAGACTGAGTGCAGAAGATAGACAGACTGCAGTACGATGCTCACCTCCCCAGCGGAGTCGCCAAAATGATGCCAAGGAAAGTGGGTTCGTACTTACGTAGAGGTGCCACAAAGGCTGCAGTCCGCGTCAGCTTCCAAGTATGTTGATGTGAGACACAGCAAGGGTGGAACAAGGGCAGAGACCAAGGGCTTCCCAGACAGAGCTTGAGGGTGGCAGTGCTGCGAGGGCGATAGCGCAGGATGAATATACGACGACAGTCACAGTCTGATGCTTAGGTCCAGAGTCAAGGTCCTGTATGTTTCTCTCTCTAGGATTCTAGAGTGAGAAAGTGAAAATGTGAGAGTGAAGAAGGAGTTCTGAAAATGTCCAACCTTCATGTTTTGTCCCAAATGAATTCTCAAGTTCTCTATTTGTAGAGATTGAGATGATGATGTCATTAACCGACACGTGGCGTTCCCTAGAAGTGACACGTCACCAGAGGGTCCACGGGTGCCGGTGCTCCACGGACTGTCAGATCGCATATTCATCCGGCCTGCCCCGCACAGCGTCGCTCTGTCTGTCAGGAAAGACTGGCTCCCACCGCATCGGTGTGGCCAAAGAACCCCCTTGATCTAGCCTCCAATCCAAGCCCTTGCGGAGTCCCACAGGCCTGGCAGCGGTGGGGAAGACCCGACGCCCAACTGCCAGGTGAACTAGGCGCGATGCCCTCCGAAGACCTGCTCCCGTCTCGGAGTGACCCGGGGGTCATAGTCCCTAGGGGTGCCGACGCAAGCCCCCAGTGCCGGAGCACGTAGGCCAGTCACGCAGGCACCCTGACGGAGATAGTGTCCTGGAGGAGTCGCCTATTCGCAGGGCCGAGGTAGCATCCCGGAGGAGCCGTCTACCTGGCCGGCAAAGGTAGCATCCCGGAGGAGCCGTCTACCTGGCGGAAGGGGAGTCTTCGTGCCGGAGCACTTGGAGCTCCCTGGCAGAGATAGTGACTCAAAGGATTCGCCTATCCCCGCGGGTGAGTCCTTATGCCGGAGCACTTGGAGTGCGTCAAGGTAGCATCCCGGAGGAGCCGTCTACCCGACTGGCCGAGGTAGCATCCCGGAGGAGCCGTCTACCTGGCGGAAGGGGAGTTGAAGAGCTCCCTGGCAGAGATAGTGTCCCGGAGGAGTCGCCTATCCCCGTGGGGAAGTCCTTGTGCCGAAGCACTCGGAGCGAGTCAAGGTAGCATCCCGGAGGAGCCGTCTACCTGGCGGAAGGGGAGTTGAAGAGCTCCTTGGCAGAGATAGTGTCCCGGAGGAGTCGCCTATCCCCGCGGGTGAGTCCTTGTGCCGGAGCACTCGGAGTGAGTCAAGGTAGTATCCCGGAGGAACCGTCTACCTGGCGGAATGGGAGTTGAAGAGCTCCCTGGCAGAGATAGTGTCCCGGAGGAGTCGCCTATCCCCGCGGGTGAGTCCTTGTGCCGGAGCACTCGGAGCATGTCAAGGTAGCATCCCGGAGGAGCCGTCTACCCGACTGGCCGAGGTAGCATCCCGGAGGAACCGTCTACCTGGCGGAAGGGGACTTGAAGAGCTCCCTGGCAAAGATAGTGTCCCGGAGGAGTCGCCTATCCCCGCAGGATGATGTACACTCCGGAGAGTGGGTTGAAGCATGTTCCATGACCAAGGCAAGGTGCGCGTGGTGTGATGAATGAGTGTGGTGCCCGGGGGCATGATGACATGATTGTGGCGCATGGGCGCGATGAAGTGAGTATGGTGCCGGGGGCACGTATGTGTCAATGGTGCGGCGCATGGGCGCGACGGAGTGCGTAATGTGCCAGGGGCACGTTTGTGTCATTAGTGGCGCATGGGCGCGACAGAGTGCGTATGGTACCGGGGGCACGGTAGTGTGACAGAGAGCCTGGGGGCACGGCTGCATCAGCGGCGCGGCGCACGGGCGCGGCGAAGTGTTGAAGTGTGACGCCTGGACGCCGGCGACGGGGGTCGCGGAGTGACGTCCGGACGACGGCGACGGGGGTCGCAGAGATGTCATCCAGGCGACGGGGGTCGCGGTGTTGACGTCCGGGCGACGGGGGTCGCAAATGATGCAAGGCCTCTTGGAGAGAAGTGAAGGTGTTAAGGATAGAGATCAAAGGCCAAACCATAGGGGAAGTCCAAGGCCAACCCATAGGGGGAGGCCAAGGCCAACCTCAAGGAGAGGCCGAGGCCGACCCCCATGGGGAGGCCGAGGCCAAGCCCGACCCCAAGGGGGAGGCCAAGGCCAACTTCCTTGGGCAAGTGCCATGGCACGTCGACGGGTGATGGCCGAAGTGCGACGGTCTAAGTGTCATGACACTTTGCGCGAAAAAGAGCTTCTTAGTGACGAAGTAACGTGACGAAAGTGAGAATTGCACGTGACTTGAGCGTGCATGCTTTGACCGGTTGTGAGCGTTGAAAATGTCTGTTGCTTGTGCGGACGTGTCATGCAGAATGGGACCACAGTGGGCCGTTGGGTACGACCAGCATAGGTTGGGAACAAAATGTTTTTGAACCGTTCCCAAGTCATGGGATGATCAGCATTGATCCTCTGTGTGTGCTTGACCATCTTCCACCAATGGTCAGCTTCATCATCCAACATGAATACTGCATACGCCACCTTTTTCTCATCACTGGTATCCCAAAGGTCGAACACCTTCTCACTTTGGTTCACCCACGCTTCAGCCTTCTCCGGATCGGGTTCTCCTCTAAAGGCGGGCACTAACTTTTTGAATTTCTCCACATTTCCAGTCTTAACACCATCATTTGGCCCATTGTTCTTATTTTGTTGTAGCGGTACCCCGTTACCTCCTACAATTAGGTTCGCCAAATTCTGAAATCCGTGTACAATGGCTTCAGCAACTCCGTCATTCGTTGGTGGACCGTGAGGTTCGTTGGCGTTACGATTAGAACGCCTACGAGGCATGGTACTCCTAGCACATCAAACGAAACTGTATAAGCCTATATAATGTACAAAAGATAAAAGCGAAATCAAAATAAATCTCGCAACGTCTTAGACCTAGGCTCACCCCAGTCTACAGAATCACAAACCTAAGCTCTAATACCAACCCTGTCACGCCCCCAAACTGGGAGGCCGCGACTTCAAAGCAAACCTCATGATATACTATTACCATATAGATGATGATGGTATAAACAGAGCACTAAAAGCCTCCAAACTTACCATATCTAACAAAAGTCTATTAGAGCGCGTTCCAAAAATATGCCCTTACAAAAGATTTCTAATCGTAGCGGACAAATAGATATACAAAATAATTTTATCAAATTACGCCAACCGGGTAAAGATCCGAAAAGAAATAAACTACAAAGTTTATCAAACCAAAAGGCAAAATCTCATAGCTCCAACGCTGCCATAAGAATCAAGAGTCACTTCCTTCGCCTGTGGCAAAGGCAAGGTAAGAAGACAAAGGGGTGAGCTCAAATAGCCCAGTAGGGTAGACAAATGGTAAGATGTCAAGCAATAATGGTATATTCTAATAACAATATGGGATATGAAACGGACCAATCATGTCTCACTATCAAATATCGAAGTATTATGCTGTTTGGGATCTTGGAAAGCAGAGTTGCCGTCCCTAATGCCTCGGTTATAATTAACCGTAGTTTTCCTGGTTGGTCCTTTATAAATAACTACCAATTTTCCGTTAATGGTAGAATTTGGGTTTTATGGAATCCCAAAGTTGCTAATGTTACTTGTATTGGTATGTCAGATCAAATAATTCACTGTCAAGTGAAATTAATAGATAAGTTGCCTCCTTTTTTTGTTTCCTTTGTGTATGGTTCTAATAATTCTGGTGAAAGATTTGTGCTCTGGCAGGAGCTTGAGTATAGGTCTCGCCTATTTGGGAATGATCCCTGGTTGGTTCTTGGTGAATGCTATTCAGAGTCCGAGTGAGAAGTTAGGGGGTAGCAATAGATGGCCTCGCTAATATCAGGAGTTCCATGATTGTTTAATTACTTCAGAACTTTCAGATTTGAAGTATTCTGGTTGTTTTTATACTTGGACTAACTGTCAGGATGATGGTGATACTATTTGTAGGAAGCTTGACCGTGTCCTTGTTAACGATACTTGGATCTCTAATTTTCCTAAATCTGAAGCGGTTTTTCGTCCTAGAGGTATTTCTGATCATTCACCCATCCTCGTTCACTCTCTTGTCAAAGTTGACAAGGTGCCCAAGCCGTTTAAATTTTTTGATATATGGGCCAATCACCATAAGTTTTTGCCTCTGGTTGCTAAAGTGTGGGGCACGCCCCTTGCGGGTTGTGCAATGTTCAGGGTTGTCAGGAAGCTTAAGTTGCTTAAGATTCAGCTTAAGGACTTCAATAAGGAACACTTTAGCAACATTTCGGGTAGACTTAATGAGGCTAGAGCTTCCTTGGAGTATGCTCAGAGTATGTTAGCTTTGAACCCTCTTGACCCTGTGTGGCGTCGGATTGAAAAGGAGAAGCTTGAGCTTTTTGCTAGAGTGAGTGGTGAGGAGGAGAGTTTTCTCAAGCAAAAATTTGGGATTCACTGGCTTGATGTGGGAGATAAAAATAACAATTTTTTCTTTAAGTCAGTTAATAAGAGAAGGAATTTTAATAAAATTAGTTCTATTCTTCGATATGACGGGACTATCCTTGAAGACTCGGATTTGGTTAAGGCTTCAATTGTTGACCATTTTTAGAGTTTGTTGGGGACCCGTGGTCCGGGTCACTATCCAGGTTTGTCTGATCTGAGGAACTGGATGTCGAAATCCCTATCTGATTCTCAGCAGCTTGAGATGGGTCGTGAGGTTACTAAGGATGAGATTCGGAAGGTTTTCTTCTCTCTCAAGGATGGTAAATCCCCTAGTCCTGATGGGTATAACGCCCTCTTTTTTAAAAGGGCTTGGCATATTGTGGGGGAAGAGATTGTGGAAGCGATTCAAGATTTTTTTGGTAATGGTCAGCTTCTCAAAGAAGTTAACCATACTTTCCTTGTCTTAATTCCCAAAGTGACTAATCCCTCAAGCCTTAATGATTACAGGCCTATTTCTTGTTGTAACACGATTTATAAGTGCATAGCCAAGATCATTGCTAATCGTGTTAAGGTGGTGCTTGGGGACCTCATTGATCCTTCCCAGACGGCCTTTGTTGCCTCTCGAAGTATTGCAGATAATATCCTCTTGTCTCAGGAGCTCATGCGAAACTACCATCGGGAGGATTTCAGGGTTCCTAGATGTGCCATGAAGGTGGATTTGATGAAGGCCTATGATTGTTTGCATTGGGAATTTCTCTTTGATGTGTTGATTTGCCTTAGATTTCCCCCCATGGTTATTAGATGGATCAAAGCCTGTGTCTCGAACACGAGCTTTTCGATCATTATTAACGGGGAATCTAATGGTTTCTTTCGGGGTAGGCGTGGTATTAGGCAGGGGGATCCTATGTCCCCCTACCTTTTTGTTATTTGCATGGATGTTCTTACAGGGATGTTGCAGAGACTAGTAGTTGGTAGTCAGTTTCGTTACCACTGGAGGTGCCAAAAGGATGGTATATTCCAGCTTGCCTTTGCTGATGATCTCATGCTTTTTTGTCGGGGTGACCTTCCATCGGTTCAGGTCTTGAAACATGGGCTCTCTGTATTCTAGCAGTTCTCGGGACTTGTTCCCTATCCGAATAAGAGCCATGTTTTTTTCTCTGGTGTTGAGCCTTCTACCAAGACTTTGATCTTTTCTTGTCTTGGCTTTCTTGAGGGAGTGCTCCCTATGCGGTATCTGGGAGTCCCTCTGATTTCCACTTGTTTGCGGAAAGAGGACTGTCAGCCTCTTCTGGACCGCATCGTGAAGAAAGTCAAACATTGGACTTGTAATTACTTGTCGTATGCTGGTCGGGTCCAACTGATTAGATCAGTTTTGTTCTCTATCCAGGTGTATTGGGCTTCAGTTTTTATCCTACCAAAGAAAGTGATTCTAGATATGGAGAGGATATTTCGAGCTTTCCTTTGGAAGGGTACGGGACTTTGTACTACGGGAGCCAAGGTGGCTTGGGCTGATGTTTGTTGTCCTGAGGTTGAGGGTGGCCTGGGTATTAAGCAGATTGAGGTGTGGAATTTTGCTGCCATTTCTAGGCACATTTGGTCCATCATATCTTTCAGGTCGGACTCCCTTTGGCCGCGGTGGGTCAAGTCCAATATTCTAATAGGAAGGAGTTTTTGGGAGGTCTCGTGCCCCAACGATTGTAGCTGGTCTTGGCGTAAGATTCTCATGGTTAGGGATATGATTCGCTCTTTCCCTCGGTATATTGTTGGGGATGGTAGAAGAATCTCTCTGTGGTTTGATTGGTGGCACCGGATTGGCCCTATCATCCCTACCCTTTCTGGTAGGATTATTTCTGACTCGGGTCTGGATAGGCGAGCGAGAGTTTCTAATGTGATCCTTGGCTCATCGTGGTGCTGGCCTATGTCCAATACCCTTGAGCTCATGGAGTTGCGCGAGAGTACCCCTAGCTCTTTTCGTCCTGCCCCGGATATGCCTGATAGGATTGTATGGACGGTTAGTGGTTCTGGGGATTTCTCCATTGCGAGTACGTGGGATGCCCTTCGTCATAAGCGGCCGCTTGTTAGATGGGCATGCTTACTGTCGTGTAAGTGCCGTGTTCCACGTCATAATTTCGTCTTATGGCTGGCCATTAGGGAGAGGTTAAGTACGCAGGATAGGCTTTTTGCTTTTCATGTCATTCCTAGTATGAGCTGTGTTTTCTGTCGCATTCCTTTTGAGTCCCATGATCATCTATTTTTTAACTGCCCTTTCACGTTCAGATTATGGTCTATTATTCAAAAGAAATGCAATTTTAACTGGCCTATGTTGAGTTGGCAGGGTATGGTTGATCGAGCTTCTTCTGAGTGGCAGGGCCCTGGATTCCCGGCATCGGTCTGTCGGATAGCGTTTGCGGCGTTGGTGTACTATATCTGGGGAGAGCGGAATTCTCGTTCCTTCCAGAATAAGTATACTGATGTGGTTTCTTGTTCTGTAGGTCTTGTGCAGATCATCCGGTGGAGGTTATTCTCTTGTAGAAAAGTGGCCAATACCCCGACTAACCGATGGTTCCAGGGTGAATGGCAGCTCCCCGACTCCATATTCGTCTGATTATGTCATTGTTTGGTTAGATTATTTTTGGGTGATCGGTCCGTGTTAAGACAGACCGTTGCAGCTTCTAGCTTGTTATATCACAGCTTTAGTGTGTTGGTCTTTTCACTAGGACCTCCAGATTCCATGTGGCCTTCTCCTCTGGTCCCTACTGGGTCTTTGTATGTCTTTGCTGATCTAGTTCTAGTGTTATGTATTAACCTTTTCTTTTGTTGCCAGTGTGGCATGTTCTGCCTAGCTTAGGTTTTCTCTTCGCTCTTGCTTAGCAAGACTTGCGTTTTGTTGCTGTTTTCCTGGGGTATGCCCCTTGCAGATGTTGTACTTTTGTTTCATCGGTTGATATATATTTTTATTTACCGGAAAAAAAAAATCGAAGTATCAAAGATTAGCATTTAACCCAAAATACATTTCAATAATATGTAGGGTATGCTACAAACATGCGGTGACTATGGTGGTCATAAGACCCAAACGTCGAACCAAACATACAAATATCAAACGCGTACTCCGGAGCATACTAGGAGGCTTCGGCTCCAAGCTTTTGAACAAAAGAAAACCTTAAAGCACCACTCTAGCGCCAATGAGCTTCCCAAGCCTCCTATTCTTTCTCTCTCCGCCGCAAAGGAGCAAGAAATTGAGAACAAAAAGGCTAGAAAGAAAATAAAGAAACTATTTATATGAAGGTAAAATTACACTATTCATTCGAAGCAACATAAGTTTTAGTCGACTAAAAAGTTTTAATTCGACTAAAAGGTTTAAATTCGACTAAAAAGTAAGTTTCAGTCGACTAAAAGAGTTTTAATTCGACTAAAAGGTTTTAATTCGACTAAAAACCTTAAATTCGAGTAAAAAGTACCTTTCAGTCGACTAAAAGTAATGTTCATTGACTAAAAGTACTATTCATTTGACTGAAAGTACTATTAATATTTTTTTTAAAACTTAACTTAAAACAAGAAAGGAAAATTTTGGGGTATTACATTCTCCCCCCTTAAAAGAATTCCGTCCGCGGAATTACAACATACCTGAAACATCAAAGAGCTGAGGGTGCTTTTCGCGCATAGCATCCTCGAGTTCCTGTAACGCCCCAGATTTTTCTTTATTTATTTTTTATCAGGATACTTGTGTAAGTACGAAATAAAATGTATTGTGACTTTGAATTAAATAGTGGGCCTATAAATCAATTGACGTTTTTCTTTGTGGAAAGTATGTTATACTTTTGGGATTAGATGATCCAATTTAAATTTGGGCTTTAGTTTGACCCATTTATAAAGTTAGAGAATTTTGGGACTTAATGGGTATTTTGCAATTCTAATTGTTTTAGGCATATAATTACATTCCTTTTAGGGTGATGATTTATGTACATTATAATTCCTAGGAGCATAAACTTCAGAAGAGCCTCCAAAGAATCTCTAGGAAGAATACTCTTCAGATTTTGGTCATTACATTGAGGTAAGATCTTATTTTGATATTGGGATTGAGGTTTGTGGTAAAAGCCTACATAAGCTAATGTGATTGATAGAGTCTAATAGAAATTTTGGGTATCTTTATATTAGGGTTTTTGATATAATTGGTTTGAAGAGATCAAGACTTGGAGTTGATTTACGCAATTGAGGTAAGGGTTTTCTCACGCATTTACCCCATCCGAATTCTGATTATCGATCCGTTCATCAATTAATTGATTCTTTAAAGAGATCTATTGATTCTTTAGAACCCTAATTACATTCTTGATCCTTACGCTAAATAGTTCTTTGTACTTTCGATTATTGACTTTGATTCGTGATCTTTTTGTTGTAAATCTTTGTAGCACGTTCAAGAGTCCGTAACTTTTTCGTTCCTTGTCCAATTTCAGTATTTTTACACTTTTTGAAAACCTCAAGCAGTGTACTACAACTTTTTAGTATTGGGATTTTCGAAATTCCAAGTGATCGATATTCAGAAAATAGACCTAAACATTGTTATGCTTATATTTCTGCCAATTCAGGTCAGCCAATTTCGATTTACTGTATCTTATTTGTTTCTCATTTTTTCTTAATGATCTTGGACATTCTGAAATCCTTGAAGAGTCTTCTTCAACTTTGTAGTTTAAGGTTTTATCATAATCCGTTTGGTTCTTGGTCAAAATTGAGTTCGAAAATTATTTATCAGTGCAGACTTTTCTGTTTTTGACACTGTAAATCAGCCCATTTCGATTTGTTCTATCTCCTTTGTTTCTCATTGGTTTTTCATGATTCTAGACAATATGGAAACCTTAAAGAGTCCTCTTAAACTTCTTAGTTTTGTGTTTTATCAGAATCTATCTATTTTCTGATCAAATTCAGTTTGAAAGTTATTCATCGGTGTAAAAGTTGATGTTTGACACTGCAAATCAGCTTGCTTTGACTTGTTCCATCTTATTCGTTTCTTATCGGTTTTTGATGAACTTAGACATTACAAAATCAGCAACGAGTCCTCTTCAACTTTTAGGCTTTGTGTTTTCTTAGAATTTGTTGATTTCATTGTTGAATTTAGCCCTTAAATAAAACTATTCTGCATAGAATCGCGTGAACGAAAATGACTTTGTCTGCTTCAAATTTTTGGTGTTTATTAAGTTGATTTGGTATATGTTTTAATAATCTGGCGAGCCATGTCACAGTGTATGTGACTTATCTATTTCCGACTTACCCACGTGGATTGGAACGTGGGCTAGCTCAGCGGGATGAGCTGGAGATCGCGATCTTAATTTCTGAACCTTGTCTCACGTGTCAGTGATGGCACGCGTGACACATTTCTGAATGGCTCCCATGGTCTTCGTCTTTGTTCTGATTGAACATTTAGATTTTGATATCTGATCTATTTGAAGATATTTTCGAACTTATCTTAAGTATTATTGAATTCACTAGAGTCTTTTTGAAACATAAGATGTCATTATCAGAGCTTAAGGAAACGTTTCGAACTTAATATTGTATTGTCCGTTGGTACAAGCTATTTGACCTTGTTTCTAATCTGATTTCTGAATTGAAAATTAGTGCATTGGTTTTGGTACTCACCATGCACCTTGGTATCGTACTTTATCAACTCCAAGTACTATTATTGATATAGCGTGCTTTGTGCTCTGTGGGTGGGTGTGTGCGATTATCTTTACTGGGCTTGGTGCTCACCCTTTTTACTTTCAGGTTATCAGCCAGTGTTTGGAACTGTGCAAAGGAATTATAAGGCATGGCTAAGTAAGAAAATTTTTAGGGAAGGATTTTTCGATTACATTTATTGTCGAATAGATTTTGCTTTAGATTTTATATTGGAGCTCCTTGTAAGAGTAATTGAGGTCAATGTAACTGTTTTGAGCCAGTGTGGCATTTATTGATGTTTCTTGGAGACTTACTCTTAGATGCTCTGAATACCCAATTGGGAGACTTTTGGATACTTTGAGATTTTCTGCCTTTGTTTATTTGAAATTAACGCTTTAAAAAAAACCGGGGCGTTACAGTTGGTATCAGAGCTTAGGTATGAGATTCTGTAGACTCTTAGAGCTTAGATGATATGTGATTGTGATTAGACTTAGAGAAGGTGGATTAGGTTTTGAAAGTTATTTGATGTTTCAGTATAAGATTGAGATTTGAGTCGAGCATGCAGTGGTAGACCCCATGTTACCTGCCTTTAGAACTTGAAATCTGAAGCGTTAACCATAGCGGGTGCTCAAAGGATAAGATTTTGATATTCTGGTGTCTTTGAGTAGCTCTAGTAGCTAGTAGCTATAAGCGGTAGTGGATGTGATAACTTAGAGACTTGAAACGTTAGTGGATGCGCCATACATGTGAATGTGGCATCAGATTTTAAATCCTTTTAAGGTAATAGATATCTTCGTGATGGACTTGGTTATTAGTTTGAACTGGTTTGATTCGAGAAATTCAGTGCGCAATGAAAGTACACTAATTACAACTTTCAACCTCTGGTTTGATGTCATAAATACTTCGAGGTTGAAATTTCATTCTACAGTGTGAGGAATGTAATGACTTCTGTTGGAAGGCAAAAAGCTACTTTTGATGATTAAAGAACACTCAATTCCGAGGACGGAATTATCTTAAGTGGGGGAGAATGTAACGCCCCAGATTTTTCTTTATTTATTTTTTATCAGGATACTTGTGTAAGTACGAAATAGAATGTATTGTGACTTTGAATTAAATAGTGGGCCTATAAATCAATTGACGTTTTTCTTTGTGGAAAGTAGGTTATACTTTTGGGATTAGATGATCCAATTTAAATTTGGGCTTTAGTTTGACCCATTTATAAAGTTAGAGAATTTTGGGACTTACTGGGTATTTTGCAATTCTAATTGTTTTAGGCATATAATTACATTCCTTTTAGGGTGATGATTTATGTACATTATAATTCCTAGGAGCATAAACTTCAGAAGAGCCTCCAAAGAATCTCTAGGAAGAATACTCTTCAGATTTTGGTCATTACATTGAGGTAAGATCTTATTTTGATATTGGGATTGAGGTTTGTGGTAAAAGCCTACATAAGCTAATGTGATTGATAGAGTCTAATAGAAATTTTGGGTATCTTTATATTAGGGTTTTTGATATAATTGGTTTGGAGAGATCAAGACTTGGAGTTGATTTACGCAATTGAGGTAAGGGTTTTCTCACTCATTTACCCCATCCGAATTCTGATTATCGATCCGTTCATCAATTAATTGATTCTTTAAAGAGATCTATTGATTCTTTAGAACCCTAATTACATTCTTGATCCTTACGCTAAATAGTTCTTTGTACTTTCGATTATTGACTTTGATTCGTGATCTTTTTGTTGTAAATCTTTGTAGCACGTTCAAGAGTCCGTAACTTTTTCGTTCCTTGTCCAATTTCAGTATTTTTACACTTTTTGAAAACCTCAAGCAGTGTACTACAACTTTTTAGTTTTGGGATTTTCGAAATTCCAAGTGATCGATATTCATAAAATAGACCTAAACATTGTTATGCTTATATTTCTGCCAATTCAGGTCAGCCAATTTCGATTTACTGTATCTTATTTGTTTCTCATTGTTTCTTAATGATCTTGGACATTCTGAAATCCTTGAAGAGTCTTCTTCAACTTTGTAGTTTAAGGTTTTATCATAATCCGTTTGGTTCTTGGTCAAAATTGAGTTCGAAAATTATTTATCAGTGCAGACTTTTCTGTTTTTGACACTGTAAATCAGCCCATTTCGATTTGTTCTATCTCCTTTGTTTCTCATTGGTTTTTCATGATTCTAGACAATATGGAAACCTTAAAGAGTCCTCTTAAACTTCTTAGTCTTGTGTTTTATCAGAATCTATCTATTTTCTGATCAAATTCAGTTTGAAAGTTATTCATCGGTGTAAAAGTTGATGTTTGACACTGCAAATCAGCTTGCTTTGACTTGTTCCATCTTATTCGTTTCTTATCGGTTTTTGATGAACTTAGACATTACAAAATCAGCAACGAGTCCTCTTCAACTTTTAGGCTTTGTGTTTTCTTAGAATTTGTTGATTTCATTGTTGAATTTAGCCCTTAAATAAAACTATTCTGCATAGAATCGCGTGAACGAAAATGACTTTGTCTGCTTCAAATTTTTGGTGTTTATTAAGTTGATTTGGTATATGTTTTAATAATCTGGCGAGCCATGTCACAGTGTATGTGACTTATCTATTTCCGACTTACCCACGTGGATTGGAACGTGGGCTAGCTCAGCGGGATGAGCTGGAGATCGCGATCTTAATTTCTGAACCTTGTCTCACGTGTCAGTGATGGCACGCGTGACACATTTCTGAATGGATCCCATGGTCTTCGTCTTTGTTCTAATTGAACATTTAGATTTTGATATCTGATCTATTTGAAGATATTTTCGAACTTATCTTAAGTATTATTGAATTCACTAGAGTCTTTTTGAAACATAAGATGTCATTATCAGAGCTTAAGGAAACGTTTCGAACTTAATATTGTATTGTCCGTTGGTACAAGCTATTTGACCTTGTTTCTAATCTGATTTCTGAATTGAAAATTAGTGCATTGGTTTTGGTACTCACCATGCACCTTGGTATCGTACTTTATCAACTCCAAGTACTATTATTGATATAGCGTGCTTTGTGCTCTGTGGGTGGGTGTGTGCGATTATCTTTACTGGGCTTGGTGCTCACCCTTTTTACTTTCAGGTTATCAGCCAGTGTTTGGAACTGTGCAAAGGAATTATAAGGCATGGCTAAGTAAGAAAATTTTTAGGGAAGGATTTTTCGATTACATTTATTGTCGAATAGATTTTGCTTTAGATTTTATATTGGAGCTCCTTGTAAGAGTAATTGAGGTCAATGTAACTGTTTTGAGCCAGTGTGGCATTTATTGATGTTTCTTGGAGACTTACTCTTAGATGCTCTGAATACCCAATTGGGAGACTTTTGGATACTTTGAGATTTTCTGCCTTTGTTTATTTGAAATTAACGCTTTATAAAAAAACCGGGGCGTTACAGTTCCCATGTCGCTTCTTCCATTGAATGGTTACGCCAAAGTACTTTAACCAACTTAATGGTTTTTGTGCGCAAAATTTGATCCTTGCGGCCCAATATTTTCACTTGGCGTTCCTCGTACGATAGGTCCTCCTGAATCTCCACAGGTTCGAAATGTATGACATGTGAAGGATCTGGCACGTATTTCCTCAAGGTTGATACATGAAACACATCATGTATTTGCGACAAGCTGGGAGGTAAGGCAACTTGGTAAGCGACCGGTCCAACCCTCCGCAAGATCTCAAATGGTCCGAAGCAACATAAGTTTTAGTCGACTAAAAAGTTTTAATTCGACTAAAAGGTTTAAATTCGACTAAAAAGTAAGTTTCAGCCGACTAAAAGAGTTTTAATTCGACTAAAAAGTTTTAATTCGACTAAAAGGTTTAAATTCGACTAAAAACCTTAAATTCGAGTAAAAAGTACATTTCAGTCGACTAAAAGTACCTTTTAGTCGACTAAAAGTATGTTCATCGACTGAAAGTATTGTTCATCGACTGAAAGTACCATTCATTCGACTGAAAGTACTATTAATATTTTTTTAAACTTAACTTAACACAAGAAAGGAAAATTTTGGGGTATTACATTCGCCCCCCTTAAAAGAATTCCGTCCCCGGAATTAAAACATACCTTAAACATCAAAGAGCTTAGGGTACTTTTCGCGCATAGCATCCTCGAGTTGCCACGTCGCTTCTTCCATTGAATGGTTACGCCAAAGTACTTTAACCAACTTAATGGTTTTTGTGCGCAAAATTTGATCCTTGCGGTCCAAGATTTTCACTGAGCGTTCCTCGTATGATAGGTCCTCCCGAATCTCCACAGGTTCAAGATGTATGACATGTGAAGGTTCTGGCACGTATTTCCTCAAGGTTGATACATGAAACACATCATGTATTTGCGACAAGCTGGGAGGTAAGGCAACTTGGTAAGCGACCGGTCCAACCCTCCGCAAGATCTCAAATGGTCCGATAAATCTGGGGCTACTAAGCTTGCCCTTTTTCCCAAAAACGCATTACTCCCTTCCAAGGCGATACTTTGAGAAATACATGATCTCCCACTTCGAAATTTAGCTCACGTCTTCTATTATCCGCATAACTCTTTTGATGACTTTGAGCCACACTAGCAAATTATCCTCGATGTAACGAACTTTCTTTGAGGTAGCTTGTACTATCTCGGGCCCTAAGGCACCCAAAAGTTTCTCCTCTCCAACTTCGAGCCAACAAATTGGCGTTCTACATCTTCGCCCATACAAGGCTTCAAATGGTGCCATACCAATACTAGCCTGAAAGCTATTGTGGTAAGCAAACTCCATAAGCGGCAATTGATCAGGCCAACTATTCTTGAAGTTTAACGAGCAAGCCCTAAGAATATCTTCTAAAATCAGAATCGTTCTCTCTGACGGTCCATCACTTTGAGGATGATAAGCCGTACTAAGGTCAAGTTGAGTACCCAATGCTTTTTGCAAACCGTGCCAAAATTTCGACGTAAAACGTGCATCTCTATCCGAAACGATTGAAATGGGTACACCGTGGAGTCGGGAACAATCTCTTGAATGTAAAGTTTGGCTAACCTCTCCAAGCTATAGGTAACCTTAACCGGAATGAAATGTGCTGACTTGGTCAAACGATCAATTATTACCCAAGCCGAATAGTGTCCTTGTCTTGTCCTAGGCAACCCTGACACAAAGTCCATGGCAATACGTTCCCACTTCCACTGAGGGATAGTAAGAGGTTGTAAAGGTCGCGCATGTCGTTGATGTTCCACTTTAACTTGCTGACAAGTAAGGCATCGAGCGACAAAATCCGTTATATCCCTTTTCATATCGTTCCACCAAAACACGTCCCGTAGATCCCGATACATCTTAGTACTACATGGACGAACTGTGAAGCTGGAATTATGCGCGTATCGCAAAATTTCCTCCTTTAATCCCACCTCAGAAGGAACACATAATGTGATGCCCCGAACCTAGATTACCCGGTTATTATTACTATAGCGACAAATTGACAAAATTTAGAATCATAAGTTATGATTTAGCGATAGCAGATATTATTGATATTGACTGATGTATTAGCGACAAGTTATTTAAAATATCGATGCTTTTAATATTAGCGACGTTTTGACAAACATGATAGCGTAATAACTCGTTGATAATTTTCTTAACACATAAATTATCATAAAGATTTATTGTTGGACCATTTTTGAGTTATTAAATTCGGTTAAGAAGTTTTAGCGACCAAAGGGTGAGAGGGTTTTTTCTTGTCTTTGCCCAATTAGGGATTCGGGTTATATATAAGCATGATATTCTTTGGCAGCCGACCCTAAATATATCTCATACTTTCTGCAAACGGCTGAGAGAGGAAGAGAAATACCGAGGGAGGAAAAAGAGAAGGAGCTGCGTCGAAGTCCGGCGAAGAGTCTAGATTCCGGTAAGACTTCTACCCTCCTTTGTCCTCAATTAATCTATAGAGACATATGTGTATGGGTTAATTACTAGCTGCGAGTGTGTAGCTTCAGAGAGTTAGTACAACCGTGTAAGTTTCTCATAGTTTGCTCCTCTTGTTGTCGATTTTATTGTGAGTATCTAGTGGTGTATGGAGGTTTAATGGTAACTGGGTATATGGGTTGTGAGTTTATTGCTGTGATGGGTTTAGGGGAAGGGTATGCGTGAATTTGTGGGTTGTGGTGTGTGTGTGTGTAACCTGCGTTGAAGGCTGTATATGGAGTGATTTATTGTGTGCATGGATTACTGAATGTAGGGGAAAAGGAAAAGGAAGATACCACACATAGATGGGTCTGTAACTTCCCAGATTCTTTTTGGTTTTCTATTGTCCACCGCATTTGGGGTGTGTTGCTGTGTGTTAGATCATGGAAGTGGGTTTAAGGGAGTTGTCATGGTGCAGCTAATTAAAGTTGGTGCTTCAGTGTGTGCTTGAATTTGTGTGTAAAGATGTGAGTGGAGAGGCTGCCAAAAGGGAGTCAGAGTGTGCATGGTGACCATACCAAATCGTGTGGCTTTGGTGCGTGGGTTTTATTTATATATATATATATATAGAGAGAGAGAGAGAGAGAGAGAGAGAGACCATAGCTGTGTTGTAAGGTATAAGGGAATCAAATGAGTGTGTTCTGTAACCCATTTGTGTGTATTAGAGGTGTATATTTGTGAGGTGGAAGGGAAGCTACAAGGCAAGAGTATAGTTAGTGTATGTGTAAACAAATGAGTAAATGAGAAATTGGAAGGAAAGAAAGGCTGCGTGAACAGTGTTTTGGGAAGAAGTAGACTGATGGGTTGCATGAGGAAGAAGGTGCTGTAGGGAGAGAGGGAAAGCTGTGGTTTTAATTTGAACTTCAAATTGTCGCTAATAGTAAAGTTTTTTTTAGCAGTTCGTTCTTGAATTTTTAAAATATATCTAGAAACTGTTTTGGGCAAAACTCAAAGAAGTAACTTAGGTTTATTTTTCAACACCTACACACAGTACAAATTTTAGATTTTTTGGAGCTTGGGAAGCGTGCTAACTAATTTTATTGGTGATAGAGACGTTAGTGTATTATAGAATAGTAAATGAAGTTATTAAATCCTGAAACTCCTACAATAATCTTATGTAGCTAAGATAAGGTAGTTTCTAAAGTTTTGAAAAGTTTTAAGGTCGTTTGCTATGTTAGCGGCGTAGCGCCCGAACGGATATAGTGTAACGGATATAGTGTAACGCTTCATTGTCACGATAGTTATTAAATTAGTTCCAAGGACCTCTTCTGAATAGATTCAGACAAAGTACTAATAGGTAATTATACAGAAGTCGGGGGATGGTTGGGTAAAGTTTACTCATCTAAAAGAAACATAATACCTAAGCGTGCCCGAGCGTCAATAAATGACATCTGTATGATTTGTTATTTAGGTTTTGATAGTCAAGAGCTAGGGCCGGCATTTGAGCAAATATCAGAAACAGATTTTGAGCGAGGTAAGTACCCATGTCATGTTCCTCTGTATATTTATTTGCAAAACCTATGATATTTATTTATGATTTGATCATTTAAAGTTTAAAGTTCTATTCTGCATATGTTTATTTCTAAAGTATTTTATTTGAAACATAAATTGAAAAGAAATGCCATGGATTGTTGTATGAGTATTTGAATCATGATCGATTTCTGTGGAACGAAATGATAGTTGACTGTGTTACTGCGCCCCATATCCACGGGGGAAAGTGGATTCCGGGTCCTGGTCAACGGGACCATACGTTGACGCACAGTACTGTTGCACCGTGGTTCGCCCTTGCGTCCACACTTTGTTATCCTAGGTGGAGGAGGGATTTTGGGTCCTAGTCAGTGGGACCATACGCTGACCGCAGTATACATGTTATGATTAATTGTGATAGTCCTTGGTGAAAACTCTTTATTGATCCCATTCTAATTCGAGAATCTTTTGTTGCAAGTACATATATATACGTGAATATGTTGAGCATATTTATTTTGGTAACATTGAAATTTTATTGTGAAAAAGGAAAACCATGGCATAGTCGAAGCCCCCAAAATTTTATTTTAGGGATATGGCATGTGTATTTACTGGGCCCCCAGCTCACCTCTTTTTATAAATGTTTTCAGGCGATCAACTAGATGAACATGAGTATTACGAGGGAAATGAGAATGAAGCTGCAGGAGATGCTTATTAGGAAGTTGTTTAAGCCCTTGAGAAATTGTAGAACTGCCAGTTATTTATTTGAATTGTTCGTAGCTTAATTTTTGGAGGTTTCTTTAAAATAAATGCTATCGGTCTCTATGGAGGATTTCAGTAAAGATGATTTGGGAAAGAGTTGTAAGGGCATCTTTAGAAAATCATGTTATAGTGTTAGTTAATGTATGATTTTAGAATTGTGTACAGGTTTTAGTGAGTAAGGCCTGGCAGAGCCCTAAGTTGGAGTCTATTGGGTCTGCGGCCGGTCACGTGCCTAGCTCGCGGCCCTGCCCGTGGGTTCGGGTCGTGACACATAATCTGTCTCCAAAACGTAATGCCCCCTCGGCGTCAATTCTGAACTCTGGCTGTTTACCTTCTCCAACTTGTTCTCTAATCTTAACAAATTTTGAATCCAAAATCTGAGCTTGCCTAATTCTTTCGATCAAGGTAGGTCGCCCCATTAAATTCGCCAAATAGTTTCCCGTCCCGGAAACCAAAACATCCACACCCAAACTTTCAAGATCCGCAAGAATTTCCTTACGTGAAGTTAAAAGGGCTGCACACGTACCTGTGTTCTTTCGGCTAAGAGCATCGGCGACCACATTAGCCTTCCCCGAATGATACAAGATCTTGCAGTCATAGTCCTTAAGCAATTCCAACCGTCGACGTTGTCGCATATTCAATTCTTTCTGCGTGAATAAAAACTTAAGACTCTTTTTATCTGTGTATATCTCACATGTGTCACCATAGAGATTGTGCCTCCAAATTTTCAAAGCGAAAACCACTGCAGCTAATTCCAAGTCATGTGTTGGGTAGCTCACTTCATACGCTTTGAGTTGTCGCGAGCCATAAGCAATAACTCGCCCATGTTGCATCAATACACATCCCAAACCCTTTCGTGAAGCATCGCTATAAACCGCAAATCCTCCAGTCCCCGAAGGTAGAGAAAGGACCGGAGCCGAAACCAATATTTTCTTTAATTCTAGTAAACTGCGATCAGACTCTTCCGACCACTCGAACCTAACCTTCTTTCTAGTCAATGGAATAGCGAGTTTTGAAAACCCCTCAATAAACCTGCGATAATAGCCAGCCAAACCAAGGAAACTACGAACTTCACTTATCGTTCTCGGTCTTTCCCAATTCCACACTGCCTGTACCTTGGATGGATCCACCGAGATCCCATATTTAGATACCACATGCCCTAAAAACACAACTTTTTCAAGCCAAAACTCACATTTATCAAACTTGGCATAAAACTTCTCTTCCCTCAAAATCTGTAGCACCATACGTAAATGCTCTTCATGTTCTTCCTTGCTTCTAGAGTAGATCAATATGTCATCGATAAAGACTATGACGAATTGGTCCAAATATCGCTTGAATACCCGATTCATTAAGTCCATAAATGTTGCAGGTGCGTTAGTTAACCCAAACGGCATTACAACAAACTCATAGTGTCCGTACCTCGTGCGAAAAGCAGTCTTGGATATATCATCCTTCCTAATCTTCAATTGGTGGTAACCCGATCTCAAATCAATCTTGGAAAAGTATTTCGCACCTTGAAGTTGATCAAACAAATCGTCAATCCGTGGCAAATGATACTTGTTGCGAACTGTAATACGGTTCAACTCCCTATAGTCAATACACAATCTCAACGTTCCGTCCTTCTTCTTTACAAATAAAACAGGAGCACCCCAAGGAGAGACGCTTGGGTGAATGAAGCCTTTCTCGAGCAATTCTTGAAGTTGCACCTTAAGTTCTTTGAGCTCGGCTGGGGCCATACGATAAGGAACCTTAGAAATTGGAGCAGCTCCTGGTATAAGATCTATAACAAACTCGATTTCACGATCTGGAGGAAGATCAGGGAGTTCCTCCGGAAACACATCAAAAAATTCGTCAACGACAGGAATAGCGGATAAGTTCTTGATGCCAAGGAAAGTGGGTTCGTACCTACGTGGAGGTGCCACAAAGGCTACAGTCCGCTTCAGCTTCCAAGTATGTTGATGTGAGACACAACAAGGGTGGAACAAGGGCCGAGACCAAGGGCTTCCCAGACAGAGCTCGAGGGTGGCAGTGCTGCGAGGGCGATGGCACGGGATGAATACACGATGACAGTCACAGTCCGATGCTTAGGTCCAACGTCAGGGTCTTGTATGTTTCTCTCTCTAGAATTCTAGAGTAAGAAAGTGAAAATGTGAGAAAGTGAATAAGAGGTCCTCCAAATGAATTCTCAAGACTTCTATTTATAGAGATTGAGATAATGATGTCATTAACCGACACGTGGCGCTCCCCGGGAATGACACGTCACCGGGGGTCCACGGGTGCCGATGCTCCACGGACTATCGGATCGCATATTCACCCGGCCTGCTCATCACAGCGTCGCTCTGTCTGTCTGGAAAGACTGGCTGCCACAACGTCGGTGTGGCCATAGAATCCCCTTGATCTAGCCTCCAATCCAAGCCATTGCAGAGGCCCACAGGCCTGGCAGCGGTGGGGTAGACCCGACGCCCAACTGCTAGGGGAACTAGGCGCGATGCCCTCCGAAGACCTGCTCCCGTCTCGGAGTGACCCGGGGGTCATAGTCCCTAGGGGTGTCGACGCAAGCCCCCAGTGCCAGAGCACGTAGGCCGGTCACGCAGGCACCCTGACGAAGATAGTGTCCCGGAGGAGTCGCCTATTCCGTAGGCCGAGGTAGCATCTCGGAGGAGCCGTCTACGTGGCCGGCCAAGGTAGCATCCCAGTGGATCCGTCTACCATGCAGAAGGGGAGTCTTTGTGCCGGAGCACTTAGAGCTCCCTAGCAAAGATAGTGTCCCGGAGGAGTCGCCTATCCCCGCGGGTGAGTCCTTGTGCTGGAGCACTCAGAGCATGTCAAGGTAGTATCCCGGAGGAGCCGTCTACCCAACTGGCCGAGGTAGCATCCCAGAGGAGCCGTCTACCTGGCGGAAGGGGAGTGGAAGAGCTCTCTGGCAGAGATAGTGTCCCGGAGGAGTCGCCTATCCCCGCGGGTGAGTCCTTGTGCCGGAGCACTCAGAGCGAGTCAAGGTAGCATCTCGGAGGAGCCGTCTACCCGACTGGCCGAGGTAGCATCCCGGAGGAGCCGTCTACCGGGGGGATGGGGAGTTGAAGAACTCCCTGGCAGAGATAGCGTCACGGAGGAGTTGCCTATCCCCGCGGGTGAGTCCTTGTGCCGGAGCACTCGGAGCGAGTCAAGGTAGCATCCCGGAGGAGCCGTCTACCCAACTGGCCGAGGTAGCATCCCGAAAGAGCCGTCTACCTGGCGGAAGGGGAGTTGAAGAGCTCTCTCGCAGAGATAGTGTCCCGGAGGAGTCGCCTATACCCGCGGGTGAGTCCTTGTGCCGGAGCACTCGGAGCGCGTCAAGGTAGCATCCCGGAGGAGCTGTCTACCCGACTGGCCGAGGTAGCATCCCGGAGGAGCCGTCTACCTGGCGGAAGGGGAGTGGAAGAGCTCTCTGGCAGAGATAGTGTCCTGGAGGAGTCGCCTATCCCCGCGGGTGAGTCCTTGTGCCGGAGCACTCGGAGCGAGTCAAGGTAGCATCTCGGAGGAGCCGTCTACCCGACTGGCCGAGGTAGCATCCCGGAGGAGCCGTCTACCGGGGGATGGGGAGTTGAAGAACTCCCTAGCAGAGATAGCGTCCCGGAGGAGTCGCCTATACCCGCGGGTGAGTCCTTGTGTCGGAGCACTCGGAGCGCGTCAAAGTAGCATCCCGGAGGAGCCGTCTACCCGACTGGCCGAGGTAGCATCCCAGAGGAGCCGTCTACCTGGCAGAAGGGAAGTTGAAGAGCTCCCTGGCGGTGATAGTGTCCCAGAGGAGTCGCCTATCCCCGCGGGTGATGCATACTCCGGAGAGTGGGTCGAAGCATGTTCCATGACTAAGGGAAGGTGCGCATGGTATGATGAATGATTGTGGTGCCCGGGGGCATGTAACATGATTGTGGCGCATGGGCGCGATGAAGTGCGTAAGGTGCCGGGGGCACGTCTGTGTTAGTGGCGCGGCGCATGGGTGCGACAGAGTGTGTAAGGTGCCGGGGGCACGTTTATGTCAATGGTGGCGCATGGGCGCGACATAGTGCGTATGGTGCCGGGGGCACGGTAGTGTGACAGAGAGCCTGAGGGCATGGCTGTATCAGCGGCGCGGCGCACGGGAGCGACGGAGTGTTGAAGTGCGACGCCCGGACGCCGGCGACGGGGATCGCGGAGTTGTACCAGGGCGACGGGGGTCGCGGAGTTGTGTCCGGGGGACGGGGGTCGCGGAGTTGTGTCCGGGCGACGGGGGTCCCGGATTTGTGTCCGGGCGACGGGGGTCGCGGAGTTGTGTCCGGGCGATAGGGTCGCGGAGGTGTGTCCGGGCGACGGGGGTCGCGGAGTTGTGTCCGGGCGACGGGGGTCGCGGAGTTGTGTATGGTCCCTTGAAGAGAAGTGAATGTGCTAAGGATGGAGGCCAAAGGCCAACCCTTCGGGAAAGGCCAAGGCCAACCTCATGGGGAGGCCGAGGCCAACCCCAATGGCGAGGTCGAGGCCGACCCCAAGGGGAAGGCCAAGGCCGAGGCCGACCCCAAGGGGGAGGGCAAGGCCAACCTCCTTGGGCAAGTGCCATGGCGCATCGACGGGCGACGGGCGAAGTGTGACGGTCGAAGCGTGATGAGGCTTCGTGCGAAAATAAACTTCTTAGTGACGAAGTAACGTGACGAAAGTGAGAAGTGCACGTGATTTAAGCGTGTATGCTTTGACCGGTTGTGAGCGTTGAAAATGACTGTTGCTCGTGGGACGTGTCATGCAAAATGGGACCACAGTGGGCCTTTAGGTACGACGAGAATAGGTTGGGAACAGTTCTGAACAGCTATTCGAGTATCCACAATGTGATCTAAATATCCTTGACATCCCTTTAGAAGCAAACGCCTGGCTCGCAAGGCAGATATAAGGGAAGGATAAGTAATGGGCGTAGAACCCTTAAACTTGAACTTGGATTGACTGGGAATCCGAAAATGCACTTCTTTGGCATAGCAATCCAATGAGGCATGGCAGGAAGACAACCAGTCCATACCGAGAATAACGTCAAAATCCCGAATGTCCATAGCCATAAGGTCAGCAGGTAACACTCTACCCTCAATGCGTACCAAGCAAGGCTCGTACACGGTAGATACTAATACAGATTTCCCCACCGGGGTATCAATCATCAAATCAAACTCTAAAATTTGTGGGTCAGAACCCAACTTACACTCAAGAGAAGGGGTTATAAACGAATGCGTGGATCCAGGGTCAAACAATGCATGAAAAGAATGAGAACCAATCTGAACTGGACCTGCCACTACGTCGTTAGAAGTTTTGGCATCCTTGGCAGTCAAAGCATAAGCACGTCCTTGTACTCTCGGTCTCTTGTCCCCCATTGGCAGTTTAGCTCCAACCGGAGCTTGAGCATTGAAGGTCTTCTCTTTCTTCGGATACGGGCATTCCATAGCATAATGCCCCACCTTCCCACAGTTGAAACATGAATTTTTCAAACGATGGCAACGCCTATCCCCATGATTCTTGCCACAAGTAGCGCAAACTTTTGTACTCCCTTGAGTCGATTTCATACCTTCTTGTAAAGTTGCTTTCATCTTGTTCTGACCACCGCTCTTGCACTTGTCCGAAGTTTCTGCACGGCTTCTTTTGTGCCTCAATTCCTCTTGCTCCTTAAAAAATTCCCCGTAGTCCATCTCTAGAATTTCGGCCCGTTCAACCACCTTGGCATAAGTCGGAAGCTTTAGAGCCAACAATCTGTTCTTGATGCCGCGCTTCAATCCTTTCTCAAATCTTCTTGCCTTACGATTTTCGGTGTCAACCAAATGCGGGGCATGCCTTGACAATGAGGTGAACTTCACTTCATATTCTGCTACTGTCATATCATTCTGTGCTAACTTCAATAATTCTTCCTCCTTCTGATCTCTTACATTTTGAGCAAAGTACTTCTTGAAGAAAATGTTCTTGAACCGTTCCCAAGTCATGGGATCATCAGCATTGATCCTCGGTGTGCGCTTGACCATCTTCCACCAATGGTCAGCTTCATCTCCCAACATGAATACTGCATACGCCACCTTTTTCTCATCACTGGTATCCCAAAGGTCGAACACCTTCTCACTTTGGTTCACCCACGCTTTAGCCTTCTCCGGATCGGGTTCCCCTCTAAAGGCGGGCACTAACTTTTTGAATTTCTCCACATCTCTAGTCTTAACACCATCATTCGGCCCATTGTTCTGATTTTGGTGTAGCGGTACCCCGTTACCTCCTGCAATTAGGTTCGCCAAATTCTAAAATCCATGTACAATGGCTTCAGCAACTCCGTCATTCGTTGGTGGACCGTGAGGTTCATTGGCGTTACGATTAGAACGCCTAGGAGGCATGGTACTCCTAGCACATCAAACGAAACTGTATAAGCCTATATAATGTACAAAAGATAAACGCGAAATCAAAATAAATCTCGCAACGTCTTAGACCTAGGCTCACCCGAGTCTACAGAATCACAAACCTAAGCTCTGATACCCACCCTGTCACGCCCCCAAACTGGGAGGCCGCGACTTCAAAGCAAACCTCATGATATACTATTACCATATAGATGATGATGGTATAAACAGAGCACTAAAAGCCTCCAAACATAAAGTATTACCATATCTAACAAAAGTCTATTAGAGCGCGTTCCAAAAAATATGCCCTTACAAAAGATTTCTAATCGCAGCGGACAAATAGGTATACAAAATAATTCTATCAAATTACGCCAACCGGATAAAGATCCGAAAAGAAATAAACAACAAAGTTTTTCAAACCAAAAAGCAAAATCTCATAGCTCCAACGCTGCCATAAGAATCAAGAGTCACTTCCTTCACTTGTGGCAAAGGCAATGTAAGAAGACAAAGGGGTGAGCTCAAATAGCCCAGTAGGGTAGACAAATGGTAAGATGTCAAGCAATAATGGTATTTTCTAATAACAATATGGGATATGAAACGGACCAATCATGTCTCACTATCAAATATCGAAGTATCAAAGATTAGCATTTAACCCAAAATACATTTCAATAATATGTAAGGTATGCTACAAACATGCGGTGACTATGGTGGTCATAAGACCCAAACGTCGAACCAAACATACAAATATCAAACGCGTACTCTGGAGCATACTAGGAGGGGCTTCGGCTCTCTAGTATAACAAATATGTGTAGAAAGGACCCTCTCAATTTGAGAGGTGTTCAACATAGTCAATGTCAATCTTAAATTGACGGTCACAAATGTACAAATTCAAAGTTGTGCATCAATAAGGCACAAATGAGAAGGGGTAAACAATGTTCTCAAGAAGGCAAAAGTGGAGCAATCAATTACAAACGAGCATAGATGAATCATAAGTGACGAAAGTATAAGCCTTCGAATTTTCGAAGATACCTTTCCACAGCAAAAATCGTATAAACCCTTACCTCAAACAAGCTTTTGAACAAAAGAAAACCTTAAAGCACCACTCTAGCGCCAATGAGCTTCCTAAGCCACCTATTCTCTCTCTCTCTCCGCCGCAAAGGAGCAAGAAATCGAGAACAAAAGGGCTAGAAAGAAAATAAAGAAACTATTTATATGAAGATAAAATTACACTATTCATTCAAAGCAACATAAGTTTTAGTCGACTAAAAAGTTTTAATTCGACTAAAAGGTATAAATTCGACTAAAAAGTAAGTTTCAGTGACTAAAAGAGTTTTAATTCGACTAAGAAGTTTTAATTCGAGTAAAAGGTTTTAATTCGACTAAAAACCTTAAATTCGAGTAAAAAGTACATTTCAGTCGACTAAAAGTACTGTTCATTCGACTAAAAGTACTATTAATATTTTTTTTTAAACTTAACTTAACACAAGAAAGGAAAATTTTGGGGTATTACATTCTCGCCCCTTAAAAGAATTCCGTCCGCGGAATTACAACATACCTGAAACATCAAAGAGCTGAGGGTGCTTTTCACGCATAGCATCCTCAAGTTCCCACGTCGCTTCTTCCATTGAATGGTTACGCCAAAGTACTTTAAACAACTTAATAGTTTTTGTGCGCAAAATTTGATCCTTGCGGTCAAGGATTTTCACTGGGCGTTCCTCGTACGATAGGTCCTCCCGAATCTCCACAGGTTCGAAATGTATGACAAGTGAAGGATCTGGCACGTATTTCCTCAAGGTTGATACATGCAACACATCATGTATTTGCGACAAGCTGGGAGGTAAGGCAACTTGGTAAGCGACCGGTCCAACCCTCCGTAAGATCTCAAATGGTCCGATAAATCTAGGGCTAAGCTTGCCCTTCTTCCCAAAACGCATTACTCCCTTCCAAGGCGATACTTTGAGAAATACATGATCTCTCACTTCGAAATTTAGCTCACGTCTTCTATTATCCGCATAACTCTTTTGACCACTTTGACCCACTAGCAAATTATCCTCGATGAAACGAACTTTCTCTGAGGTAGCTTGTACTATCTCGGGCCCTAAAGGACCCAAAAGTTTATCCTCTCCAACTTCGAGCCAACAAATTGGCGTTCTACATCTCTGCCCATACAAGGCTTCAAATGGTGCCATACCAATACTAGCCTGAAAGCTATTGTTTTAAGAAAACTCCATAAGCGGCAATTGATCAGCCCAACTATTCTTGAAGTTTAACGAGCAAGCCCTAAGCATGTCTTCTAAAATCAAAATCGTTCTCTCTGACGGTCCATCACTTTGAGGATGATAAGCCGTACTAAGGTCAAGTTGAGTACCCAATGCTTTTTGCAAACCGTGCCAAAATTTCAACGTAAAACGTGCATCTCTATCCGAAACGATTAAAATGGGTACACCGTGGAGTCGAGAACAATCTCTTGAATGTAAAGTTTGGCTAACCTCTCCAAGCTATAGGTAACCTTAACTGGAATGAAATGTGCTGACTTGGTCAAACGATCAATTATTACCCAAACCGAATCGTGTCCTTGTCTTGTCCTAGGCAACCCTGACACAAAGCCCATGGCAATACATTCCCACTTCCACTGAGGGATAGTAAGAGGTTGTAAAGGTCGTGCAGGTCGTTGATGTTCCACTTTAACTTGCTGACAAGTAAGGCATTGAGCGACAAAATCCGCTATCTCCCTTTCATATCGTTCCACCAAAACACGTCCCGTAGGTCCCGATACATCTTAGTACTACCTGGATGACTGTGAAGCTGGAATTATGCGCGTATCACAAAATTTCCTCCTTTAATCCCACATCAGAAGGAACACATAATTTGTCTCCAAAATGTAATGCCCCCTCGGCGTCAATTCTGAACTCTGGCTGTGTACCTTCTCCAACTTGTTCTCTAATCTTAACAAATTTTGAATCCAAAATCTGAGCTTGCCTAATTCTTTCAATCAAGGTAGGTCGCCCCATTAAATTCGCCAAATAGTTTCCCGTCCCGGAAACCGAAACATCCATACCCAAACTTTCAAGATCCACAACAATTTCCTTACGTGAAGTTAAAAGGGCTGCACAGGTACCTGTGTTCTTTCGGCTAAGAGCATCGGCGACTACATTAGCCTTCCCCGAATGATACAAGATCTTGCAGTCATAGTCCTTAAGAAATTCCAACCATCGACGTTGTCGCATATTCAATTCTTTCTGCGTGAATAAAAACATAAGACTCTTATTATCTGTGTATATCTCACATGTGTCACCATAGAGATTGTGGCTCCAAATTTTCAAAGCGAAAACCACTGCAGCTAATTCCAAGTCAGGTGTTGGGTAGCTCACTTCATACGCTTTGAGTTGTCGCGAGCCATAAGCAATAACTTGCCCATGTTGCATCAATACACATCCCAAACCCTTTCGTGAAGCATCGCTATAAACCCCAAATCCTTCAGTCCCCGAAGGTAGAGAAATGACCGGAGCCGAAACCAATCTATTCTTTTATTCTAGAAAACTGCGATCACACTCTTCCGACCACTCGAACCTAACCTTCTTTCGAGTCAATGGAATAGCGAGTTTTGAAAACCCCTCAATAAACCTTCGATAATAGCCGGCCAAACCAAGGAAACTACGAACTTCACTTATCGTTCTCGGTCTTTCCCAATTCCACACTGCATGTACCTTGGATGGATCCACCGAGATCCCATCTTTAGATACCACGTGCCTTAAAAACACAACTTTTTCAAGCCAAAACTCACATTTATCAAACTTGGCATAAAACTTCTCTTCCCTCAAACTCTGTAGCACCATACGTAAATGCTCTTCATGTTCTTCCTCGCTTCTACAGTAGATCAATATGTCATCGATAAAGACTTTGACGAATTGGTCCAAATATCGCTTGAATACCCGATTCATTAAGTCCATAAATGCTGCAGGTGCGTTAGTTAACCCAAACGGCATTACAACAAACTCATAGTGTCCGTACCTCGTGCGAAAAGCAGTCTTGGATATATCATCCTTCCTAGTCTTCAATTGGTGGTAACCCAATCTCAAATCAATGTTGGAAAAGTATTTTGCACCTTGAAGTTGATCAAACAAATCGTCAATCCGTGGCAAAGGATACTTGTTGCGAACTGTAATACGGTTCAACTCCTTATAGTCAATACACAATCTCAACGTTCCGTCCTTCTTCTTTACAAATATAACAGGAGCACCCCAAGGAGAGACGCTTGGGCGAATGAAGCCTTTCTCGAGCAATTCTTGAAGTTGCACCTTAAGTTCTTTGAGCTCGGCTGGGGCCATACGATAAGGAACCTTAGAAATTGGAGCAGCTCCTGGTATAAGATCTATAACAAACTCGATTTCACGATCTGGAGGAAGACCGGGGAGTTCCTCCGGAAACACATCCGAAAAATCGTCAACGACAGGCGGATAAGTTGTGAACAGCTATTTGAGTATCCACAATGTGATCTAAATATCCTTGACATCCCTTCCGAAGCAAACGCCTGGCTCGCAAGGCAGATATAAGGCAATACGAAGTAATGGGCGTAGAACCCTTAAACTTGAACTTGGATTGACCGGGAATCCGAAAATGCACTTCTTTGGCATAGCAATCCAATGAGGCATGGCAGGAAGACAACCAGTCCATACCGAGAATAATGTCAAAAGAGTTTTAATTCGACTAAAATGTTTAAACTCGACTAAAAACCTTAAATTCGAGTAAAAAGTACCTTTCACTCGACTAAAACTACCTTTCAGTCAACTAAAAGTACTGTTCATTGACTAAAAGTACTATTCATTCGACTGAAAGTACTATTAATTTTTTTTTTAAAACTTAACTTAACACAAGAAAGGAAAATTTTGGGGTATTACATTCTCCATCCTTAAAAGAATTCCGTCCGCGGAATTAAAACATACCTTAAACATCAAAGAGCTGAGGGTGCTTTTCGCGCATAGCATCCTTGAGTTCCCACGTCGCTTCTTCCATTGAATAGTTACGCCAAAGTACTTTAACCAACTTAATGGTTTTTGTGCGCAAAATTTGATCCTTGCGGTCCAAGATTTTCACTGGGCGCTCCTCGTACGATAGGTCCTCCCGAATCTCCGCAGGTTCGAAATGTATGACATGTGAAGGATCTGGCACGTATTTCCTCAAGGTTGATACATGAAACACATCATGTATTTGCGACAAGCTGGGAGGTAAGGCAACTTGGTAAGCGACCGGTCCAACCCTCCGCAAGATCTCAAATGGTCCGTTAAATCTAGGGCTAAGCTTGCCCTTCTTCCCAAAACGCATTACTCCCTTCCAAGGCGATACTTTGAGAAATACAGGATCTCCCACTTCGAAATTTAGCTCACGTCTTCTATTATCCGCATAAGTCTTTTGACGACTTTGAGCCACTAGCAAATTATCCTCGATGAAACGAACTTTCTCCGAGGTAGCTTGTACTATCTCGGGCCCTAAGGCACCCAAAAGTTTCTCCTCTCCAACTTCGAGCCAACAAATTGGCGTTCTACATCTCCGCCAATACAAGGCTTCAAATGGTGCCTTACCAATACTAGCCTGAAAGCTATTGTTGTAAGCAAACTCCATAAGCGGTAATTGATCAGCCCAAGTATTCTTGAAGTTTAACGAGCAAGCCCTAAGCATGTCTTCTAAAATCAGAATCGTTCTCTCTGACGGTCCATCACTTTGAGGATAATAAGCCGTACTAAGGTCAAGTTGAGTACCCAATGCTTTTTGCAATCCGTGCCAAAATTTCGACGTAAAACGTGCATCTCTATCCGAAAGGATTGAAATGGGTACACCGTGGAGTCGGGAACAATCTCTTGAATCTAAAGTTTGGCTAACCTCTCCAAGCTATAGGTAACCTTAACCGGAATGAAATGTGCTGACTTGGTCAAACGATCAATTATTACCCAAACCGAATCGTGTCCTTGTCTTGTCCTAGGCAACCCTAACACAAAGTCCATGGCAATACGTTCCCACTTCCACTGAGGGATAGTAACAGGTTGTAAAGGTCGCGCAGGTCGTTGATGTTCCACCTTAACTTGCTGACAAGTAAGGCATCAAGCGACAAAATCCGCTATCTCCCTTTTCATATCGTTCCACCAAAACACGTCCCGTAGATCCCGATACATCTTAGTACTACCTGGATGAACTGTGAAGCTGGAATTATGCGCGTATCGCAAAATTTCCTCCTTTAATCCCACATCAGAAGGAACACATAATCTGTCTCCAAAACGTAATGCCCCATCGGCGTCAATTCTGAACTCAGGCTGTTTACCTTCTCCAACTTGTTCTCTACTCTTAACAAATTTTGAATCCAAAATCTGAGCTTGCCTAATTCTTTCGATCAAAGTAGCTCGCCCCATTAAATTCGCCAAATAGTTTCCCGTCCCGGAAACCAAAACATCCACACCCAAACTTTCAAGATCCGCAAGAATTTTCTTACGTGAAGTTAAAAGGGCTGCACACGTACCTGTGTTCTTTCGGGTAAGAGCATCAGGGACCACATTAGCCTTCCCCGAATGATACAAGATCTTGCAGTCATAGTCCTAAGAAATTCCAACCATCGACGTTGTCGCATATTCAATCCTTTCTGCCTGAATAAAAACATAAGACTCTTGTTATCTGTGTATATCTCACATGTGTCACCATAGAGATTGTGCCTCCAAATTTTCAAAGCGAAAACCACTGCAGCTAATTCCAAGTCATGTGTTGGGTAGCTCACTTCATACGCTTTGAGTTGTCGCGAGCCATAAGCAATAACTCGCCCATGTTGCATCAATACACATCCCAAACCCTTTCGTGAAGCATCGCTATAAACCCCAAATCCTTCAGTCCCCGAAGGTAGAGAAATGACCGGAGCCGAAACCAATCTTTTCTTTTATTCTAGAAAACTACGATCACACTCTTCCGACCACTCGAACCTAACCTTCTTTCGAGTCAATGGAATAGCGAGTTTTGAAAACCCCTCAATAAACCTTCGATAATAGCCGGCCAAACCAAGGAAACTACGAACTTCGCTTATCGTTCTCGGTCTTTCCTAATTCCACACTGCATGTACCTTGGATGGATCCACCGAGATCCCATCTTTAGATACCACATGCCTTAAAAACACAACTTTTTCAAGCCAAAACTCACATCTATCAAACTTGGCATAAAACTTCTCTTCCCTCAAACTCTGTAGCACCATACGTAAATGCTCTTCATGTTCTTCCTTGCTTCTACAGTAGATCAATATGTCATCGATAAAGACTATGACGAATTGGTCCAAATATCGCTTGAATACCCGATTCATTAAGTCCATAAATGCTGCAGGTGCGTTAGTTAACCCAAACGGCATTACAACAAACTCATAGTGTCCGTACCTCGTGCGAAAAGCAGTCTTGGATATATCATCCTTCCTAGTCTTCAATTGGTGGTAACCCGATCTCAAATCAATCTTGGAAAAGTATTTTGCACCTTGAAGTTGATCAAACAAATCGTCAATCAGTGGCAAAGGATACTTATTGTGAACTGTAATACGGTTCAACTCCCTATAGTCAATACACAATCTCAACGTTCCGTCCTTCTTCTTTACAAATATAACAGGAGCACCCAAAGGAGAGACGCTTGGGCGAATGAAGCCTTTCTCGAGCAATTCTTGAAGTTGCACCTTAAGTTCTTTGAGCTCGGCTGGGGCCATACGATAAGGAACCTTAGAAATTGGAGCAGCTCCTGGTATAAGATCTATAACAAACTCGATTTCACGATCTGGAGGAAGACCGGGGAGTTCCTTTGGAAACACATCCGAAAATTCGTCAACGACAGGCGGATAAGTTGTGAACAGCTATTCGAGTATCCACAATGTGATCTAAATATCCTTGACATCCCTTCCGAAGCAAACGCCTGGCTCGCAAGGCAGATATAAGGCAAGACGAAGTAATGGGCGTAGAACCCTTAAACTTGAACTTGGATTGACCGGGAATCCGAAAATGCACTTCTTTGGCATAGCAATCCAATGAGGCATGGCAGGAAGACAACCAGTCCATACCGAGAATAATGTCAAAAGAGTTTTAATTCGACTAAAAGGTTTAAATTCGACTAAAAACCTTAAATTCGAGTAAAAAGTACCTTTCACTCGACTAAAACTACCTTTCAGTCGACTAAAAGTATTGTTCATTGACTAAATGTACTATTCATTCGACTGAAAGTACTATTAATTTTTTTTTTTAAAACTTAACTTAACACAAGAAAGGAAAATTTTGGGGTATTACATTCTCCATCCTTAAAAGAATTCCGTCCGCGGAATTAAAACATACCTTAAACATCAGAAAATAAGATCGCGATCTCTAGCTCATCCCACTGAGCTAGAGATCGTGATCTTATTTTCTGAACATGGTTACACGTGTCAGTGATGGCGTGTGTGACCTTATTCTGAATGTCCCTCTAGTGTTTGTTTTCTGTATAAAGATATATTTTTTTATTTTAAAATTCGGTCTTGTATCTGTTCCGTTAAAATTATGTACCTCCGTAGTCTCGTTTTTTTCAGATATTTTTGTATTCATTTTGATTTGTCCGTTGAGCGACCTTATTGGGCATTTGGCTCACCCCTTAATGTTTTGCTTTCAGGTGATCAGTAGGTCAAATTGGATTTACAGGGCTAGCAGTGTGACTGAGAGCTAGCGATTTTTATCTCGGAGTTAACATTGATATCTTTAGAAGTAATAATTAAGACAGGTTGAATTTGTTAAGATTTTATTTTGGAACTCCGTGCCGGAGTTATTGGGATTATATAAATGCTTTAGGCCGCTATAGTATTTATTGATGTATCTTTGGAATTCATTAGTAGATGCTCTGAATGACCACTTGGGGAGTCTTTTTGATATTTTGAGGATTTTTTGATTTTAATTATTTGATATTAACGCTCCGAAAATTCGGGGCGTTACAGTTGGTATCAGAGCCAGGTTATTAATGACAATCGGTACAATTCATCACAATTATAATTGAGTCCAAAGAAATAACGATAGCAAATCAGAATAACATATGAATCAAATAGAGGAGTTAGGTTCGGATGAAAATCCCTTACCTCAATTGCACAAATCAATCAACTTCAAGTCTTGATCTTCTCAAACAAATTATATCAAAAACCCTAATATAAAGATACCCAAAATTTCTATTAGACTCTATCAATCACATTAGCTTGTGTAGGTTTTTACCACAAACCTCAATCCCAATATCAAAATAAGATCTTACCTCAATGTAATGACCAAAATTTGAAGAGTATTCTTCCTAGAGATTCTTTGGAGGCTCTTCTAAAGTTTGTGCTCCTAGGAATTATAATGTACATAAATCATCACCCTAAAAGGAATGTAATTATATGCCTAAAACAATTAGAATTGCAAAATACCCATTACGTCCCAAAATTCTCTAACTTTATAAATGGGTCAAACTAAAGCCCAAATTTAAATTGGATCATCTAATCCCAAAAGTATAACCTACTTTCCACAAAGAAAAACGTCAATTGATTTATAGGCCCACTATTTAATTCAAAGTCACAATACATTCTATTTCGTACTTACACAAGTATCCTGATAAAAAATAAATAAAGAAAAATCTGGGGCGTTACATTCTCCCCCACTTAAGATAATTCCGTCCTCGGAATTGAGTGTTCTTTAATCATCAAAAGTAGCTTTTTGCCTTCCAACAGAAGTCATTACATTCCTCACACTGTAGAATGAAATTTCAACCTCGAAGTATTTATGACTTAACTAGCATACAAAATGTATTCAACTAAATGGCTCCACTCAGAATCCAACAAATGAAATTCTAATCCATCACGCTTCCACTGTGCTACTCTGATAATGCAATAAATCATGCCTTTGCACAATGCACCTAACAGAAACATGCTTAACTTTAAGTGTATGGTGTACCAAAGTACTAAACAATTCTCACATATGACTTGTACTCTATGAGATCCAAACTTTAGTTTTAACTTCCATTCGCTTTACCACCCGAACCTTATAATAACATGTCGGTGATAAAAAATAAATTTGTGCCTATACCAAGCCACATATTGAGTCATCTATCTCAATACTCCCTTAATGAAATTTTGCTGGCAACTGAGACTAATTACTAACTAAAATTGCTAAAATTTTTGGCACGCTTTTTGTCCAATGCATCGCCACATCATTAAACAACCTTTTAAATAGGATAATACTTAATCAAATTTCCAACACCAAATTCCATAATTCTATACCCAGAATCATATTACTACTTCAAAACACGATTACTCAAGACAGCACCAAATTCTATATTCCTATTCGTATTCCATTAACTACCAATACCACAAGCTCAATGTCTAAGGCCTAAGTAAAACTGTAATGATGCAATGTCTATAAAGTTCACTAATCAAAATCATGTGATCACTTGAAGGCAATATGTTGCCCGTCTCTTTTTATTAATTTGTCACCAAAATCGATACCATCGAATACCCTTCAAAACATACCACTTTGACTTAGCCAAAATGGTTAGCCAATTCTACAAGCACTTACACGTCACACCCAAGACCACCATGTTTTCCTTGCGCACTCTGATGTCAAGCCAAACTAGTTATACCTTCGTGAACGAATTCACATATCTGACCTATCCTACCGTTCAACTAAAAATATAAAGATTTTCTCCGTAGTACTCTCGTCAATTAACTAACCTTCCTAGTACACATTTCTATAGTCTACTGAATCATAAGCCTAAGCTCTGATACCAACTGTAACGCCCCGGTTTTTTTCAAAGCGTTAATTTCAAATAAACGAAGGTAGAAAACCTCAAAATATCCAAAAGTCTCCCATTGGGTATTCAGAGCATCTAAGAATAAGTCTCCAAAAAAAATCAATAAATGCCACACCGGCTTAAAACAGTTACATTGACCTCAATTACTCTTACAAGGAGCTCCAAAATAAAATCTAAAGCAAAATCTATTCGACAATAAATGTAATAGGAAAATCCTTCCCTAAAAATTCTCTTCCTTAGCCATGCCTTATAATTCCTTTGCACAGTTCCAAACACCGGCTGATAACCTGAAAGTAAAAAGGGTGAGCACAAAGCCCAGTAAAGATAATCGCAGACACCCACCCACAGAGCGCAAAGCACGCTATATCAATAATAGTACTTGGAGTTGATAAAGTACGATACCAAGGTGCATGGTGAGTACCAAAACCAATGCACTAATTTTCAATTCAGAAATTAGATTAGAAACAAGGTCAAATAGCTTGTACCAACAGACAATACAACATGAAGTTCGAAACGTTTCCATAAGCTCTGATAATGACATCTTATGTTTCAAAAAGACTCTAGTGAATTCAATAATACTTAAGATAAGTTCAAAAATATCTTCAAATAGATCAGATATCAAAATCTAAATGTGCAATCAGAACAAAGACGAAGACCATGGGAGCCATTCAGAAATGTGTCACGCGTGCCATCACTGACACGTGAGACAAGGTTCAGAAATTAAGATCGCAATCTCTAGCTCATCCCGGTGAGCTAGCCCACGTTCCAATCCACGTGGGTAAGTCAGAAATAGATAAGTCACATACACTGTGACATGGCTCGCCAGATTATAAAAACATATACCAAATCAACTTAATAAACACCAAAAGTTTGAAACAGACAAAGGCATTCTCGTTCACACAATTCTACGCAGAATAGTCTTATTTAAGGGCTAAATTCAACAATGAAATCAACGAATTCTAAGAAAACACAAAACCTAAAAGTTGAAGAGGACTCGTTACTGATTTTGTAATGTCTAAGTTCATAAAAAAAACCGATAAGAAACGAATAAGATGGAACAAGTCAAAGCAAGCTGATTTGCAGTGTCAAACAACAATTTTTACACCGATGAATAACTTTCAAACTGAATTCTGATCAGAAGATAGATAGATTCTGATAAAACACCCAACTAAGAAGTTTAAGAGGACTCTTTAAGGTTTCCAGATTGTCTATAATCATGAAAAACCAATGAGAAACAAAGGAGATAGAACAAATCGAAGTGGGCTGATTTACAGTGTCAAAAACAGAAAGGTCTGTACTAACAAATAACTTTCGAACTTACTTTTGACCAAGAACAAAACGGATTCCAATAAAACCTTAAACTAAAAAGTTAAGGAAGACTCTTCAAGGATTTCATAATGTCCAAGATCATTAAAAACCAATGAGAAACAAATAAGATACACTAAATCGAAATTGGCTGACCTGAATTGGAAGAAATATAAGCATAACAATGTTTAGGTCAATTTTCAAATATCGATCACTGGGAATTTCAGAAAACCCAAAACTATAAAGTTTTAGTACACTATCTGAGGTTTTCAAAAAGTGTAAGAACACTGAAATTGAACAAGGGAAGAAAAAGTTATGGACTCTTAAAATTGCTACAAGGATTTACAACAAAAAAATCACGAATCAAAGTCAATAATCAAAAGTACAACGACCTATTTAGCGTAAGCATCAAGAATGTAATTAGGGTTCAAAAGAATCAATAGATCTCTTTAAACAATCAATCAATTGATGAACATATCGATAATTAGAATTCGGACGGGGTAAATGCGTGAGAAAACCCTTACAAATTAAATTTGAACAGATTCAACGATAGTTTGACAATTAAAGAAATTCTTTCTCAAAATCATAAGATAGATTGGTCCAACGCTGATCTAGATTTCAAAAAACAGTAATCCCTTACCTCTGATCGTGATTAAACCCAAAATTTGATATTCTCAATTCAATTGTATCAAAAGTCCTAAAAATTGACAAACCTAAAGGTTCCAATTAAATTCTAATGACAACGAAAATTCGTTGACTACTACAATCCCAAATCAAAAATCAATTTAAATTCTTACCTCAAACAAATTGTAAAATCCCAATAAAGCTAGAGATCGCGATCTTATTTTCTAAACATGGTTACACGTGTCAGTGATGGCGTCTGTGACCTTATTCTGAATGGCTCTCTAGTGTCTGTTTTCTGTATAAAGATATATTTTTGCATTTTAAAATTCGGTCTTGTATCTGTTCCGTTAAAATTCTGTACCTCCGTAGTCGCGATTTTTGCACTTACTTTTGTCCTCATTTTGATTGGTCCGTTGAGCGACCTTACTGGGCATTTGGCTCACCCCTTAATGTTTTCCTTTCAGGTGATCAGTAGGTCAAATTGGATTTACAGGGCTAGCAGTGTGACTGAGAGCTAGCGATTTTTATCTAGGAGTTAACATTGATATCTTTAGAAGTAATAATTAAGACAGGTTGAATTTGTTAAGATTTTATTTTGGAACTCTGTGGCGGAGTTATTGGGATTATATAAATACTTTAGGCCGCTATAGTATTTATTGATGTATCTTTGGAATTCATTAGTAGATGCTCTGAATGACCGCTTGGGGAGTCTTTTTGATATTTTGAGGATTTTTCGATTTTAATTATTTGATATTAACGGTCCGAAAAATCGGGGCGTTACAGTTGGTATCAGAGCCAGGTTATTAATGACAATCGGTACAATTCATCACAATTATAATTGAGTCCAAAGAAATAACGATAGCAAATCAGAATAACATATGAATCAAATAGAGGAGTTAGGTTCGGATGAAAATCCCTTACCTCAATTGCACAAATCAATCAACTTCAAGTCTTGATCTTCTCAAACAAATTATATCAAAAACCCTAATATAAAGATACCCAAAATTTCTATTAGACTCTATCAATCACATTAGCTTATGTAGGTTTTTACCACAAACCTCAATCCCAATATCAAAATAAGATCTTACCTCAATGTAATGACCAAAATTTGAAGAGTATTCTTCCTAGAGATTCTTTGGAGGCTCTTCTAAAGTTTGTGCTCCTAGGAATTATAATGTACATAAATCATCACCCTAAAAGGAATGTAATTATATGCCTAAAACAATTAGAATTGCAAAATACCCATTACGTCCCAAAATTCTCTAACTTTATAAATGGGTCAAACTAAAGCCCAAATTTAAATTGGATCATCTAATCCCAAAAGTATAACCTACTTTCCACAAAGAAAAACGTCAATTGATTTATAGGCCCACTATTTAATTCAAAGTCACAATACATTCTATTTCGTACTTACACAAGTATCCTGATAAAAAATACCACAGGTTCAAAATGTATGACATGTGAAGGATCTGGCACGTATTTCCTCAAGGTTGATACATGAAACACATCATGTATTTGCGACAAGCTGGGAGGTAAGGCAACTTGGTAAGCGACCGGTCAAACCCTCCGCAAGATCTCAAATGGTCCGTTAAATCTAGGGCTAAGCTTGCCCTTCTTCCCAAAACGCATTACTCCCTTCCAAGGCGATACTTTGAGAAATACAGGATCTCCCACTTCGAAATTTAGCTCACGTCTTCTATTATTCGCATACGTCTTTTGTCATCTTTGAGCCACTAGCAAATTATCCTCGATGAAACGAACTTTCTCCGAGGTAGCTTGTACTATCTCGGGCCCTAAGGCACCCAAAAGTTTCTCCTCTCCAACTTCGAGCCAACAAATTGGCGTTCTACATCTCCGCCAATACAAGGCTTCAAATGGTGCCTTACCAATACTAGCCTGAAAGCTATTGTTGTAAGCAAACTCCATAAGCGGAAATTGATCAGCCCAAGTATTCTTGAAGTTTAACAAGCAAGCCCTAAGCATGTTTTCTAAAATCAAAATCGTTCTCTCTGACGGTCCATCACTTTTAGGATGATAAGCCGTACTAAGGTCAAGTTGAGTACCCAATGCTTTTTGCAAACCGTGCCAAAATTTGGACGTAAAACGTGCATCTCTATCCGAAACGATTGAAATGGGTACACCGTGGAGTCGGGAGCAATCTCTTGAATCTATAGTTTGGCTAGCCTCTCCAAGCTATAGGTAACGTTAACCGGAATGAAGTGTGCTGACTTGGTCAAACGATCAATTATTACAAGATATTGCAGTCATAGTCCTTAAGAAATTCCAACCATCGACGTTGTCGCATATTCAATTCTTTCTGCGTGAATAAAAACATAAGACTCTTATTATCTGTGTATATCTCACATGTGTCACCATAGAGATTGTGCCTCCAAATTTTCAAAGCGAAAACCACTGCAGCTAATTCCAAGTCAGGTGTTGGGTAGCTCACTTCATACGCTTTGAGTTGTCGCGAGCCATAAGCAATAACTCGCCCATGTTGCATCAATACACATCCCAAACCCTTTCGTGAAGCATCGCTATAAACCCCAAATCCTTCAGTCCCCGAAGGTAGAGAAATGACCGGAGCCGAAACCAATCTTTTCTTTTATTCTAGAAAACTGCGATCACACTCTTCCGACCACTCGAACCTAACCTTCTTTCGAGTCAATGGAATAGCGAGTTTTGAAAACCCCTCAATAAACCTTCGATAATAGCCGGCCAAACCAAGGAAACTACGAACTTCACTTATCGTTCTCGGTCTTTCCCAATTCCACACTGCATGTACCTTGGATGGATCCACCGAGATCCCATCTTTAGATACCACATGCCTTAAAAACACAACTTTTTCAAGCCAAAACTCACATTTATCAAACTTGGCATAAAACTTCTCTTCCCTCAAACTCTGTAGCACCATACGTAAATGCTCTTCATGTTCTTCCTCGCTTCTACAGTAGATCAATATGTCATCGATAAAGACTTTGACCAATTGGTCCAAATATCGCATGAATACCTGATTCATTAAGTCCATAAATGCTGCAGGTGCGTTAGTTAACCCAAACGGCATTACAACAAACTCATAGTGTCCGTACCTCGTGCGAAAAGCAGTCTTGGATATATCATCCTTCCTAGTCTTCAATTGGTGGTAACCCGATCTCAAATCAATGTTGGAAAAGTATTTTGCACCTTGAAGTTGATCAAACAAATCGTCAATCCGTGGCAAAGGATACTTGTTGCGAACTGTAATACGGTTCAACTCCTTATAGTCAATACACAATCTCAACGTTCCGTCCTTCTTCTTTACAAATATAACAGGAGCACCCCAAGGAGAGACGCTTGGGCGAATGAAGCCTTTCGCGAGCAATTCTTGAAGTTGCACCTTAAGTTCTTTGAGCTCGGCTGGGGCCATACGATAAGGAACCTTAGAAATTGGAGCAGCTCCTGGTATAAGATCTATAACAAACTCGATTAAACGATCTGGAGGAAGACCGGGGAGTTCCTCCGGAAACACATCCGAAAATTCGTCAACGACAGGCGGATAAGTTGTGAACAGCTATTCGAGTATCCACAATGTGATCTAAATATCCTTGACATCCCTTCCGAAGCAAACGCCTGGCTCGCAAGGCAGATATAAGGCAATACGAAGTAATGGGCGTAGAACCCTTAACTTGAACTTGGATTGACCGGGAATCCGAAAATGCACTTCTTTGGCATAGCAATCCAATGAGGCATGGCAGGAAGACAACCAGTCCATACCGAGAATAATGTCAAAAGAGTTTTAATTCGACTAAAAGGTTTAAATTCGACTAAAAACCTTAAATTTGAGTAAAAAGTACCTTTCACTCGACTAAAACTACCTTTCAGTCGACTAAAAGTACTGTTCATTGACTAAAAGTACTATTCATTCGACTGAAAGTACTATTAAATTTTTTTTTAAAACTTAACTTAACACAAGAAAGGAAAATTTTGGGGTATTACATTCTCCATCCTTAAAAGAATTCCGTCCGCGGAATTAAAACATACCTTAAACATCAAAGAGCTGAGGGTGCTTTTCGCGCATAGCATCCTCGAGTTCCCACGTCGCTTCTTCCATTGAATAGTTACGCCAAAGTACTTTAACCAACTTAATGGTTTTTGTGCGCAAAATTTGATCCTTGCGGTCCAAGATTTTCACTGGGCGCTCCTCGTACGATAGGTCCTCCCGAATCTCCGCAGGTTCGAAATGTATGACATGTGAAGGATCTGGCACGTATTTCCTCAAGGTTGATACATGAAACACATCATGTATTTGCGACAAGCTGGGAGGTAAGGCAACTTGGTAAGCGACCGGTCCAACCCTCCGCAAGATCTCAAATGGTCCGTTAAATCTAGGGCTAAGCTTGCCCTTCTTCCCAAAACGCATTACTCCCTTCCAAGGCGATACTTTGAGAAATACAGGATCTCCCACTTCGAAATTTAGCTCACGTCTTCTATTATCCGCATAACTCTTTTGACGACTTTGAGCCACTAGCAAATTATCCTCGATGAAACGAACTTTCTCCGAGGTAGCTTGTACTATCTCGGGCCCTAAGGCACCCAAAAGTTTCTCCTCTCCAACTTCGAGCCAACAAATTGGCGTTCTACATCTCCGCCAATACAAGGCTTCAAATGGTGCCTTACCAATACTAGCCTGAAAGCTATTGTTGTAAGCAAACTCCATAAGCGGTAATTGATCAGCCCAAGTATTCTTGAAGTTTAACGAGCAAGCCCTAAGCATGTCTTCTAAAATCAGAATCGTTCTCTCTGACGGTCCATCACTTTGAGGATAATAAGCCGTACTAAGGTCAAGTTGAGTACCCAATGCTTTTTGCAATCCGTGCCAAAATTTCGACATAAAACGTGCATCTCTATCCGAAAGGATTGAAATGGGTACACCGTGGAGTCGGGAACAATCTCTTGAATCTAAAGTTTGGCTAACCTCTCCAAGCTATAGGTAACCTTAACTGGAATGAAATGTGCTGACTTGGTCAAACGATCAATTATTACCCAAACCGAATCGTGTCCTTGTCTTGTCCTAGGCAACCCTAACACAAAGTCCATGGCAATACGTTCCCACTTCCACTGAGGGATAGTAAGAGGTTGTAAAGGTCGCGCAGGTCGTTGATGTTCCACTTTAACTTGCTGACAAGTAAGGCATCAAGCGACAAAATCCGCTATCTCCCTTTTCATATCGTTCCACCAAAACACGTCCCGTAGATCCCGATACATCTTAGTACTACCTGGATGAACTGTGAAGCTGGAATTATGCGCGTATCGCAAAATTTCCTCCTTTAATCCCACATCAGAAGGAACACATAATCTATCTCCAAAACGTAATGCCCCATCGGCGTCAATTCTGAACTCAGGCTGTTTACCTTCTCCAACTTGTTCTCTACTCTTAACAAATTTTGAATCCAAAATCTGAGCTTGCCTAATTCTTTCGATCAAGGTAGCTCGCCCCATTAAATTCGCCAAATAGTTTCCCGTCCCGGAAACCAAAACATCCACACCCAAACTTTCAAGATCCGCAAGAATTTTCTTACGTGAAGTTAAAAGGGCTGCACACGTACCTGTGTTCTTTCGGGTAAGAGCATCCGCGACCACATTAGCCTTCCCCGAATGATACAAGATCTTGCAGTCATAGTCCTAAGAAATTCCAACCATCGACGTTGTCGCATATTCAATCCTTTCTGCGTGAATAAAAACATAAGACTCTTGTTATCTGTGTATATCTCACATGTGTCACCATAAAGATTGTGCCTCCAAATTTTCAAAGCGAAAACCACTGCAGCTAATTCCAAGTCATGTGTTGGGTAGCTCACTTCATACGCTTTGAGTTGTCGCGAGCCATAACCAATAACTCGCCCATGTTGCATCAATACACATCCCAAACCCTTTCGTGAAGCATCGCTATAAACCCCAAATCCTTCAGTCCCCGAAGGTAGAGAAATGACCGGAGCCGAAACCAATCTTTTCTTTTATTCTAGAAAACTACGATCACACTCTTCCGACCACTCGAACCTAACCTTCTTTCGAGTCAATGGAATAGCGAGTTTTGAAAACCCCTCAATAAACCTTCGATAATAGCCGGCCAAACCAAGGAAACTACGCACTTCGCTTATCGTTCTCGGTCTTTCCTAATTCCACACTGCATGTACCTTGGATGGATCCACCGAGATCCCATCTTTAGATACCACATGCCTTAAAAACACAACTTTTTCAAGCCAAAACTCACATTTATCAAACTTGGCATAAAACTTCTCTTCCCTCAAACTCTGTAGCACCATACGTAAATGCTCTTCATGTTCTTCCTTGCTTCTACAGTAGATCAATATGTCATCGATAAAGACTATGACGAATTGGTCCAAATATCGCTTGAATACCCGATTCATTAAGTCCATAAATGCTGCAGGTGCGTTAGTTAACCCAAACGGCATTACAACAAACTCATAGTGTCCGTACCTCGTGCGAAAAGCAGTCTTGGATATATCATCCTTCCTAGTCTTCAATTGGTGGTAACCCGATCTCAAATCAATCTTGGAAAAGTATTTTGCACCTTGAAGTTGATCAAAGAAATCGTCAATCCGTGGGAAAGGATACTTATTGCGAACTGTAATACGGTTCAACTCCCTATAGTCAATACACAATCTCAACGTTCCGTCCTTCTTCTTTACAAATATAACAGGAGCACCCAAAGGAGAGACGCTTGGGCGAATGAAGCCTTTCTCGAGCAATTCTTGAAGTTGCACCTTAAGTTCTTTGAGCTCGGCTGGGGCCATACGATAAGGAACCTTAGAAATTGGAGCAGCTCCTGGTATAAGATCTATAACAAACTCGATTTCACGATCTGGAGGAAGACCGGGGAGTTCCTTTGGAAACACATCCGAAAATTCGTCAACGACAGGCGGATAAGTTGTGAACAGCTATTCGAGTATCCACAATGTGATCTAAATATCCTTGACATCCCTTCCGAAGCAAACGCCTGGCTCGCAAGGCAGATATAAGGCAAGACGAAGTAATGGGCGTAGAACCCTTAAACTTGAACTTGGATTGACCGGGAATCCGAAAATGCACTTCTTTGGCATAGCAATCCAATGAGGCATGGCAGGAAGACAACCAGTCCATACCGAGAATAATGTCAAAAGAGTTTTAATTCGACTAAAAGGTTTAAATTCGACTAAAAACCTTAAATTCGAGTAAAAAGTACCTTTCACTCGACTAAAACTACCTTTCAGTCGACTAAAAGTATTGTTCATTGACTAAATGTACTATTCATTCGACTGAAAGTACTATTAATTTTTTTTTTTAAAACTTAACTTAACACAAGAAAGGAAAATTTTGGGGTATTACATTCTCCATCCTTAAAAGAATTCCGTCCGCGGAATTAAAACATACCTTAAACATCAGAAAATAAGATCGCGATCTCTAGCTCATCCCACTGAGCTAGAGATCGTGATCTTATTTTCTGAACATGGTTACACGTGTCAGTGATGGCGTGTGTGACCTTATTCTGAATGGCTCTCTAGTGTCTGTTTTCTGTATAAAGATATATTTTTTCATTTTAAAATTCGGTCTTGTATCTGTTCCGTTAAAATTATGTACCTCCGTAGTCTCGTTTTTTTCAGATATTTTTGTATTCATTTTGATTGGTCCGTTGAGCGACCTTACTGGGCATTTGGCTCACCCCTTAATGTTTTCCTTTCAGGTGATCAGTAGGTCAAATTGGATTTACAGGGCTAGCAGTGTGACTGAGAGCTAGCGATTTTTATCTCGGAGTTAACATTGATATCTTTAGAAGTAATAATTAAGACAGGTTGAATTTGTTAAGATTTTATTTTGGAACTCCGTGCCGGAGTTATTGGGATTATATAAATGCTTTAGGCCGCTATAGTATTTATTGATGTATCTTTGGAATTCATTAGTAGATGCTCTGAATGACCACTTGGGGAGTCTTTTTGATATTTTGAGGATTTTTTGATTTTAATTATTTGATATTAACGCTCCGAAAATTCGGGGCGTTACAGTTGGTATCAGAGCCAGGTTATTAATGACAATCGGTACAATTCATCACAATTATAATTGAGTCCAAAGAAATAACGATAGCAAATCAGAATAACATATGAATCAAATAGAGGAGTTAGGTTCGGATGAAAATCCCTTACCTCAATTGCACAAATCAATCAACTTCAAGTCTTGATCTTCTCAAACAAATTATATCAAAAACCCTAATATAAAGATACCCAAAATTTCTATTAGACTCTATCAATCACATTAGCTTGTGTAGGTTTTTACCACAAACCTCAATCCCAATATCAAAATAAGATCTTACCTCAATGTAATGACCAAAATTTGAAGAGTATTCTTCCTAGAGATTCTTTGGAGGCTCTTCTAAAGTTTGTGCTCCTAGGAATTATAATGTACATAAATCATCACCCTAAAAGGAATGTAATTATATGCCTAAAACAATTAGAATTGCAAAATACCCATTACGTCCCAAAATTCTCTAACTTTATAAATGGGTCAAACTAAAGCCCAAATTTAAATTGGATCATCTAATCCCAAAAGTATAACCTACTTTCCACAAAGAAAAACGTCAATTGATTTATAGGCCCACTATTTAATTCAAAGTCACAATACATTCTATTTCGTACTTACACAAGTATCCTGATAAAAAATAAATAAAGAAAAATCTGGGGCGTTACATTCTCCCCCACTTAAGATAATTCCGTCCTCGGAATTGAGTGTTCTTTAATCATCAAAAGTAGCTTTTTGCCTTCCAACAGAAGTCATTACATTCCTCACACTGTAGAATGAAATTTCAACCTCGAAGTATTTATGACTTAACTAGCATACAAAATGTATTCAACTAAATGGCTCCACTCAGAATCCAACAAATGAAATTCTAATCCATCACGCTTCCACTGTGCTACTCTGATAATGCAATAAATCATGCCTTTGCACAATGCACCTAACAGAAACATGCTTAACTTTAAGTGTATGGTGTACCAAAGTACTAAACAATTCTCACATATGACTTGTACTCTATGAGATCCAAACTTTAGTTTTAACTTCCATTCGCTTTACCACCCGAACCTTATAATAACATGTCGGTGATAAAAAATAAATTTGTGCCTATACCAAGCCACATATTGAGTCATCTATCTCAATACTCCCTTAATGAAATTTTGCTGGCAACTGAGACTAATTACTAACTAAAATTGCTAAAATTTTTGGCACGCTTTTTGTCCAATGCATCGCCACATCATTAAACAACCTTTTAAATAGGATAATACTTAATCAAATTTCCAACACCAAATTCCATAATTCTATACCCAGAATCATATTACTACTTCAAAACACGATTACTCAAGACAGCACCAAATTCTATATTCCTATTCGTATTCCATTAACTACCAATACCACAAGCTCAATGTCTAAGGCCTAAGTAAAACTGTAATGATGCAATGTCTATAAAGTTCACTAATCAAAATCATGTGATCACTTGAAGGCAATATGTTGCCCGTCTCTTTTTATTAATTTGTCACCAAAATCGATACCATCGAATACCCTTCAAAACATACCACTTTGACTTAGCCAAAATGGTTAGCCAATTCTACAAGCACTTACACGTCACACCCAAGACCACCATGTTTTCCTTGCGCACTCTGATGTCAAGCCAAACTAGTTATACCTTCGTGAACGAATTCACATATCTGACCTATCCTACCGTTCAACTAAAAATATAAAGATTTTCTCCGTAGTACTCTCGTCAATTAACTAACCTTCCTAGTACACATTTCTATAGTCTACTGAATCATAAGCCTAAGCTCTGATACCAACTGTAACGCCCCGGTTTTTTTCAAAGCGTTAATTTCAAATAAACGAAGGTAGAAAACCTCAAAATATCCAAAAGTCTCCCATTGGGTATTCAGAGCATCTAAGAATAAGTCTCCAAAAAAAATCAATAAATGCCACACCGGCTTAAAACAGTTACATTGACCTCAATTACTCTTACAAGGAGCTCCAAAATAAAATCTAAAGCAAAATCTATTCGACAATAAATGTAATAGGAAAATCCTTCCCTAAAAATTCTCTTCCTTAGCCATGCCTTATAATTCCTTTGCACAGTTCCAAACACCGGCTGATAACCTGAAAGTAAAAAGGGTGAGCACAAAGCCCAGTAAAGATAATCGCAGACACCCACCCACAGAGCGCAAAGCACGCTATATCAATAATAGTACTTGGAGTTGATAAAGTACGATACCAAGGTGCATGGTGAGTACCAAAACCAATGCACTAATTTTCAATTCAGAAATTAGATTAGAAACAAGGTCAAATAGCTTGTACCAACAGACAATACAACATGAAGTTCGAAACGTTTCCATAAGCTCTGATAATGACATCTTATGTTTCAAAAAGACTCTAGTGAATTCAATAATACTTAAGATAAGTTCAAAAATATCTTCAAATAGATCAGATATCAAAATCTAAATGTGCAATCAGAACAAAGACGAAGACCATGGGAGCCATTCAGAAATGTGTCACGCGTGCCATCACTGACACGTGAGACAAGGTTCAGAAATTAAGATCGCAATCTCTAGCTCATCCCGGTGAGCTAGCCCACGTTCCAATCCACGTGGGTAAGTCAGAAATAGATAAGTCACATACACTGTGACATGGCTCGCCAGATTATAAAAACATATACCAAATCAACTTAATAAACACCAAAAGTTTGAAACAGACAAAGGCATTCTCGTTCACACAATTCTACGCAGAATAGTCTTATTTAAGGGCTAAATTCAACAATGAAATCAACGAATTCTAAGAAAACACAAAACCTAAAAGTTGAAGAGGACTCGTTACTGATTTTGTAATGTCTAAGTTCATAAAAAAAACCGATAAGAAACGAATAAGATGGAACAAGTCAAAGCAAGCTGATTTGCAGTGTCAAACAACAATTTTTACACCGATGAATAACTTTCAAACTGAATTCTGATCAGAAGATAGATAGATTCTGATAAAACACCCAACTAAGAAGTTTAAGAGGACTCTTTAAGGTTTCCAGATTGTCTATAATCATGAAAAACCAATGAGAAACAAAGGAGATAGAACAAATCGAAGTGGGCTGATTTACAGTGTCAAAAACAGAAAGGTCTGTACTAACAAATAACTTTCGAACTTACTTTTGACCAAGAACAAAACGGATTCCAATAAAACCTTAAACTAAAAAGTTAAGGAAGACTCTTCAAGGATTTCATAATGTCCAAGATCATTAAAAACCAATGAGAAACAAATAAGATACACTAAATCGAAATTGGCTGACCTGAATTGGCAGAAATATAAGCATAACAATGTTTAGGTCAATTTTCAAATATCGATCACTGGGAATTTCAGAAAACCCAAAACTATAAAGTTTTAGTACACTATCTGAGGTTTTCAAAAAGTGTAAGAACACTGAAATTGAACAAGGGAAGAAAAAGTTATGGACTCTTAAAATTGCTACAAGGATTTACAACAAAAAAATCACGAATCAAAGTCAATAATCAAAAGTACAACGACCTATTTAGCGTAAGCATCAAGAATGTAATTAGGGTTCAAAAGAATCAATAGATCTCTTTAAACAATCAATCAATTGATGAACATATCGATAATTAGAATTCGGACGGGGTAAATGCGTGAGAAAACCCTTACAAATTAAATTTGAACAGATTCAACGATAGTTTGACAATTAAAGAAATTCTTTCTCAAAATCATAAGATAGATTGGTCCAACGCTGATCTAGATTTCAAAAAACAGTAATCCCTTACCTCTGATCGTGATTAAACCCAAAATTTGATATTCTCAATTCAATTGTATCAAAAGTCCTAAAAATTGACAAACCTAAAGGTTCCAATTAAATTCTAATGACAACGAAAATTCGTTGACTACTACAATCCCAAATCAAAAATCAATTTAAATTCTTACCTCAAACAAATTGTAAAATCCCAATAAAGCTAGAGATCGCGATCTTATTTTCTAAACATGGTTACACGTGTCAGTGATGGCGTCTGTGACCTTATTCTGAATGGCTCTCTAGTGTCTGTTTTCTGTATAAAGATATATTTTTGCATTTTAAAATTCGGTCTTGTATCTGTTCCGTTAAAATTCTGTACCTCCGTAGTCTCGTTTTTTTCAGATATTTTTGTATTCATTTTGATTGGTCCGTTGAGCGACCTTACTGGGCATTTGGCTCACCCCTTAATGTTTTCCTTTCAGGTGATCAGTAGGTCAAATTGGATTTACAGGGCTAGCAGTGTGACTGAGAGCTAGCGATTTTTATCTAGGAGTTAACATTGATATCTTTAGAAGTAATAATTAAGACAGGTTGAATTTGTTAAGATTTTATTTTGGAACTCTGTGGCGGAGTTATTGGGATTATATAAATACTTTAGGCCGCTATAGTATTTATTGATGTATCTTTGGAATTCATTAGTAGATGCTCTGAATGACCGCTTGGGGAGTCTTTTTGATATTTTGAGGATTTTTCGATTTTAATTATTTGATATTAACGGTCCGAAAAATCGGGGCGTTACAGTTGGTATCAGAGCCAGGTTATTAATGACAATCGGTACAATTCATCACAATTATAATTGAGTCCAAAGAAATAACGATAGCAAATCAGAATAACATATGAATCAAATAGAGGAGTTAGGTTCGGATGAAAATCCCTTACCTCAATTGCACAAATCAATCAACTTCAAGTCTTGATCTTCTCAAACAAATTATATCAAAAACCCTAATATAAAGATACCCAAAATTTCTATTAGACTCTATCAATCACATTAGCTTATGTAGGTTTTTACCACAAACCTCAATCCCAATATCAAAATAGGATCTTACCTCAATGTAATGACCAAAATTTGAAGAGTATTCTTCCTAGAGATTCTTTGGAGGCTCTTCTGAAGTTTATGCTCCTAGGAATTATAATGTACATAAATCATCACCCTAAAAGGAATGTAATTATATGCCTAAAACAATTAGAATTGCAAAATACCCATTACGTCCCAAAATTCTCTAACTTTATAAATGGGTCAAACTAAAGCCCAAATTTAAATTGGATCATCTAATCCCAAAAGTATAACCTACTTTCCACAAAGAAAAACGTCAATTGATTTATAGGCCCACTATTTAATTCAAAGTCACAATACATTCTATTTCGTACTTACGCAAGTATCCTGATAAAAAATACCACAGGTTCAAAATGTATGACATGTGAAGGATCTGGCACGTATTTCCTCAAGGTTGATACATGAAACACATCATGTATTTGCGACAAGCTGGGAGGTAAGGCAACTTGGTAAGCGACCGGTCAAACCCTCCGCAAGATCTCAAATGGTCCGTTAAATCTAGGGCTAAGCTTGCCCTTCTTCCCAAAACGCATTACTCCCTTCCAAGGCGATACTTTGAGAAATACAGGATCTCCCACTTCGAAATTTAGCTCACGTCTTCTATTATCGGCATAACTCTTTTGACGACTTTGAGCCACTAGCAAATTATCCTCGATGAAACGAACTTTCTCCGAGGTAGCTTGTACTATCTCGGGCCCTAAGGCACCCAAAAGTTTCTCCTCTCCAACTTCGAGCCAACAAATTGGCGTTCTACATCTCCGCCAATACAAGGCTTCAAATGGTGCCTTACCAATACTAGCCTGAAAGCTATTGTTGTAAGCAAACTCCATAAGCGGAAATTGATCAGCCCAAGTATTCTTGAAGTTTAACGAGCAAGCCCTAAGCATGTCTTCTAAAATCAGAATCGTTCTCTCTGACGGTCCATCATTTTGAGGATGATAAGCCGTACTAAGGTCAAGTTGAGTACCCAATGCTTTTTGCAAACCGTGCCAAAATTTTGACGTAAAACGTGCATATCTATCCAAAAGGATTGAAATGGGTACACCGTGGAGTCGGGAACAATCTCTTAAATCTAAAGTTTGGCTAACCTCTCCAAGCTATAGGTAACCTTAACCGGAATGAAATGTGCTAACTTGGTCAAACGATCAATTATTACCCCAACCGAATCGTGTCCTTGTCTTGTCCTAGGCAACCCTAACACATAGTCCATGGCAATACGTTCCCACTTCCACTGAGGGATAGTAAGAGGTTGTAAAGGTCGCGCAGGTCGTTGATGTTCCACTTTAACTTGCTGACAAGTAAGGCATCGAGCGACAAAATCCGCTCTCCCTTTTCATATCGTTCCACCAAAACACGTCCTGTAGATCCCGATTCATCTTAGTACTACCTGGAGGAACTGTGAAGCAGGAATTATGCGCGTATCGCAAAATTTCCTCCTTTAATCCCACCTCAGAAGGAACACATAATCTGTCTCCAAAACGTAATGCCCCCTCGGCGTCAATTCTGAACTCTGGCTGTTTACCTTCTCCAACTTGTTCTCTACTCTTAACAAATTTTGAATCCAAAATTTGAGCTTGCCTAATTCTTTCGATCAAGGTAGCTCGCCCCATTAAATTCGCCAAATAGTTTCCCGTCCCGAAAACCAAAACATCCACACCCAAACTTTCAAGATCCGCAAGAATTTCCTTACGTGAAGGTAAAAGGGCTGCACACGTACATGTGTTCTTTCGGCTAAGAGCATCGGCGACCACATTAGCCTTCCCCGAATGATACAAGATCTTGCAGTCATAGTCCTTAAGCAATTCCAACCATCGACGTTGTCGCATATTCAATTCTTTCTGCGTGAATAAAAACTTAAGACTCGTGTTATCTGTGTATATCTCACATGTGTCACCATAGAGATTGGGCCTCCAAATTTTTAAAGCGAAAACCACTGCAGCTAATTCCAAGTCATATGTTGGGTAGCTCACGTCATACGCTTTGAGTTGTCGCGAGCCATAAGCAACAACTCGCCCATGTTGCATCAATACACATCCCAAACCCTTTCGTGAAGCATCGCTATAAACCACAAATCCTCCAGTCCCTGAAGGTAGAGAAAGGACCGGAGCCGAAACTAATCTTTTCTTTAATTCTAGAAAGCTGCGATCACACTCTTCCGACCACTCGAACCTAACCTTCTTTCGAGTCAATAGAATAGCGAGTTTTGAAAACCCCTCAATAAACCTTCGTTAATAACCGGCCAAACCAAGGAAACTACGAACTTCACTTATTGTTCTCGGTCTTTCCCAATTCCACACTGCATGTACCTTGGGTGGATCCACCGAGATCCCATCTTTAGATACCACATGCCCTAAAAACATAACTTTTTCAAGCCAAAACTCACATTTATCAAACTTGGCATAAAACTTCTCTTCCCTCAAACTCTGTAGCACCATACGTAAATGCTCTTCATGTTCTTCCTTGCTTCTACAGTAGATCAATATGTCATCGATAAAGACTATGACGAATTGGTCCAAATATCGCTTGAATACCCGATTCATTAAGTCCATAAATGCTGCAGGTGCGTTAGTTAACCCAAACGGCATTACAACAAACTCATAGTGTCCGTACCTCGTGCGAAAAGCAGTCTTGGATATATCATCCTTCCTAGTCTTCAATTGGTGGTAACCCGATCTCAAATCAATCTTGGAAAAGTATTTCGCACCTTGAAGTTGATCAAACAAATCGTCAATCCGTGGCAAAGGATACTTGTTGCGAACTGTAATACGGTTCAACTCCCTATAGTTAATACACAATCTCAACGTTCCGTCCTTCTTCTTTACAAATAAAATAGGAGCACCCCAAGGAGAGACGCTTGGGCGAATGAAGCCTTTCTCGAGCAATTCTTGAAGTTGCACCTTAAGTTCTTTGAGCTCGGCTGGGGCCATACGATAAGGAACCTTAGAAATTGGAGCAGCTCCTGGTATAAGATCTATAACAAACTCAATTTCACGATCTAGAGGAAGACCGGGGAGTTCCTCCGGAAACACATCCGAAAATTCGTCAACGACAGGCGGATAAGTTGTGAACAGCTATTCGAGTATCCACAATGTGATCTAAATATCCTTGACATCCCTTCTGAAGCAAACGCCTGGCTCGCAAGGCAGATATAAGGCAAGACGAAGTAATGGGCGTAGAACCCTTAAACTTGAACTTGGATTGACCGGGAATCCGAAAATGCACTTCTTTGGCATAGCAATCCAATGAGGCATGGCAGGAAGACAACCAGTCCATACCGAGAATAATGTCAAAAGAGTTTTAATTCGACTAAAAGGTTTAAATTCGACTAAAAACCTAAAATTCGAGTAAAAAGTACCTTTCACTCGACTAAAATTACCTTTCAGTCGACTAAAAGTACTGTTCATTCGACTGAAAGTACTATTCATTCGACTGAAAGTACTATTAATTTTTTTTTTAAAACTTAACTTAACACAAGAAAGGAAAATTTTGGGGTATTACATTCTCCATCCTTAAAAGAATTCCGTCCGCGAAATTAAAACATACTTTAAACATCAAAGAGCTGAGGGTGCTTTTCGCGCATAGCATCCTCGAGTTCCCACGTCGCTTCTTCCATTGAATGGTTACGCCAAAGTACTTTAACCAACTTAATGGTTTTTGTGCGCAAAATTTGATCCTTGCGGTCCAAGATTTTCACTGGGCGCTCCTCGTACGATAGGTCCTCCCGAATCTCCACAGGTTCGAAATGTATGACATGTGAAGGATCTGGCACGTATTTCCTCAAGGTTGATACATGAAACACATCATGTATTTGCGACAAGCTGGGAGGTAAGGCAACTTGGTAAGCGACCGGTCTAACCCTCTGCAAGATCTCAAATGGTCCGTTAAATCTAGGGCTAAGCTTGCCCTTCTTCCCAAAACGCATTACTCCCTTCCAAGGCGATAATTTGAGAAAGAGTTTGTCAAACGATGGTAAGGCTTATCCCCGTGATTCATGCCGCAGATATAGCAAACCTTTGTAACCCTTCGAGTCGATTGCATGCCTTCTTGTAAAGTTGTTTTCCTCTTGTTCTGACCACCACTCTTGTTCTTATTCGAAGCTTCTTTACGGCCTCTTTTGTGCCTCTGTTCTTCCTGCTCTTTTAGAAACTCCCCATAGTCCGTCTCTAGAATTTCAGCCCGTTCAACCACCTCGGCATAAGTCGGAAGTTTCAGAGCTAATAACCTATTCTTGATGTCGTGCTTCAATCCCTTCTCAAATCTTCTTACTTTACGATTCTCGGTGTCAACCAGATGCGGGGCATGCCTTGACAATGAGGTGAACTTCACCTCATATTGTGCTACTCTAGTGTTTGTGTTGGTCATATGTTTGCTCTACTTAGCTGTTGCTAACCCTTTTTCCATAGCTACCTTTTAGATACTGGAGAAAATCAAGAAGAAATAGGCGAGGGCGTTGGCGAGGAAAACTTTGAGTACTCCTTCGTGCCTAAGAATCAGGGATAGTAAGTCCTTGTCTACTTGTAAATAGGGAGTGAGGTGTGTTATGTATTTATGTATCATCTGTTTATGAGTTAGTGAGAAGTGTGGTGTGTTTATGTGCCTATAAGTTTGGATTTGTAAGGATGGATGAATGTAACATGTCTTAAGGACTTCATGGGTGGTTTTTTTTTTTCCATTTCAAATGCAAACTAGCGCACTCTGATTACCCTCGACAGAAGGTTACGTGTTAGCAACGTGTTGTCGCTTCTTCGGGCGTGACAACTAAGATCTTCGGAGTTAAGTCTTAAGCTTGATCTTAGAACTTCGGTTTTCTCTAATTTCATGCCTCTTTATAGGTATGAATGACTGATCACAAAGAAGCAAGTTCGTTGGCGAAAGACGGTGACAACACTTTGAAAGATATGTATGTGATATTGGGGTGTATGGTCTCTTGCATGGAGAATCAACAAAATAATAATCTCAACCACCGAGGATCTAACCATCATCTAGAAGGGCAATGTAAATCTGAAATGCTAAAGAATTTCATGAATATGAATCCACCAGAGTTTGTTGGAGAGGGTGATCCAGACGAAGCTGGAAATTGTATTAGGAACTTGGAGAAAATCTTTAAAGCCATGGGGCTGAATGATGAGATGAAATTAATACTTGCAACTTTTAGGCTTGAAAATGATGCGGCTTGTTGGTGGGAAATGATTGATAGCAAATGGACAACGGCTCAAACAGTTCGCACTTGGGAATTTTTCAAAACCGAGTTTAATAAAAACTTCATTCCTCGAAGGGACTTCACGCGGATTTGGTACTTTTACCCCTTCAGAATTTGGCTGTCATTCTTGGTATGGACCCGTTATCTCAACATCATGCTAATGTTGGTGTCATGCTAAGAGTGTTACTTTTGACATGCCGGAACAAGCAAGGTATACTAGAATTTTTCGCGGACAAAGGGTTTTCTTCGACACCTATTATTCTTGTTATTCATCCTCGTAAGTTGCTTTCTAGAGGTTGTGTAGGGTACCTTTGTTATGCAATTGATCACGGTAAGAAAGAGCAAAAAGAATTTGAATTTGTTATTGCCAGGAACAGTTCGATTTCCAAAGCTCCATATAGAATGGCTCCAACAGAGTCAAAAGAGTTGAAGGTTCAGTTGCAAGAACTACTAGATAAAGGCCTTATTCAACATAGTGTATCGCCTTAGGGTACTCCTGTATTGTTCGTTAAAAAGAAAGACGGGTCGTTGAGATTGTGCATTGATTATAGGTAATTGAATCATGTGACTGTGAGGAACAAATATCCACTTCCGCACATTGATGACTTGTTTGATCAATTACAGGGTGCCACAATATTTTCTAAGCTTGATTTGAGATCAGGATACCATCAATTGAAAGTCCGAAAAGAAGATGTACCCAAAACAGCTTTTAGAACACGTTGCGGTCATTTCGAGTACCTTGTTATGCCGTTTGGTGTTTCTAACGGTCCACCAGCCTTCAATGACATGATGAATCGTGTTTTTAAGCCATACTTGGATTCCTCTGCTGTAGTGTTTATTGATGATACTCTTGTCTACTCCAAGGACCGTGAACAACATGAATACCATCTCCGAGTAGTGTTGCAAGGGAAAAGAAATTGTACGCAAAGTTTAGCAAATGTAAATTTTGGCTCGAGCAAGTTACACTTTTGGAAATAATGTATGTAGTGCAGGTGTACCTGAAGATCCGATAAAGATTGAAGCCGATTTAAATTGGCAAAGACCGGCTACCGTGAAAGATGTTCGTTGCCTTTTGGGATTGGCATGGTATTACCGTAGATTTGTGAAAAATTTCTCAATGATTTAAGTCCATTAACAAAGCTTACTCAAAAATCAGTGAAGTTTGTTTGGGATACATAGTGTGAGGCTTGTTTCTAAGAATTGAAGCAACGATTGATATCAGCCCCTATGCCAACTCTATCGGAAGGTAATGATAATCTTATAATCTACGGTGATGCCTCACATGTCGGTTTGGGTTGTGTTCTAATGCAGCGGGGAAAGGTAATAGCCTATGCTTCAAGGAAGCTAAAACCCTATGAACAAAACTATCCTACACATGATTTGGAATTGGCAGCAATTGTATTTGCCCTGCATAAACGGCGGCATTACTTGTATGGGGCATCATTTGAAGTGTACACGGAGCATAAAAGCTTGAGGTATTTATTTTCACAGAAAGACCTTAATAGGAGGCAGCGTAGATGGATGGAACATCTAAATGATTATAATTCCACCATCCAATATCATCCGGGCAAAGCCAACGTGGTTGCTGATGCATTGAGTGGAAAAGCTATGGTTGCACACTTGATGATAAAAGAATAGAAATTGTTAGAAGATGCACGCGTTTGGAAGCCTCGACTACTTAAGACATGTATTGTCTTTGCTAATACTAGGATGCAGCATATTTTGATAGAATGGACTAAAGAAGCACTCACAAGCACGAGATCCAGAAGTTGGCGCGTATGTATATAAAAGAGATTGTTAGATTCCATGGACTACTGGTAAGCATTATTTCAAATCGAGATCCTCATTTTACTTCGAGGTTTTGGAAGGATTTTCAAGATGTAATGGGAACTAAACTTGCTTCAAGCACATCTTTCCATCCTCCAAGCAGATGGTCAAAGCGAAAGAACAATTCAGACATTGGAGGATATGTTACAAGCATGTACTATGGAATTGGGAGGTAATTGGGATGATCACTTGGCACTTGTCGAGTTTTCTTACAATAATAGCTACCACTCTAGCATTAAAATGGCACCATTTGAAGCTCTATATGGCAGGAAGTGTAGATCTCTAGTTTGTTGGCATGAAGTTGGTGAAAGACAGTTACTTGGACCCAAATTGGTACAAGAAACCACAGACAATCAAGGTGATCCGTGATCATTTGTTAACGGCTAGGAGTAGACAGAAAAGTTATGCATATAAAAGAATATGAGACAGTTACGTGATCATTTGCTATTACATATTTCAGATTAGTTTCTTCTCTTCTTAACAAAAGATGAATTTCTTGATGAGATTTAAACCCTAATCAGTTTCTTTTTATCAAAGGTAGGGTTTTACATATGAGCAACCTTGAACATGGTATTAATCATGGTCGGTGTGTATATGTGGCGTGTTATTGAGCTTATGGAGTGTTAGAATTGGATTAGAGAAATCTGGGAAGACTCTATATTGATCTTTAAACATGCATATCTCATTCAATACTTCTCAGATTTGAGTGTTCCATGGCTTTCTGGAAAGCTGAAGATGTGTGCTGTAAATATGAATGTCCTAATCTGAGGCGAAAGCCAGTTCAGCAAAGTGGCAAGCAGGGAACGAGCACGGGCCGAGGTACCGGGAAACCAAGACTTCAGGGACAGGCTTTTGCTTTGGGACAAGAGGAGGCAAGAAATTCGGTCGAAGTGATTGAAGGTGCACTTTCTATTTTTCAGCACTTGGCACGAGTTTTGATTGATCCAGGTTCATCACATTCTTATGTTGACCCACATTTTGTGCATCATTGGGGTAAGAAGACTGAGAGTTTACCATATGAACATGTGGTGACTATACCTACGGGGGAGTCCTTGGTGACGTCATATTTAGATCATGCCCAGTAATATTGTGTGGTAAGGGACTTAACGCGGATTTGGTACTTTTGCCCCTTCAGAATTTGGCTGTCATTCTTGGTATGGACTCGTTATCTCAACATCATGCTAATGTTAATTGTCATGCTAAGAGTGTTACTTTTGACGTGCCGGAACAAGGAATACTAGAATTTGTCGCTGATAAAGGGTTTTCTTCAACAACTATTATTTATGCTATTCATGCTTGTAAGTTGCTTTCTAGAGGTTGTGTAGGGTACCTTTGTTATGCAATGGATCACGGAAAGAAAGAGCAAAAAATTGAAGACATTCAAGTTGTTCGTGAGTTCAGTGATGTGTTCCCCGATGATATAAAAGTTCTACCCCCTGATCGAGAATTTGAATTTATTATTGCCAGGAACAAGTTCGGTTTCTAAAGCTCCATATAGAATGGCTCCAACAGAATGAAAAGAGTTGAAGGTTCAGTTGCGAGAACTACTAGATAAAGGCCTTATTCAACCTAGTGTATCGCCTTAGGGTACTCCCGTATTGTTCGTTAAAAAGAAAGACGGTTCGTTGAGATTGTGCATTGATTATAGGCAATTGAATCATGTGACTGTGAGGAACAAATATTCACTTCCGCACATTGATGACTTGTTTGATCAATTACAGGGTGCCACAGTATTTTCTAAGCTTGATTTGAGATCAGGATACCATCAATTGAAAGTCCAGAAATAAGATGTTCCCAAAGCAGCTTTTAGAACACGTTATGGTCATTATGAGTTCCTTGTTATGCCGTTAGGTGTTACTAACGCTCCAGCAGCCTTCATGGACATGTTGAATCGTGCTTTTAAATCACACTTGGATTTCTCTATTGTAGTGTTTATTGATGACAGTCTTGTCTACTCCAAGGACCGTGAACAGCATGAATACTATCTCCGGGTAGTGTTGCAAGTGAAAGAAGCTGTACGCAAAGTTCAGCAAATGTAAATTTTGGCTTGAGCAAGTTACATTTTTGGGACATATTGTACCTGTAGATCTGGTAAAGATTGAAGCGGCTGTGAATTGGCAATGACCGGCTACCGTGAAAGAGGTTCGTGCCTTTTGGGATTGGCATGGTATTACCGTAGATTTGTGAAAAATTTCTCAATGGTTTCAAGCCCATTAAATAAGATTACTCAAAAATCAGTGAAGTTTGTTTGAGATACAGAGTGTGAGGCTAGTTTCCAAGAATTGAAGCAACGATTGATATCAGCACCTATTCTAACTCTATCGGAAGGTCATGATAACCTCATAATCTACAGTGATGCCTCACATGTCAGTTTGGGTTGTGTTCTAATGCTTGGGGAAAGGTAATAGCCTATGCTTCAAGGAAGCTAAAACCCTATGAGCAAAACTATCCTACACATGATTCGGAATTGGCAGCAATTGTATTTGCCCTGCATAAACGGCGGCATTACTTGTATGGGGCATCGTCTGAAGTGTACACGGAGCATAAAAGCTTGAGGTATTTATTTTCACAGAAAGAGCTTAATAGGAGGTAGCGTAGATGGATGGAACTTCTAAATGATTATAATTGCACCATCCAATATCATCCGGGCAAAGCCAACATGGTTGATGATGCATTGAGTAGAAAAGCTATGGTTCCACACTTGATGATAAAAGAATGGAAATTTTTAGATGATGCACGCGTTTGGAAGCCCCGACTACTTCAGATAGGTATTATCTTTGATAATACTAGGATGCAGCCTATTTTGATAGAATGGACTAAAGAAGCATGCACAAGCACGAGATCAGAAGTATAAGCTTTTTTGAAAGATTTGAGTTCCAAATTGGATTTGACATTGCACAGTGATGGTTTGCTCCGAATTGGTAAGAGAATGTGTGTTCCGAATCAAACAAGTCATCAACGTGCAGAAGTGAATATTTGTTCCTCACAGTCACATGATTCAATTGCCTATAATCAATGCACAATCTCAACGAACCGTCTTTCTTTTTAACGAAAAATACGGGAGTACCCTAACGCGATACAGTAGGTTGAATAAGGCCTTTATCTAGTAGTTCTTGCAACTGAACCTTCAACTCTTTTGACTCTGTTGGAGCCATTCTATATGGAGCTTTAGAAAGCGAACTTGTTCCTGGCAATAACAAATTCAAATTCTCGATCAGGGGGTAGAGCTTTTATATCATCAAGGAACACATCACTGAACTCACGAACAACTGGAATGTCCACAATTTTTTGCTCTTTCATACCGTGATCAATTGCATAACAAAGGTACCCTACACAACCTCTGGAAAGCAACTTACGAGCATGAATAGCAGAAATGATAGGTGTTGAAGAAAACCCTTTATCCGCGACAAATCCTAGTATACCTTGTTCCGGCACGTCAAAAGTAACACTCTTAGCATGACAATCAACATTAGCATGATGTTGTGATAACGGGTCCATACCAAGAATGACAGCCAAATTCTGAAGGGGCAAAAGTACCAAATCCGCGTTATGTCCCTTACCACACACTATTACTGAGCATGATCTATATATGACGTCGCCAAGTAAGGACCCCCCCGTAGGTATACTCACCACATGTTCATATGGTAAACTCTCAGTCTTCTTACCCCAATGATGCACAAAATGTGGGGCAACATAAGAATGTGATGAACCTGGATCAATCAAAACTCGTGCCAAGTGCTGAAAAATTGAAAGTGCACCTTCAATCACTTCGACCAAATTTCTTGCCTCCTCTTGTCCCAAAGCAAAAGCATGTCCCTGAAGTCTTGGTTTCCCAGTACCTCGGCCCGTGCTCGTTCCCTGCTTGCCACATTGCTGAACTGCCTTTTGCCTCGGATTAGGACATTCATATTTACAGCACACATCTTCAGCTTTCCAGAAAGCCATGGAACACTCAAATCCACGAAGTATTGAATGAGATATGCATGTTTAAAGATCAACATAGACTCTGCCCAGATTTCTCTAATCCAATTTTAACACTCCATAAGCTCAATAACACGTCACATATACACACCGACCATGATTAATACCATGTTCAGGGTTGCTTATATGTAAAACCCTACCTTTGATAAAAAGAAACTGATTAGGGTTTAAATCTCATCAAGCAATTCATCTTTTGTCAAGAAAAGAAGAAACTAATCTGAAATATGTAATAGCAAATTCTCCTTTTTTTTTCTCCCTTCCTCAAGCTCTCAAACCTCTTCTATAGTTTTCTCTAAAACTAGGCATCTCCCTTCTCTATTCTCTTCTTGTTTTTACTTGAAAAAATAGAAGACACGAGTCACCAAACTTTAGAGAAATCTGCTGAGTTTTCTCCCTGGAGAAACAAGTGTTTCAAGGGTATTAGACCCCTTCCAGGTCTTACCAATAAGAGCATGACAACCCAAATCAATTTTCAGACTTAATAAGCTTCATTAGTACTAGTTAACCTAGGTTAGTAACAAAGTAATCACATTTACCTTCGTTAAGATTAGGGCAAACTAGTCAAGCTTAGTCACTAACTAATCCCGTTTAGCCTTGACTAATCCAGATTAGCATAATCACGAATAGGGCTTAACTAATCATGCTTAGGGATAACTATAGAAGAGGATCTCGATCTGAAATAATGCTTACCGGTACTCCATGGAATCTAAGAATCTCATTTATATACATACGTGCCAACTTCTCTAAGGTGTAAGTCACATTTATAGCAAGGAAGTGAGCAGATTTAGTAAGTCTATCAACAATCACCCAAATGGCATCATGTCCATTTCGAGTTTGAGCTAAACCTGATACAAAGTCCATCGTAATATGCTCCCATTTCCACTCAGGCACGGATAGCGGTTGAAGTAACCCAGCTGGTTTGCGATGTTCTAACTTAATTGTTGACAGGTAAGACATTTTGCAACGAATTCAGCCACATTTCCCTTCGCGTTAGTCTACCAATAACTAGATTCACATCACTTCCGGGGTGGATAGAATGGTTGGACCGATGTCCTTCTTCCATTATCTCTCGTCTCAAACTAGCATCATTCGGAACCCACATTCTCTTATCAATTCGGAGCAAACCATCACTGTGCAATGTCAAATCCGATTTGGAACTCAAATCTTTCAAAAAACCTAGTACTTCTGATCTCGTGCTTGTGCGTGCTTCTTTAGTCCATTCTATCAAAATAGGCTGCATCCTAGTATTAGCAAAGACAATACATGTCTTAAGTAGTCGAGGCTCCCAAACGCGTGCATCTTCTAACAATTTCCATTGTTTTGTTATCAAGTGTGCAACCACAACTTTTCTACTCAATGCATCATCAACCACGTTGGCTTTGCCCGGATGATATTGGATGGTGCAATTATAAATCATTTAGAAGTTCCATCCATCTACGCTGCCTCCTATCAAGCTTTTTCTGTGAAAATAAATACCTCAAGCTTTTATGCTCCGTGTACACTTCAGACGATGCCCCATACAAGTAATGCCGCCGTTTATGCAGGGCAAATACAATTGCTGCCAATTCCGAATCATGTGTAGGATAGTTTTGCTCATAGGGTTTTAGCTTCCTTGAAGCATAGGCTATTACCTTTCCCCGCTGCATTAGAACACAACCCAAATCGACATGTGAGGCATCACCGTAGATTATAAGGTTATCATTACCATCCGATAGAGTTAGAATAGGGGCTGATATCAATCGTTGCTTCAATTCTTGGAAACTAGCCTCACACTCTGTATCACAAACAAACTTCACTGATTTTTTAGTAAGCTTTGTTAATGGGGTTGAAACCATTGAGAAATTTTTCATAAATCTACAGTTATACCATGCCAATCCCAAAAGGCAACGAACCTCTTTCACGGTAGCCGGTCATTGCCAATTTACAACTGCTTCAATCTTTACCGGATCTACAGTACACCTGCACTAGATACAATATGTCCCAAAAATGTAACTTGCTCAAGCCAAAATTTACATGTTCTGAACTTTGCGTACAGTTTCTTTTCACTTGCAACACTACCTGGAGATCATATTCATGATGTTCACGGTCCTCGGAGTAGACAAGAGTATCATCAATAAAAACTACGACAGAGGAATCCAAGTATGGCTTAAAGCACGATTCATCATGTCCATGAAGGCTGCTGGAGCGTTAGTAACACCAAACGGCATAACAAGGAACTCATAATGACCACAACGTGTTCTAAAAGCTGTTTTGGGAACATCTTCTTTCCGGACTTTCAATTGATGGTATCCTGATCTCAAATCAAGCTTAGAAAATACTGTGGCACCCTGTAATTGATCAAACAAGTCATCAACGTGCAGAAGTGAATATTTGTTCCTCACAGTCACATGATTCAATTGCCTATAATCAATACACAATCTCAACGAACCGTCTTTCTTTTTAACGAAAAATTCGGGAGTACCCTAACGCGATACACTAGGTTGAATAAGGCCTTTTTCTAGTAGTTCTTGCAACTGAACCTTCAACTCTTTTGACTCTGTTGGAGCCATTCTATGTGGAGCTTTAGAAAGCGAACTTGTTCCTGGCAATAACAAATTTAAATTCTTGATCAGTGGGTAGAGCTTTTATATCATCAGGGAACACATCATTGAACTCACGAACAACTGGAATGTCTTCAATTTTTTGCTCTTTCTTACCGTGATCAATTGCATAACAAAGGTACCCTACACAACCTCTGGAAAGTAACTTACGAGCATGAATAGCAGAAATAATAGGTGTTGAAGAAAACCCTTTATCCGCGACAAATCCTTGTATACCTTGTTCCGGCACGTCAAAAGTAACACTCTTAGCATGACAATCAACATTAGCATGATGTTGAGATAACGGGTCCATACCAAGAATGACAGCCAAATTATGAAGGGGCAAAAGTACCAAATCCGCATTAAGTCCCCTACCACACACTATTACTGAGCATGATCTATATATGACGTCGCCAAGTAAGGGCCCCCCCCCCCCCCCGTAGGTATACTCACCACATGTTCATATGGTAAACTCTCAGTCTTCTTAGCCCAATGATGCACAAAATGTGGGGCCACATAAGAATGTGATGAATCTGGATCAATCAAAACTCGTGCCAAGTGCTAAAAAATAGAAGGGTTAATTACACTTATGTCCCTGAGGTTTAGGTGTAATTACACGTGTGTCCATAAGTTTGGAAAATAGGCACTTATATCCTTTGACCTAACGGAATACCCAAATACATAACGGAATTGTCGAAATGACCATATTGCCCATGACTTAAACTGTAATTACTTGAAACGCCATGCCCGGAAACTATTGAATCTAAGTCATCCCTGTCCTTACCCCGCCGGTGCCTCCCTGTCCTCCCTCCACCGGCGCCTCCCTGTCCCCAGCCCCCGGCGCCTCCCTCCCATGACCCCAACTCCCCCTTCCCTTCCCCCCAACCCCGCTGCCCACCCATTTCCCTTCCCCCCAACCCCGTTGCCTATCTCTCCCTTCCCCCAGCTCGCCCCCTCTCCCTCCCCGTCGGCTCCATTACAGCCACGGCCGCCGCCCCTCCCTCTCCCTAACCTGCTGCCCACCCTTCCTCTCCGCCGATGACAACAGGCCCACCGCTGCACAACGAGTCCACCGCCGCACAACGAGCCCATCGTGTTCTGGTAGAAGGAAGAGGATGTCGACGGCGAGGTGGGGTGAGGGAGGGGACTGCCGGCTGGGTGGGGTGAAAGAGGGGCTGCCGCCGGGGTGGGCTGAAGGAAGGGGCTGTCGGCGACTAGGTGGGGTGAGGGAGAGGGCTGCCGGCGGCCAGGTGGGTTGAGGGAGGGGGCTGCCGGCGGCTTGGGGCGAGGGAGGGGGCGACTGGAAATTCAGATTTGGAAGAGAGTTTCTAAAAATATTTGGAGAGAGAAACCCATTTCTTTAAAAATTAGGTTTTTAACAAGAGTAGTATTGTCATTTAAAAAATACATATTGATGAGATCACCGAAAAAGTACACTTTTTGGACGGATACTTGACGGATGGACACAAGTGTTACCTTTTTAACGTTTGGGGACACGGTTTGTTACCTTTTGAAACTTCGTGTCCTTGACTGTAATTACACCTAAACCTCAAGGACATAAGTGTAATTAACCCAAAATAGAAAGTGCACCTTCAATCACTTCGACTGAATTTCTTGCCTCCTCTTGTCCAAAAGCAAAAGCCTGTCCCTGAAGTCTTGGTTTCCCGGTACCTCGGCCCGTACTCGTTCCCTGCTTGCCACTTTGCTGAACTGGCTTTCACCTCGGATTAGGGCATTCATATTTACAGCACACATCTTCAGCTTTCCAGAAAGCCATGGAACACTCAAATCAGAGAAGTATTGAATGAGATATGTGTCTTTAAAGATCAACATAGACTCTGCTCAGATTTGTCTAATCCAATTCTAACACTCCATAAGCTCAATAACACGCCACATATACACACCGACCATGATTAATACCATGTTCAAGGTTGCTCATATGTAAAACCCTACCTTTGATAAAAAGAAACTGATTAGGGTTTAAATCTCATCAAGAAATTCATCTTTTGTCAAGAAGAGGAGAAACTAATCTGAAATATGTAATAGCAAATTCTCCTTTTTTTTTCTCCCTTCCTCAAGCTCTCAAACCTCCTCTATAGTTTTCTCTAAAACTAGGCAGCTCCCTTCTTGTTTTTACTTTAAAAAATAGAAGACACGAGTCACCAAACTTTAGAGAAATCTGCTGAGTTGTCTCCCAAGAGAAACAAGTGTTTCAAGGGTATTAGACCCCTTCCAGGTCTTACCAATAAGAGCATGACAACCCAAATCAATTTTCAGACTTAATAAGCTTCATTAGTACTAGTTAACCTAGGTTAGTAACTAAGTTATCACAATTAGCTTCGTTAAGATTAGGGCAAACAAGTCAAGCTTAGTCACTAGCTAATCCCGTTTAGCCTTGACTAATCCAGGTTATCATAATCACGAATAGGGCTTAACTAATCATGCTTAGGGACAACTAATCGCACTTAAGGCCAACTAATCTGCATTTAGGCTAAGCTAATCCACCTACTTGAGGTGCTTCTATGCCAACACAAGCATAAAACTTGTTCTACATAAATGGGCATGAATACCGCCCATATAATGCGTAAGACCTTTCAACAAGAAGGATATCCACGTCAGATCCATAATAACAACCATCAAATGATATGCACCGCTGGGCTAAACGAAGGTCCTCACACCTACCCCACCATAAAAGAATTTAGTCCCTAAATTCATACCTCACTAAGGAAAAAGATGGGGATACTTCTCTCTGATTTCAGCCTCTCTTTCCCATGTAGCTTCTTCAATTCCGAGGTGTTCCCATAACACCGTAACAAGTGGTATGTTCCTGTTCCGTAGTGCTCGTTACTTTCGGTCCAAAATCTGAATCGGTTGCTCGATATAAGTCATTCTGAATCCGAATCGGTTCACGATGCAATACATGTGAAGGATCAGGCTCATACTTCCAAAACATAGATATGTGGAAAGCATCATGAATACCAGCTCGCGATGGTGCCAATTCAGGCTGATACGCTACTGCACCAATCCGTTCCAAACTCTCAAAGGGACCAATGTAGCGCGGTGCCAGTTTTCCTTTCTTTCCAAACCTCGTAACCCCTTTTAGAAGGTGAACCACGTAGAAATACGTGATCTCTCATAGCAATTTCCAAATCTCATATTCTTTTATCTGCATAACTTTTCTGTCTACTCCTAGCCGTTAACAAATGATCACGAACAACTGGAATGTCTTCAATTTCCAAATCTCATATTCTTTTATCTGCATAACTTTTCTATATGGAGCTTTAGAAAGCGAACTTGTTCCTGGCAATAACAAATTCAAATTCTCGATCAGGGGGTAGAGCTTTTATATCATCAGGGAACACATCACTGAACTCACGAACAACTGGAATGTCTTCAATTTTTTGCTCTTTCTTACCGTGATCAATTGCATAACAAAGGTACCCTACACAACCTCTGGAAAACAACTTACGAGCATGAATAGCAGAAATAATAGGTGTTGAAGAAAACCCTTTATCCGCGACAAATCCTAGTATACCTTGTTCCGGCACGTCAAAAGTAACACTCTTAGCATGACAATCAACATTAGCATGATGTTGAGATAACGGGTCCATACCAAGAATGACAGCCAAATTCTGAAGGGGCTAAAGTACCAAATCCACGTTAAGTCCCTTACCACACTCTATTACTGAGCATGATCTATCTATGACGTCGCCAAGTAAGGACCTCCCCGTAGGTATACTCACCACATGTTCATATGGTAAACTCTCAGTCTTCTTACCCCAATGATGCACAAAATGTGGGGCAACATAAGAATATGATGAACCTGGATCAATCAAAACTCTTGCCAAGTGTTGAAAAATAGAACGTGCACCTTCAATCACTTCGACCGAATTTCTTGCCTCCTCTTGTCCCAAAGCAAAAGCCTGTCCCTGAAGTCTTGGTTTCCCGGTACCTCGGCCCGTGCTCGTTCCCTGCTTGCCACTTTGCTGACCTGGCTTTCGCCTCGGATTAGGACATTCATATTTACAGCACACATCTTCAGCTTTCCAGAAAGCCATGGAACACTCAAATCCGAGAAGTATTGAATGAGATATGCGTGTTTAAAGATCAACATAGACTCTGCCCAGATTTCTCTAATCCAATTCTAACACTCCATAAGCTCAATAACACGCCACATATACACACCGACCATGATTAATACCATGTTCAAGGTTGCTCATAAGTAAAACCTTACCTTTGATAAAAAGAAACTGATTAGGGTTTAAACCTCATCAAGAAATTCATCTTTTGTCATGAAAAGAAGAAACTAATCTGGAATATGTAATAGCAAATTCTCCTTTCTTTTTCTCCCCTCCTCAAGCTCTCAAACCTCTTTTATAGTTTTGTCTAAAACTAGGCAGCTCCCTTCTCTATTCTCTTCTTGTTTTTTCTTTAAAAAATAGAAGACACGAGTCACCAAACTTTAGAGAAATCTGCTGAGTTTTCTACCTAGAGAAACAAGTGTTTCAATGGTATTAGACCCCTTCCAGGTCTTACCAATAAGAGCATGACAACCCAAATCAATTTTCAGACTTAATAAGCTTCATTAGTACTAGTTAACCTAGGTTAGTAACTAAGTAATCACAATTAGCTTCGTTAAGATTACGGCAAACTAGTCAAGCTTAGTCACTAACTAATCCCATTTAGCCTTGACTAATCCAGATTAGCATAATCACGAATAGGGCTTAACTAATCATGCTTAGGGAAAACTAATCGCACTTAAGGCCAACTAATCTGCATTTAGACTAAGCTAATCCACCTACATGACGTGCTTCTATGCCAACACAAGCATAAAACTTGTTCTACATAAATGGTCATGAATACCGCCCATATAATGCATAAGACCTTTCAACAAGAAGGATATCCACGTCACGTGCATAATAACAACCATCAAATGATATGCACCGCTGGGCTAAACGAAGGTCCTCACACCTACCCCACCATAAAAGAATTTAGTCCCTAAATTCATACCTCACTAAGGAAAAAGATGGGGATACTTCTCTCTGATTTCAGCATCTCTTTCCCATGTAGCTTCTTCAATTCCGTGGTGTTCCCATAACACCTTAACAAGTGGTATGTTTATGTTCCGTAGTGCTCGTTACTTTCGGTCCAAAATCTGAATCGGTTGCTCGATATAAGTCATTCTGAATCCGAATCGGTTCATGATGCAATACATGTGAAGGATCAGGCTCATACTTCCACAACATAGATACGTGGAAAGCATCACGAATACCAGCTCGCGATGGTGGCAATTCAAGCCGATATGCTACTGCACCAATCCGTTCCAAACTCTCAAAGGGACCAAAGTAGCGCGGTGCCAGTTTTCCTTTCTTTCCAAACCACGTAGAAATACATGATCTCTCATAGCAATTTCCAAATCTCATATTCTTTTATCTGCATAAATTTTCTGTCTACTCCTAGCCGTTAACAAATGATCACGCATCACCTTGATTGTCTGTGGTTTCTTGCACCAATTTGGGTCCAAGTAACTGTCTTTCACCAACTTCATGCCAACAAACTGGAGATCTAAACTTCCTGCCATATAGAGCTTCAAATGGTGCCATTCTAATGCTAGAGTGGTAGCTGTTATTGTAAGAAAACTCCACAAGTGCCAAGTGATCATCCCAGCTACCTCCCAATTCCACAGTACTTGCTCGTGACATATCCTCCAATGTCTGAATTGTTCTTTCGCTTTGACCATCTGTTTGGAGGATGGAAAGATGTGCTTGAAGAAAGTTTAGTTCCCATTGCATCTTGAAAAGCCTTCCAAAACCTCGAAGTAAAATGAGGATCTCGGTCTGAAATAATGCTTACCGGTACTCCATGGAATCTAACAATCTCTTTTATATACATACGCACCAACTTCTCTAAGGTGTAAGTCACATTTATAGCAAGGAAGTGAGCATATTTAGTAAGTCTATCAACAATCACCCAAATGGCATCACGTCCATTTCGAGTTCGAGGTAAACCTGATACAAAGTCCATCGTAATATGCTCCCATTTCCACTCAGGCACGGATAGCGGTTGAAGTAACCCAGCTGGTTTGCGATGTTCTAACTTAACTTGTTGACAGGTAAGACATTTTGCAACAAATTCAGCCACATCTCCCTTCGCGTTACTCCATCAATACCTAGATTTCACATCCAAATACATTTTAGTACTTCCGGGGTGGATAGAATGATTGGACCGATGTCCTTCTTCCATTATCTCTCGTCTCAAACTAGCATCATTCGGAGCACACATTCTCTTACCAATTTAGAGCAAACCATCACTGTGCAATGTCAAATCCGATTTGGAACTCAAACCTTTCAAAAAATCTTGTACTTCTGGACTTCGTGCTTGTGCGTGCCTCTTTAGTCCATTCTATCAAAATAGGCCGCATCCTAGTATTAGCAAAGACAATACTTGTCTTAAGTAGTCGAGGCTTCCAAACGCGTGCATCTTCTAACAATTTCCATTGTTTTGTAATCAAGTGTGCAACCATAACTTTTCTACTCAATGCATCATCAACCACGTTGGCTTTGCCCGGATGATATAGGATGGTGCAATTATAATCATTTAGAAGTTCCATCCATCTACGCTGCCTCCTATTAAGCTCTTTCTGTGAAAATAAAACCTCAAGCTTTTATGCTCCGTGTACACTTCAGACGATGCCCCGTACAAGTAATGCCGCCGTTTATGCAGGGCAAATACAATTGCTGCCAATTCCGAATCATGTGTAGGATAGTTTTGCTCATAAGGTTTTAGCTTCCTTGAAGCATAGGCTATTACCTTTCCCCGCTGCATTAGAACAGAACCCCAATCGACATGTGAGGAATCACCGTAGATTATAAGGTTATCGTTACCTTCCGATAGAGTTAGAATAGGGGCTGATATCAAACGTTGGTTCAACTCTTGGAAAATTGCCTCACACTCTGTGTATCCCAAACAAACTTCACTGATTTTTGAGTAAGCTTTTTTAATGGGCTTGGACCCATTGAAATATGTAATAGCAAATTCTCCTTTTTTTTCTCTCCCCTCCTCAGGCTCTCAAACCTCTTCTATAGTTTTCTCTAAAACTAGGCAGCTCCCTTCTCTATTCTCTTCTTGTTTTTACTTTAAAAAATAGAAGACACGAGTCACCAAACTTTAGAGAAATCTGTTGAGTTTTCTCCCTAGAGAAACAAGTGTTTCAAGGGTATTAGACCCCTTCCAGGTCTTACCAATAAGAGCATGGCAACCCTAATCAATTTTCAGACGTAATATGCTTCATTAGTACTAGTTAACCTAGGTTAGTAACTAAGTAATCACAATTAGCTTCGTTAAGATTAGGGCAAACTAGTCAAGCTTAGTCACTAACTAATCCCGTTTAGCCTTGACTAATCCAGATTAGCATAATCACGAATATGGCTTAACTAATCATGCTTAGGGATAACTAATCGCACATAAGGCCAACTAATCTGCATTTAGACTAAGCTAATCGACACCTACTTGAGGTGCTTCTATGGCAAGACGAGCATAAAACTTGTTCTACATAAATGGTCATGAATACCGCCCATATAATGCATAAGACCTTTCAACAAGAAGGATATCCACGTCACATGCATAATAACAACCACAAAAAGATACACACCGCTGGGCTAAACGAAGGTCCTCACACCTACCCCTCCATAAAAGAATTTCATACCTCGCTAAGGAAAAAGATGGGGATACTTCTCTCTGATTTCAGCCTCTCTTTCCCATGTAGCTTCTTCAATTCCGTGGTGTTCCCATAACACCTTAACAAGTGGTATGTTTATGTTCCGTAGTGCTCGTTACTTTCGGTCCAAAATCTGAATCGGTTGCTCGATATAAGTCATCCTGAATCCGAATCGGTTCATGATGCAATACATGTGAAGGATCAGGCTCATACTTCCACAACATAGATACGTGGAAAGCATCACGAATACCAGCTCGCGATGGTGGCAATTCAAGCCGATATGCTACTGCACCAATCCGTTCCAAACTCTCAAAGGGACCAATGTAGCGCGGTGCCAGTTTTCCTTTCTTTCCAAACCTCGTAACCCCTTTTAGAAGGTGAACCACGTAGAAATACATGATCTCTCATAGCAATTTCCAAATCTCATATTCTTTTATCTGCATAACTTTTCTGTCTACTCCTAGCCGTTAACAAATGATCACGGATCACCTTGATTGTCTGTGGTTTCTTGCACCAATTTAGGTCCAAGTAACTGTCTTTCACCAACTTCATGCCAACAAACTGGAGATCTACACTTCCTGCCATATAGAGCTTCAAATGGTGCCATTCTAATGCTAGAGTGGTAGCTGTTATTGTAAGAAAACTCCACAAGTGCCAAGTGATCATCCCAGCTACCTCCCAATTCCACAGTACATGCTCGTGACATATCCTCCAATGTCTGAATTGTTCTTTCGCTTTGACCATCTGTTTGGAGGATGGAAAGATGTGCTTGAAGCAAGTTTAGTTCCCATTGCATCTTGAAAAGCCTTCCAAAACCTCGAAGTAAAATGAGGATCTCGGTCTGAAATAATGCTTACCGGTACTCCATGGAATCTAACAATCTCTTTTATATACATACGCACCAACTTCTCTAAGGTGTAAGTCACATTTATAGCAAGGAAGTGAGCAGATTTAGTAAGTCTATCAACAATCACCCAAATGGCATCATGTCCATTTCGAGTTCGAGGTAAACCTGATAGAAAGTCCATCGTAATATGCTCCCATTTCCACTCAGGCACGGATATCGGTTGAAGTAACCCAGCTGGTTTGCGATGTTCTAACTTAACTTGTTGACAGGTAAGACATTTTGCAACAAATTCAGCCACATCTCCCTTCGCGTTACTCCACCAATAACTAGATTTCACATCCAAATACATTTTAGTACTTCCGGGGTGGATAGAATGCTTGGACCGATGTCCTTCTTCCATTATCTCTCGTCTCAAACTAGCATCATTCGGAACACACATTCTCTTACCAATTCAGAGCAAACCATCACTGTGCAATGTCAAATCCGATTTGGAACTCAAATCTTTCAAAAAAGCTTGTACTTCTGGACTTCGTGCTTGTGCGTGCTTCTTTAGTCCATTCTATCAAAATAGGCCGCATCCTAGTATTAGCAAAGACAATACTTGTCTTAAGTAGTCGAGGCTTCCAAACGCGTGCATCTTCTAACAATTTCCATTGTTTTGTAATCAAGTGTGCAACCACAACTTTTCTACTCAATGCATCATCAACCACGTTGGCTTTGCCAGGATGATATAGGATGGTGCAATTATAATCATTTAGAAGTTCCATCCATCTACGCTGCCTCCTATTAAGCTCTTTCTGTGAAAATAAATACCTTAAGCTTTTATGCTCCGTGTACACTTCAGACGATGCCCCATACAAGTAATGCCGCCGTTTATGCAGGGCAAATACAATTGCTGCCAATTCCGAATCATGTGTAGGATACTTTTGCTCATAGGGTTTTAGCTTCCTTGAAGCATAGGCGATTACCTTTCCCCGTTGCATTAGAAAACAACCCAAATCGACATGTGAGGCATCACCGTAGATTAGAAGGTTATCGTTACCTTCCGATAGATTTAGAATAGGGGCTGATATCAATCGTTGCTTCAATTCTTGGAAACTAGCCTCACACTCTGTATCCCAAACAAACTTCACTGATTGTTTATTAAGCTTTTTTAATGGGCTTGAAACCATTGAGAAATTTTTCACAAATCTACGGTTATACCATGCCAATCCCAAATGGCAACGAACCTCTTTCACAGTAGCCGGTCATTGCCAATTAACAACCTCTTCAATCTTTATCGGATCTACAGGTACACCTGCACTATATACAATATGTCCCAAAAATGCAACTTGCTCAAGCCAAAATTTACATGTTCTGAACTTTGCGTACAATTTCTTTTCATTTGCAACACTACCTGGAGATGGTATTCATGATGTTCACGGTCCTTGGAGTAGACAAGAGTATCATAAATAAATACTATAACAGAGGAATCCAAGTATGACTTAAAGCATGATTCATCGTGTCCTTGAAGGCTGCTGGAGCGTTAGTAACACCGAACGGCATAACAAGGAACTCATAATGACTTAAAGCACGATTCATCAAATCAAACTTAGAAAATAATGTGGCACCCTGTAATTGATCAAACAAGTCATCAATGTGCAAAAGTGAATATTTGTTCCTCACAGTCACATGATTCAATTGCCTATAATCAATGCACAATCTCAACGAACCATCTTTCTTTTTAACGAAAAATACGGGAGAGTACCCTAACGCGATACACTAGGTCGAATAAGGCCTTTATCTAGTAGTTCTTGCAACTGAACCTTCAACTCTTTTGACTCTGTTGGAGCCATTCTATATGGAGCTTTAGAAAGCGAACTTGTTCCTGGCAATAACAAATTCAAATTCTGGATCAGGGGGTAGAGCTTTTATATCATCAGGGAACACGTCGCTGAACTCACGAACAACTGGAATGTCTTCAATTTTTTGCTCTTTCTTACCGTGAACAATTGCATAACAAAGGTACCCTACACAACCTCTGGAAAGCAACTTACGAGCATGAATAGCATAAATAATAGGTGTTGAGGAAAACCCTTTATCCGCGACAAATCCTAGTATACGTTGTTCCGGCACGTCAAAAGTAACACTCTTAGCATGACAATCAACATTATCATGATGTTGAGATAACGGGTCCATACCAAGAATGACAGCCAAATTCTGAAGGGGCAAAAGTACCAAATCCGCGTTAAGTCCCTTACCACACTCTATTACTGAGCATGATCTATATATGACGTCGCCAAGTAAGGACCTCCCCGTAGGTATACTCACAACATGTTCATATGGTAAACTCTCAGTCTTCTTAACCCAATGATGCACAAAATGTGGGGCAACATAAGAATGTGATGAACCTGGATCAATCAAAACTCTTGCCAAGTGCTGAAAAATTGAAAGTGCACCTTTAATCACTTCGACCGAATTTCTTGCCTCCTCTTGTCCCAAAGCAAAAGCCTGTCCCTGAAGTCTTGGTTTTCCGGTACCTCGGCCCGTGCTCGTTCCCTGCTTGCCACTTTGCTGAACTGGCTTTCGCCTCGGATTAGGACATTCATATTTACAACACGCATCTTCAGCTTTCCAGAAAGCCATGGAACACTCAAATCCGAGAAGTATTGAATGAGATATGCGTGTTTAAAGATCAACATAGACTCTGCCCAGATTTCTCTAATCCAATTCTAACACTCCATAAGCTCAATAACACGCCACATATACACACCAACCATGATTAATACCATGTTCAAGGTTGCTCATATGTAAAACCCTACCTTTGATAAAAAGAAACTGATTAGGGTTTAAATCTCATCAAGAAATTCATCTTTTGTCAAGAAGAGAAGAAACTAATCTGAAATATGTAATAGCAAATTCTCCTCTTTTTTTTCTCCCCTCCTCAAGCTCTCAAACCTCTTCTATAGTTTTCTCTAAAACTAGGCAGCTCCCTTCTCTATTATCTTCTTATTTTTACTTTAAAAAATAGAAGACACGAGTCACCAAAAATTTAGAGAAATATGCTGAGTTTTCTCCCTAGAGAAACAAGTGTTTCAAGGGTATTAGACCCCTTCCAGGTCTTACCAATAAGAGCATGACAACCAAAATCAATTTTCAGACTTAATAAGCGTCATTAGTACTCGTTAACCTAGGTTAGTAACTAAGTAATCACAATTAGCTTCGTTAAGATTAGGGCAAACTAGTCAAGCTTAGTCACTAACTAATCCCGTTTAGCCTTGACTAATCCAGATTAGCATAATCACGAATAGGGCTTAACTAATCATGCTTAGGGATAACTAATCGCACTTAAGGCCAACTAATCTGCATTTATACTAAGCTAATCCACCTACTTGAGGTGCTTCTATGCCAACACGAGCATAAAACTTGTTCTACATAAATGGTCATGAATACCGCCCATATAATGCATAAGACCTTTCAACAAAAAGGATATCCACGTCACATGCATAATAACAACCATCAATTGATATGCACCGCTGGGCTAAACGAAGGTCCTCACACCTACCCCTCCATAAAAGAATTTAGTCCCTAAATTCATACCTCACTACGGAAAAAGATGGGGATACTTCTCTCTGATTTCTGCCTCTCTTTCCCATGTAGCTTCTTCAATTCTGTGGTGTTCCCATAACACCTTAACAAGTGGTATGTTTCTGATCCGTAGTGCTTGTAACACCCCGATACTTTATTGGATTTATTTTAAAAAAAAATTAGCGACGAATAGTGAAGCGGGATAGCGTAACGGCCGTTAATAATTTTCCTAGCATATAGTTTATCTTAAATAGTTATTCTGGGCTATTTCGTAATAATAAAAAGTTTCGGGTTAGTTTTGAATAAGTATAAAAAAAAATTTAAGGGGGTTTATGGTAATTTTGCTTTTAGGGCTACACATATATAACCTACATACTAGAGCAGCCGCCCCAAGTTTTCATTCCATCTGGGACTCGGTAGATAGAGAGAGTCAGAGAGATCGAGAAAGAGAAGGACTTTCTCCGGCGAAGCTTTTCGGTAAGATATCGATAACCTATATCCTTTTCTAGTGTATATACATGTACATATAGTTGGTTCAGGGAATTGATCGTATGCGGGTTTGTGGGTCCGGTAATATTGTAGCCGTAATGTATTTCTGTGTATTGCGTAAGTGTGCGGGTTGCGTGGGTATATGTAGGTAGCTGTGTGAATCTATGTCTAAGTGTGCGGGCGTTTGAGAGTGCAGTGAGTGTGTTTGGTGTGTACATGTGACTGTGTGTTGTGGTTGCAAAATGTGGCAAAGTGCAGGGAAAGGGGAAGCTGTGAGGTGTTGGTGTTCATTGTGCGTGAAAGTGGTGCAAAAGAAAGGGACTGTATGGAAACTTCCACTTTTGATCTGGGCTGAGCGACTGGGAGTGTACGCATGCCGTGGTGTGTGGGCTGCTAGGCACAGCCGTGTTTATGCTCATGTATGAATTGTGGTGAGCTGTGCATGTGTGGTGTATTTGCGTGAGTGAATTTCTGTGTGTCTTTGGTATGGTGAACTGGTGTAGTGTAGGGTGCTTAATGGGTTTAATTCTTGAAGGTGTGAGATGTGTACATATGTGGAATATACAGTGAGTGAGATGGGTGTTTTACCTGGGTAGTTCAGGCTTGATGTGAGTGTGTGCTTGAGGTTCGATGGGTGGCTAAAAGGTTGAATGAGGCAGTGTTGGGATGTTGGTTGTTTGGGTGTATAGACTGATGGGTGTAGTATCTATCTCTATATATATGCACGCATAAGTTAAATGAGTAAAGAAGAGAGGGGAAAAGGATTGACCCACTGCCGTGAGGCAGTGGGTATGAATAGAAATATTATGGGTGCAAAAAGGGGAAGCTAATGTGAGTCCTTGTGTGTTTGCTGAGTGCAAGTGAGTGTGTTTGTGTGAGTGCAGTGGGGGGCGCTGTGGGTTGTGGCAAATGTGTGTAGACCTTGTGTTTTAGAGGTGATATAGGTGTCTACATAGCTGCTGTGTTTACACATGAATGAGTGTGAGGGTGTTAAAGGAAGAAGGAGACATAGGCATATGAAATGGTATATATGTATATATATAAGTTAGTGCATGGTGCCATGAGTCTGGGAGTGCACTGGTGTGTATCTGTGTTTTATATGTGCGTGTAGCGTGTGTGCATTGGAAGGAAAGGGATATGAAAGGGCCGACAATGGCACCCAAAAATGTTGTTGTGTGTCTTTTGGGAAATGTGTATGTGTGAAGTGGGTTTGTGATAAGGGATAAAAGGAGGAGAAGCTGCGTGAACAGTAACCTTGTACTCTGGGTTTGGACAGGAGAGGAGAAGAGAAGAGAAGAGAAGAGAAGTGCGGATCGCGTATCCGGTTAGCCTTAAGTTCGGCACGTGTATATGTTAGCGCACGCTTATCATTAGCATGTGAAAATTTACAGTATAATATTTTAGATTATATTAGAATTCTTGGCAAAATTATATAATTTTCTGAGATCGTATGAAGATTTAGTATTTTCTGTAAGTTCGGATTTGGAAAATTCTTTTGGAGCCTTTAAACCCAGAAAATGTTCTGGGAAAAATTAGAGTAATGTCTTTATGGTATAAATAAGACTCAGTTTGAATTTGATGATTTTTGGAGTTGTTTTGCTATGATTTCCATATCGCATTGGTTTTAGCAAAATGAAAAATCTAAAAATATTTTTTTATGTCTTTTAAATTCTGATTTCAATTTCTATAATTTTTATATATACTTTAAAGTTCTTATAAAAATTATGGGACTTATTTTACATCTGGAAGTAATTATGGCTATTATTGGGTTTTTAAAGTTCCTATAATAATGTTTTAGGCCATAAAATTGTTTTAGTACAAATTATTATAAATTCTAGAGAGTCGGTACCCGTTAAGGAGTGTATAGGATTTTCGATCAGGTTGGCCGTGTGCGAGAATCTTTTTGAGTGCGCGATTTCGGAGAGAGTGGGTACGCAGTGGGTGGTCGATATTAGGGTTTCTAGTATATTAGACATAAATTGTGTTCTAACAATTAAATTATAAATTTAGGTTGATTCAGAGAATACTGATCGAGATTGGTAGCATCGCTTAGCTTGGACCGAGGTAAGGATTTTCTCTCTAAACCCTACTTCTTCATTCTATTTTCAAATGTTTAAATATGAAAGCTTTATGAACTACATTGATTTGATTTTATGTTTGATATAAAAGATGTTTTGAAACTGTCCATGAAAGCCTAACTTGAACCTTAAGCGATCGTTTGGAATTCTTAATTTGTTTATTCTCATCTGTTTTATCGATTCAATTATCATAAAATGTTTTGAAATTTATTTATTGTTTCTCAATGTTGACATGAGTTAGTAACTTGGGAGCCATAAGGATGGTCTGTATTGTTGGCGTTATAAGGATGGTCTGTTGAATGAGTTTAACTAGTACCTAGATGGACTAGTCAGTGTACATATGCATATGTAAAGCGATCGAGCACTGCCGGGGTGGCTTTGCTTCTGTACTGCTCATGTTCAATGTTTCCTGTCTATGTTTTATTACACTTGAACTGTTTTGAATAATATCCATTCATGCTTTATTATATCCGAAGTGTTTCAAATGCCTATTATTTAAGGGATTGAGTTGAATACTCATCCATATGTTTATATCGTATTGTAGTGATTTCATCTAAAGCAAAATCCCTCAAAAAGTTGTTATTGGACTTGAATGTAAAAATTGTATATAGAAAAATTGTTTGAACCGCTCTGTTTCTCCGCTTTCAAAATTTTCTCTGGTTTAAATGTCAAATCGTCCGTATCGTTTTCTTTTTTTTAAATCTTTGTGCGACCTCCTTTGACTTCCTTTCCGCAGGTGACAACCAGTCATAGGTTACCTGAATATGGATTTAGAGCCGAGGGAAAGAGAGAAAAGGATTTAAATTATTGGTATTGAATGTTAGAACCCCTACGTGGGTGACTTTGTTAGTTTATTAATTATTCGGGTTTAAATTTAGTTTTTAAGTATGACTGTACACCAAGAGAAATACATTGATGGATGTTTTAGCTGCTCTGAAAGTTATGGTATTATTTGAATAATTTTTTTTTTGATAATATTGCTTAGTGAAATGATTGATCGAGTGTTAACGTTCCGGAAATTCCGGGATGTTACAGTTGGTATCAGAGCTTAGGTATATGATTCTGTAGACTCGAACCTAGGTGGACAAGTGATCGAGCATCGGTTATACGATTCTGTAGACTCCAAACTAGGTGAACAATGAGTGTATAGGAATATGATTATATAGACTTTAGAAGTGTCTGAGGTGAAAGTTTAAGTTTTGACAAGAGCTCAGTGAAAACTTTAATACCTTAGTTGAACCTTAGTAGCGGCTAGTTATTAGAGTGCACATTGAAAGTGTAGTGGTAATATCGTTTGATTTGAGGCATTGATGTGTGAGTGCTTATAGGATTTGACTTAATATTTTGAGGCTGAGTAATTATAGCGTGTTGGTTGGATTATGAAACCCTAAGCTATTATCGAAATCTTACAGTACAGTGGAATGTTCGAAGCTGCTAATAATTTTCTCAGCTAATATTTTTAAGATTATGTGAAAGCTTTGGTGACACCTTCATTTGGGAGTTACATAGTAAATGCGTATAGTGCTTAGATATTATAGGTTTGTGAAATTTCGAGGACGAAATTTTTATAAGTGGGGGAGAATGTAACACCCCGATACTTTATTGGATTTATTTAAAAAAAAAAATTAGCGACAAATAGTGAAGCGGGATAGCGTAATGGCCGTTAATAATTTTCCTAGCATATAGTTTATCTTAAATAGTTATTCTGGGCTATTTCGTAATAATAAAAAGTTTCGGGTTAGTTTTGAATAAATATTAAAAAAAATAAGGGGGTTTATGGTAATTTTGCTTTTAGGGCTATACATATATAACATACATACTAGAGCAGCCGCCCCAAGTTTTCATTCCATCTGGGACTCGGTAGATAGAGAGAGTCAGAGAGATCGAGAAAGAGAAGGACTCTCTCCAGCGAAGCTTTCCGATAACATATCGATAACCTATATCCTTTTCCAGTGTATATACATGTACATATAGTCGGTTCAGGGAATTGATCGTATGCGGGTTTGTGGGTTCGGTAATATTGTAGCCGTAATGTATTTCTATGTATTGCGTAAGTGTGCGGGTTGCGTGGGTATATATATGTAGGTAGCTGTGTGAATCTATGTCTAAGTGTGCGGGCGTTTGAGAGTGCGGTGAGTGTGTTTGGTGTGTACATGTGACTGTGTGTTGTGGTTGCAAAATGTGGCAAAGTGCAGGGAAAGGGGAAGCTGTGAGGTGTTGGTGTTCATTGTGCGTGGAAGTGGTGCAAAAGAAAGGGACTGTATGGAAACTTCCACTTCTGATCTGGGCTGAGCCACTGGGAGTGTACGCATGCCGTGGTGTGTGGGCTGCTAGGCACAGCCGTGTTTATGCTCATGTATGAATTGTGGTGAGCTGTGCATGTGTGGTGTATTTGCGTGAGTGAATTTCTGTGTGTCTTTGGTATGGTGAACTGGTGTAGTGTAGGGTGCTTAATGGGTTTAATTCTTGAAGGTGTGAGATGTGTACATATGTGGAATATACAGTGAGTGAGATGGGTGTTTTACCTGGGTCGTTCAGGCTTGATGTGAGTGTGTGCTTGAGGTTTGATGGGTGGCTAAAAGGTTGAATGAGGCAGTGTTGGCATGTTGGTTGTTTGGGTGTATAGACTGATGGGTGTAGTGTATCTATCTCTATATATATGCACGCATAAGTTAAAGGAGTAAAGAAGAGAGGGGAAAAGGATTGACCCACTGCCGTGAGGCAGTGGGTATGAATAGAAATATTATGGGTGCAAAAAGGGGAAGCTAATGTGAGTCCTTGTGTGTTTGCTGAGTGCAAGTGAGTGTGTTTGTGTGAGTGCAGTGGGGGGCGCTGTGGGTTGTGGCAAATGTGTGTAGACCTTGTGTTTTAGAGGTGATATAGGTGTCTACATAGCTGCTGTGTTTATACATGAATGAGTGTGAGGGTGTTAAAGGAAGAAGGAGACATGGGCATATGAAATGGTATATATGTATATATATAAGTGAGTACATGGTGCCATGAGTCTGGGAGTGCACTGGTGTGTATCTGTGTTTTATATGTGCGTGTAGCGTGTGTGCATTGGAAGGAAAGGGATATGAAAGGGCCTGCAATGGCACCCAGAAATGTTGCTGTGTGTCTTTTGGGAAAGAAAGTGAAGAGTGTATTGTGGGAAATGTGTACGTGTGAAGTGGGTTTGTGATAAGGGATAAAAGGAGGAGAAGCTGCGTGAACAGTAACCTTGTACTCTGGGTTTGGACAGGAGAAGAGAAGAGAAGTGCGGATCGCGTATCCGGTTAGCCTTAAGTTCGGCACGTGTATATGTTAGCGCACGCTTATCATTAGCACGTGAAAATTTACAGTATAATATGTTAGGTTATATTAGAATTCTTTGCAAAATTATATAATTTTCTGAGATCGTATGAAGATTTAGTATTTTCTGTAAGTTCGGATTTGGAAAATTCTTTTGGAGCCTTGAAACCCAGAAAATGTTCTGGGAAAAATTAGAGTAATGTCTTCATGGTATAAATAAGACTCAGTTTGAATTTTATGATTTTTGGAGTTGTTTTGCTATGATTTCCATATCGCATTGGTTTTAGCAAAATGAAAAATCTAAAAATATTTTTTTATGTCTTTTAAATTCTGATTTCAATTTCTATAATTTTTATATATACTTTAAAGTTCTTATAAAAATTATGGGACTTATTTTGCATCTGGAAGTAATTATGGCTATTATTGGGTTTTTATTGTATTTAAACAAATTATTTTAATTCAAAAATATTCAAAAATTCAGAAAATGCATATTTTGACTTTTAATAATGTTTTAGGCCATAAAATTGTTTTAGTACAAATTATTATAAATTCTAGAGAGTCGGTACCCGTTAAGGAGTGTATAGGATTTTCGATCAGGTTGGCCGTGTGCGAGAATCGTTTTGAGTGCGCGATTTCGGAGAGAGTGGGTACGCAGTGGGTGGTCGATATTAGGGTTTCTAGTATATTAGACATAAATTGTGTTCTAACAATTAAATTATAAATTTAGGTTGATTCAGAGAATACTGATCGAGATTGGTAGCATCGCTTATCTTGGACCGAGGTAAGGATTTTCTCTCTGAACCCTACTTATTCGTTCTATTTTCAAATGTTTAAATATGAAAGCTTTATGAACTACATTGATTTGATTTTATGTTTGATATAAAAGATGTTTTGAAACTGTCCATAAAAGCCTAACTTGAACCTTAAGCGATCGTTTGGAATTCTTAATTTGTTTATTCTCATCTGTTTTATCGATTCAATTATCATAAAATGTTTTGAAATTTATTTATTGTTTCTCAATGTTGACATGAGTTAGTAACTTGGGAGCCATAAGGATGGTCTGTATTGTTGGCGTTATAAGGATGGTCTGTTGAATGAGTTTAACTAGTACCTAGATGGACTAGTCAGTGTACATATGCATATGTAAAGCGATCGAGCACTGCCGGGGTGACTTTGCTTCTGTACTGCTCATGTTCAATGTTTCCTGTCTATGTTTTATTACACTTGAACTGTTTTGAATAATATCCATTCATGCTTTATTATATCCGAAGTGTTTCAAATGCCTATTATTTAAGGGATTGAGTTGAATACTCATCCATATGTTTATATCGTATTGTAGTGATTTCATCTAAAGCAAAATTCCTCAAAAAGTTGTTATTGGACTTGAATGTAAAAATTGTATACGGAAAGATTGTTTGAACCGCTCTGTTTCTCCGCTTTCAAAATTTTCTCTGGTTTAAATGTCAAATCGTCCGTATCGTTTTCTTATTTTTAAATCTTTGTGCGACCTTACTGGGCTCTCAAAAGCTCACTCTCCTTTGACTTCCTTTCCGCAGGTGACAACCAGTCATAGGTTACCTGAATATGGATTTAGAGCCGAGGGAAAGAGAGAAAAGGATTTAAATTATTGGTATTGAATGTTAGAACCCCTACGTGGGTGACTTTGTTAGTTTATTAATTATTCGGGTTTAAATTTAGTTTTTAAGTATGACTGTACACCAAGAGAAATACATTGATGGATGTTTTAGCTGCTCTGAAAGTTATGGTATTATTTGAATAATTTTTTTTTTTTGATAATATTGCTTAGTGAAATGATTGATCGAGTGTTAACGTTCCGGAAATTCCGGGATGTTACAGTTGGTATCAGAGCATTTTCTTTTTTTTTTCGGTAAATAAAAATATATATCAACCGATGAAACAAAAGTACAACATCTACAAGGGGCATACCCCAGGAAAACAACAACGAAACACAAGTCTTGCTAAGCAAGAGCGAAGAGAAAACCTAAGCTAGGCAGAAACATGCCACACTGGCAACAAAAGAAAAGGTTAATACATAACACTGGAACTAGATCAGCAAAGACAAACAAAGACCCAGAAGAAACCAGAGGAGAAGGCCCCATGGAATCTGGAGGTCCAGGTGAAAAGACCAACACACTAAAGCTGCGATATAACAAGCTAGAAGCTGCAACGGTCTGTCTGAACATGGACCGATCACCCAAAAATTATCTGACCAAACCATGACGAAATCAGACGAATATGGAGTCGGGGAGCTGCCATTCACCCTGGAACCATCGGTTAGTCGGGGTATGGGCCACTTTTCTACAAGAGAATAACCTCCACCGGATGATCTGCACAAGACCTGCAGAACAAGAAACCACATCAGTATACTTATTCTGGAAGGAACGAGAATTCCGCTCTCGCCAGATGTAGTACACCAATGCCGCAAACGCTATCCGACAGACTGATGCCGGGAATCCAGGGCCCTGCCACTCAGAAGAAGCTCGATCAATCATACCCTGCCAACTCAACATAGGCCAGTTAAAATTGCATTTCTTTTGAATAATAGACCATAATCTGAACGTGAAAGAGCAGTTAAAAAATAGATGATCATGGGACTCAAAAGGAATGCGACAGAAAACACAGCTCATACTAGGAATGACATGAAAAGCAAAAAGCCTATCCTGCGTACTTAACCTCTCCCTAATGGCCAGCCATAAGACAAAATTATGACGTGGAACACGCCACTTACACGCCAGTAAGCAAGCCCATCTAACAAGCGGCCGCTTATGACGAAGGGCATCCCACGTACTCGCAATGGAGAAATCCCCAGAACCACTAACCGACCAAACAATCCTATCAGGCATATCCGGGGCAGGACGAAAAGAGCTAGGGGTACTCTCGCGCAACTCCATGAGCTCAAGGGTATTGGACATAGGCCAGCACCACGATGAGCCAAGGATCACATTAGAAACTCTCGCTCGCCTATCCAGACCCGAGTCAGAAATAATCCTACCAGAAAGGGTAGGGATGATAGGGCCAATCGGGTGCCACCAATCAAACCACAGAGAGATTCTTCTACCATCCCCAACAATATACCGAGGGAAAGAGCGAATCATATCCCTAACCATGAGAATCTTACGCCAAGACCAGCTACAATCGCTGGGGCACGAGACCTCCCAAAAACTCCTTCCTATTAGAATATTGGACTTGACCCACCGCGGCCAAAGGGAGTCCGACCTGAAGGAAATGATAGACCAAATGTGTCTAGAGATGGCAGCAAAATTCCACACCTCAATCTGCTTAATACCCAGGCCACCCTCAACCTCAGGACAACAAACATCAGCCCAAGCCACCTTGGCTCCCGTGGTACAAAGGCCCGTACCCTTCCAAAGGAAGGCTCGAAAAATCCTCTCAATATCAAGAATCACTTTCTTTGGAAGGATAAAAACTGAAGCCCAGTACACTTGGATAGAGAACAAAACTGATCTAATCAATTGGACCCTACCAGCATACGACAAGTAATTGCAAGTCCAATGCTTGACTTTCTTCACAATGCGGTCCAGGAGAGGGTGACAGTCTTCTTTCCGCAAGCACGTGGAAATCAGAGGGACACCCAGATATCGCATAGGGAGCTTTCCCTCAAGAAAGCCAAGACAAGCAGAGATCAAAGCCTTGGTAGAAGGCTCAACACCAGAGAAAAAAACATGGCTCTTATTAGGATTGGGGACAAGTCCCGAGAACTGCTGGAAGACAGAGAGCCCATGTTTCAAGACCTGAACCGAAGGAAGGTCACCCCGACAAAAAAGCATGAGATCATCAGCAAAAGCAAGCTGGAAGATGCCATCCTTTTGGCACCTCCAGTGGTAGCGAAACTGACTACCAACTACAATTCTCTGCAACATCCCTGCAAGAACATCCATGCAAATAACAAAAAGGTAGGGGGACATCGGATCCCCCTGCCTAATACCTCGCCTACCCTGAAAGAAACCATTAGACTCCCCGTTTATGATGATCGAAAAGCTTGTGCTAGAGACACAAGCTTTGATCCATCTAATAACCGTGGGGGGAAATCTAAGGCAAATCAAAACATCAAAGAGAAAATCCCAATGCAAACAATCATAGGCCTTCATCAAATCCACCTTCATAGCACATCTAGGAACCCTGAAGTCCTCCCGATGATAGTTCCGCATGAGCTCCTGAGATAAGAGGATATTATCTGCAATACTCCGAGAGGCAACAAAGGCCGTCTGGGAAGGATCAATGAGGTCCCCAAGCACCACCTTAACACGATTAGCAATGATTTTGGCTATGCATTTATAAATCGTGTTACAACAAGAAATAGGCCTGTAATCATTTAGACTCGAGGGATTAGTCACTTTGGGAATTAAGACAAGAAAAGTATGGTTAACTTCTTTGAGAAGCTGACCATTACCAAAAAAATCCTGAATTGCTTCCACAATCTCTTCCCCTACAATATGCCATGCCCTCTTAAAAAAGAGGGCATTATACCCATCAGGACCAGGGGATTTACCATCCTTGAGAGAGAAGAAAACCTTCTTAATCTCCTCCTCAGACACCTCTCGAGCCATCTCACACTGCTGAGAATTAGAAAGGGATTTTGACATCCAGTTCCTCAGTTCATTCAGACCCGGATAGTGACCCAACCCACAAGTTCCCAACAAACTCTGAAAATGGTCAACAATCGAAGCCTTAACCAAATCCGAGTCTTCAAGGATAGTCCCGTCAGATCGAAGAATAGAACTGATTTTATTGAAATTCCTTCTCTTATTAACTGACTTAAAGAAAAATTTATTATTTTTATGTTAGGGCACGCTTATCATTAGCACGTGAAAATTTACAGTATAATATGATAGGTTATATTAGAATTCTTTGCAAAATTATATAATTTTCTGAGATCGTATGAAGATTTAGTATTTTCTGTAAGTTCGGATTTGGAAAATTCTTTTGGAGCCTTTAAACCCAGAAAATGTTTTGAGAAAAATTAGAGTAATGTATTTATGATATAAATAAGACTCAGTTTGAATTTTATGATTTTTGGAGTTGTTTTGCTATGATTCCCATATCGCATTGGTTTTAGCAAAACGAAACATCTAAATATACTTTTTATGTCTTTTGAATTCTGATTTCAATTTCTATAATTTTTATATATACTTTAAAGTTCTTGTAAAAATTATGGGACTTATTTTGCATCTGGAAGTAATTATAGCAATTATTCTGTTTTTATTTTATTTAAATAAATTATTTTAATTCAAAAATATTCAAAAATTCAGAAAATTCATATTTTGACTTTTAATAATGTTTTAGGCCATAAAATTGTTTTAGTACAAATTATTATAAATTCTAGAGAGTCGGTACCCGTTAAGGAGTGTATAGGATTTTCGATCAGGTTGGCCGTGTGCGAGAATCGTTTTGAGTGCGCGATTTCGGAGAGAGTGGGTACGCAGTGGGTGGTCGATATTAGGGTTTCTAGTATATTAGACATAAATTGTGTTCTAACAATTAAATTATAAATTTAGGTTGATTCAGAGAATACTGATCGAGATTGGTAGCATCGCTTATCTTGGACCGAGGTAAGGATTTTCTCTCTGAACCCTACTTATTCGTTCTATTTTCAAATGTTTAAATATGAAAGCTTTATGAACTACATTGATTTGATTTTATGTTTGATATAAAAGATGTTTTGAAACTGTCCATAAAAGCCTAACTTGAACCTTAAGCGATCGTTTGGAATTCTTAATTTGTTTATTCTCATCTGTTTTATCGATTCAATTATCATAAAATGTTTTGAAATTTATTTATTGTTTCTCAATGTTGACATGAGTTAGTAACTTGGGAGCCATAAGGATGGTCTGTATTGTTGGCGTTATAAGGATGGTCTGTTGAATGAGTTTAACTAGTACCTAGATGGACTAGTCAGTGTACATATGCATATGTAAAGCGATCGAGCACTGCCGGGGTGGCTTTGCTTCTGTACTGCTCATGTTCAATGTTTCCTGTCTATGTTTTATTACACTTGAACTGTTTTGAATAATATCCATTCATGCTTTATTATATCCGAAGTGTTTCAAATGCCTATTATTTAAGGGATTGAGTTGAATACTCATCCATATGTTTATATCGTATTGTAGTGATTTCATCTAAAGCAAAATTCCTCAAAAAGTTGTTATTGGACTTGAATGTAAAAATTGTATACGGAAAGATTGTTTGAACCGCTCTGTTTCTCCGCTTTCAAAATTTTCTCTGGTTTAAATGTCAAATCGTCCGTATCGTTTTCTTATTTTTAAATCTTTGTGCGACCTTACTGGGCTCTCAAAAGCTCACTCTCCTTTGACTTCCTTTCCGCAGGTGACAACCAGTCATAGGTTACCTGAATATGGATTTAGAGCCGAGGGAAGAGAGAAAAGGATTTAAATTATTGGTATTGAATGTTAGAACCCCTACATGGGTGACTTTGTTAGTTTATTAATTATTCGGGTTTAACTTTAGTTTTTAAGTATGACTGTACACCAAGAGAAATACATTGATGGATGTTTTAGCTGCTCTGAAAGTTATGGTATTATTTGAATAATTTGTTTTTTTAGATAATATTGCTTAGTGAAATGATTGATCGAGTGTTAACGTTCCAGAAATTCCGGGATGTTACAGTGCTTGTTACTTTCGGTCCAAAATATGAACCGGTTGCTCGATATAAGTCATTCTGAATCCGAATCGGTTCATGATGCAATACATGTGAAGGACCAGGCTCATACTTCCACAACATAGATACGTGGAAAGCATCACGAATACCAGCTCGCGATGGTGGCAATTCAAGCCGATATGCTACTGCACCAATCCGTTCCAAACTCTCAAAGGGACCAATGTAGCGCGGTGCTAGTTTTCCTTTCTTTCCAAACCTCGTAACCCCTTTTAGAAGGTGAACCACGTAGAAATACGTGATCTCTCATAGCAATTTCCAAATCTCATATTCTTTTATCCGCATAACTTTTCTGTCTACTCCTAGCCGTTAACAAATGATCACGGATCACCTTGATTGTCTGTGGTTTCTTGCACCAATTTGGGTCCAAGTAACTGTCTTTCACCAACTTCATGCCAACAAACTGGAGATCTACACTTCCTGCCATATAGAGCTTCAAATGGTGCCATTCTAATGCTAGAGTGGTAGCTGTTATTGTAAGAAAACTCCACAGGTGCCAAGTGATCATCCCAGCTACCTCCCAATTCCACAGTACATGCTCGTGACATATCCTCCAATGTCTGAATTGTTCTTTCGCTTTGACCATCTGTTTGGAGGATGGAAAGATGTGCTTGAAGCAAGTTTAGTTCCCATTGCATCTTGAAACGCCTTCCAAAACCTCGAAGTAAAATGAGGATCTCGGTCTGAAATAATGCTTACCGGTACTCCATGGAATCTAACAATCTCTTTTATATACATACGCACCAACTTCTCTAAGGTGTAAGTCACATTTATAGCAAGGAAGTGAGCAGATTTAGTAAGCCTATCAACAATCACCCAAATGGCATCATGTCCATTTCGAGTTCGAGGTAAACCTGATACAAAGTCCATCGTAATATGCTCCCATTTCCGCTCAGGCACGGATAGCGGTTGAAGTAACCTAGCTGGTTTGCGATGTTCTAACTTAACTTGTTGACAGGTAAGACATTTTGCAACAAATTCAGCCACATCTCCCTTCGCGTTACTCCACCAATAACTAGATTTCACATCCAAATACATTTTAGTACTTCTGGGCTGGATAGAATGCTTGGACCGATGTCCTTCTTCCATTATCTCTCGTCTCAAACTAGCATCATTCGGAACACACATTCTCTTACCAATTCAGAGCAAACCGTCACTGTGCAATGTCAAATCCGATTTGGAACTCAAATCTTTCAAAAAAGCTTGTACTTCAGGACTTCGTGCTTGTGCGTGCTTCTTTAGTCCATTCTATCAAAATAGGCTGCATCCTAGTATTAGCAGAGACAATACCTGTCTTAAGTAGTCGAGGCTTCCAAACGCGTGCATCTTCTAACAATTTCCATTGTTTTGTAATCAAGTGTGCAACCACAACTTTTCTACTCAATGCATCATCAACCACATTGGCTTTGCCCGGATGATATTGGATGGTGCAATTATAATCATTTAGAAGTTCCATCCATCTACGCTGCCTCCTATTAAGCTCTTTTTGTGAAAATAAATACCTCAAGCTTTTATGCTCCGTGTACACTTCAGACGATGCCCCATACAAGTAATGCCGCCGTTTATGCAGGGCAAATACAGTTGCTACCAATTCCGAATCATGTGTAGGATAATTTTGCTCATAGGGTTTTAGCTTCCTTGAAGCATAGGCTATTACCTTTCCCCGCTGCGTTAGAACACAACCCAAATCGACATGTGAGGCATCACCGTAGATTATAAGGTTATAATTACCCTCCGATAGAGTTAGAATAGGGGCTGATATCAATCGTTGCTTCAATTCTTTGAAACTAGCCTCACACTCTGTATCCCAAACAAACTTCACTGATTTTTGAGTAAGCTTTGTTAATGGGCTTGGAACCATTGAGAAAATTTTCACAAATCTACGGTTATACCATGCCAATCCCAAAAGGCAACGAACCTCTTTCACGGTAGCCGGTCATTGCCAATTTACAACCGCTTCAATCTTTAATCACAATTAGCTTCGTTAAGATTAGGGCAAACTAGTCAGGCTTAGTCACTAACTAATCCCGTTTAGCCTTGACGAATCCAGATTAGCATAATCGCGAATAGGGCTTAACTAATCATGCTTAGGGATAACTAATCGCACTTAAGGCCAACTAATCTGCATTTAGACTAAGCTAATCCACACCTACTTGAGGTGCTTCTATGCCAACACAAGCATAAAACTTGTTCTACATAAATGGTCATGAATACCGCCCATATAATGCATAAGACCTTTCAACAAGAAGGATATCCACGTCACATGCATAATAACGACCATCAAATGATATGCACCGCTGGGCTAAACGAAGGTCCTCACACCTACCCCCTCCATAAAAGAATTTAGTCCCTAAATTCATACCTCGCTAAGGAAAAAGATGGGGATACTTCTCTCTGATTTCAGCCTCTCTTTCCCATGTAGCTTCTTCAATTCCGTGGTGTTCCCATAACACCTTAACAAGTGGTATGTTTCTGTTCCGTAGTGCTTGTTACTTTCGGTCCAAAATCTGAATCGGTTGCTCGATATAAGTCATTCTGAATCCGAATCGGTTCATGATGCAATACATGTGAAGGATCAGGCTCATACTTCCACAACATAGATACGTGGAAAGCATCACGAATACCAGCTCGCGATGGTGGCAATTCAAGCCGATATGCTACTGCACCAATCCGTTCCAAACTCTCAAAGGGACCAATGTAGCGCGGTGCCAGTTTTCCTTTCTTTCCAAACCTCGTAACCCCTTTTAGAAGGTGAACCACGTAGAAATACATGATCTCTCATAGCAATTTCCAAATCTCATATTCTTTTATCCGCATAACTTTTCTGTCTACTCCTAGCCGTTAACAAATGATCACAGATCACCTTGATTGTCTGTGGTTTCTTGCACCAATTTGGGTCCAAGTAACTGTCTTTCACCAACTTCATGCCAACAAACTGGAGATCTACACTTCCTGCCATATAGAGCTTCAAATGGTGCCATTCTAATGCTAGAGTGGTAGCTGTTATTGTAAGAAAACTCCACAGGTGCCAAGTGATCATCCCAGCTACCTCCCAATTCCACAGTACATGCTCGTGACATATCCTCCAATGTCTGAATTGTTCTTTCGCTTTGACCATCTGTTTGGAGGATGGAAAGATGTGCTTGAAGCAAGTTTAGTTCCCATTGCATCTTGAAAAGCCTTCCAAAACCTCGAAGTAAAATGAGGATCTCGGTCTGAAATAATGCTTACCGGTACTCCATGGAATCTAACAATCTCTTTTATATACATACGCACCAACTTCTCTAAGGTGTAAGTCACATTTATAGCAAGGAAGTGAGCAGATTTAGTAAGTCTATCAACAATCACCCAAATGGCATCATGTCCATTTCGAGTTCGAGGTAAACCTGATACAAAGTCCATCGTAATATGCTCCCATTTCCACTCAGGCACGGATAGCGGTTGAAGTAACCCAGCTGGTTTGCGATGTTCTAACTTAACTTGTTGACAGGTAAGACATTTTGCAACAAATTCAGCCACATCTCCCTTCGCGTTACTCCACCAATAACTAGATTTCACATCCAAATACATTTTAGTACTTCCGGGGTGGATAGAATGCTTGGACCGATGTCCTTCTTCCATTATCTCTCGTCTCAAACTAGCATCATTCGGAACACACATTCTCTTACCAATTCAGAGCAAACCGTCACTGTGCAATGTCAAATCCGATTTGGAACTCAAATCTTTCAAAAAAGCTTGTACTTCTGGACTTCGTGCTTGTGCGTGCTTCTTTAGTCCATTCTATCAAAATAGGCTGCATCCTAGTATTAGCAGAGACAATACCTGTCTTAAGTAGTCGAGGCTTCCAAACGCGTGCATCTTCTAACAATTTCCATTGTTTTGTAATCAAGTGTGCAACCACAACTTTTCTACTCAATGCATCATCAACCACGTTGGCTTTGCCCGGATGATATAGGATGGTGCAATTATAATCATTTAGAAGTTCCATCCATCTACGCTGCCTCCTATTAAGCTCTTTCTGTGAAAATAAATACCTCAAGCTTTTATGCTCCGTGTACACTTCAGACGATGCCCCATACAAGTAATGCCGCCGTTTATGCAGGGCAAATACAATTGCTGCCAATTCCGAATCATGTGTAGGATAGTTTTGCTCATAGGGTTTTAGCTTCCTTGAAGCATAGGCTATTACCTTTCCCCGCTGCATTAGAACACAACCCAAATCGACATGTGAGGCATCACCGTAGATTATAAGGTTATCATTACCTTCCGATAGAGTTAGAATAGGGGCTGATATCAATCGTTGCTTCAATTCTTGGAAACTAGCCTCACACTCTGTATCCCAAACAAACTTCACTGATTTTTGAGTAAGCTTTGTTAATGGGCTTGAAACCATTGAGAACATTTTCACAAATCTACGGTTATACCATGCCAATCCCAAAAGGCAACGAACCTCTTTCACGGTAGCCGGTCATTGCCAATTTACAACCGCTTCAATCTTTACCGGATCTACAGGTACACCTGCACTAGATGCAATACGTCCCAAAAATGTAACTTGCTCAAGCCAAAATTTACATGTTCTGAACTTTGCGTACAGTTTCTTTTCACTTGCAACACTACCTGGAGATGGTATTCATGATGTTCACGGTCCTTGGAGTAGACAAGAGTATCATCAATAAATACTACAACAGAGGAATCCAAGTATGGCTTAAAGCACGATTCATCATGTCCATGAAGGCTGCTGGAGCGTTAGTAACACCAAACGGCATAACAAGGAACTCATAATGACCACAACGTGTTCTAAAAGCTGTTTTGGGAACATCTTCTTTCCGGACCTTCAATTGATGGTATCCTGATCTCAAATCAAGCTTAGAAAATACTGTGGCACCCTGTAATTGATCAAACAAGTCATCAATGTGCAGAAGTGAATATTTGTTCCTCACAGTCACATGATTCAATTGCCTATAATCAATGCACAATCTGAACGAACCGTCTTTCTTTTTAACGAAAAATACGGGAGAGTACCCTAACGCGATACACTAGGTTGAATAAGGCCTTTATCTAGTAGTTCTTGCAACTGAACCTTCAACTCTTTTGACTATGTTGGAGCCATTCTATATGGAGCTTTAGAAAGCGAACTTGTTCCTGGCAATAACAAATTCAAATTCTCGATCAGGGGGTAGAGCTTTTATATCATCAGGGAACACATCACTGAACTCACGAACAACTGGAATGTCTTCAATTTTTTGCTCTTTCTTACCGTGATCAATTGCATAACAAAGGTACCCTATACAACCTCTGGAAAGCAACTTACGAGCATGAATAGCAGAAATAATAGGTGTTGAAGAAAACCCTTTATCCGCGACAAATCCTTGTATACCTTGTTCCGGCACGTCAAAAGTAACACTCTTAGCATGACAATCAACATTAGCATGATGTTGAGATAACGGGTCCATACCAAGAATGACAGCCAAATTCTGAAGGGGCAAAAGTACCAAATCCGCGTTAAGTCCCTTACCACACTCTATTACTGAGCATGATCTATATATGACGTCGCCAAGTCAGGACCTCCCCGTAGGTATACTCACCACATGTTCACATGGTAAACTCTCAGTCTTCTTACCCCAATGATGCACAAAATGTGGGGCAACATAAGAATGTGATGAACCTGGATCAATCAAAACTCTTGCCAAGTGCTGAAAAATAGAAAGTGCAACTTCAATCACTTCGACCGAATTTCTTGCCTCCTCTTGTCCCAAAGCAAAAGCCTGTCCCTGAAGTCTTGGTTTCCCGATACCTCGGCCCGTGCTCGTTCCCTGCTTGCCACTTTGCTGAACTGGCTTTCGCCTCGGATTAGGACATTCATATTTACAGCACACATCTTCAGCTTTCCAGAAAGCCATGGAACACTCAAATCCGAGAAGTATTGAATGAGATACGCGTGTTTAAAGATCAACATAGACTCTGCCCAGATTTCTCTAATCCAATTCTAACACTCCATAAGCTCAATAACACGCCACATATACACACCGACCATGATTAATACCATGTTCAAGGTTGCTCATATGTAAAACCCTACCTTTGATAAAAAGAAACTGATTAGGGTTTAAATCTCATCAAGAAATTCATCTTTTGTCAAGAAGAGAAGAAACTAATCTGAAATATGTAATAGCAAATTCTCCTTTTTTTTTCTCTCCCCTCCTCAGGCTCTCAAACCTCTTCTATAGTTTTCTCTAAAACTAGGCAGCTCCCTTCTCTATTCTCTTCTTGTTTTTACTTTAAAAAATAGAAGACACGAGTCACCAAACTTTAGAGAAATCTGCTGAGTTTTCTCCCTAGAGAAACAAGTGTTTCAAGGGTATTAGACCCCTTCCAGGTCTTACCAATAAGAGCATGACAACCCAAATCAATTTTCAGACTTAATAAGCTTCATTAGTACTAGTTAACCTAGGTTAGTAACTAAGTAATCACAATTAGCTTCGTTAAGATTAGGGCAAACTAGTCAAGCTTAGTCACTAACTAATCCCGTTTAGCCTTGACTAATCCAGATTAGCATAATCGCGAATAGGGCTTAACTAATCATGCTTAGGGATAACTAATCGCACTTAAGGCCAACTAATCTGCATTTAGACTAAGCTAATCCACCTACTTGAGGTGCTTCTATGCCAACACAAGCATAAAACTTGTTCTACATAAATGGTCATGAATACCGCCCATATAATGCATAAGACCTTTCAACAAGAAGGATATCCACGTCACATGCATAATAACGACCATCAAATGATATGCACCGCTGGGCTAAACGAAGGTCCTCACACCTACCCCTCCATAAAAGAATTTAGTCCCTAAATTCATACCTCGCTAAGGAAAAAGATGGGGATACTTCTCTCTGATTTCAGCCTCTCTTTCCCATGTAGCTTCTTCAATTCCGTGGTGTTCCCATAACACCTTAACAAGTGGTATGTTTCTGTTCCGTAGTGCTTGTTACTTTCGGTCCAAAATCTGAATCGGTTGCTCGATATAAGTCATTCTGAATCCGAATCGGTTCATGATGCAATACATGTGAAGGATCAGGCTCATACTTCCACAACATAGATACGTGGAAAGCATCACGAATACCAGCTCGCGATGGTGGCAATGCAAGCCGATATGCTACTGCACCAATCCGTTCCAAACTCTCAAAGGGACCAATGTAGCGCGGTGCCAGTTTTCCTTTCTTTCCAAACCTCGTAACCCCTTTTAGAAGGTGAACCACGTAGAAATACATGATCTCTCATAGCAATTTCCAAATCTCATATTCTTTTATCTGCATAACTTTTCTGTCTACTCCTAGCCGTTAACAAATGATCACGGATCACCTTGATTGTCTGTGGTTTCTTGCACCAATTTGGGTCCAAGTAACTGTCTTTCACCAACTTCATGCCAACAAACTGGAGATCTACACTTCCTGCCATATAGAGCTTCAAATGGTGCCATTCTAATGCTAGAGTGGTAGCTGTTATTGTAAGAAAACTCCACAAGTGCCAAGTGATCATCCCAGCTACCTCCCAATTCCATAGTACATGCTCGTGACATATCCTCCAATGTCTGAATTGTTCTTTCGCTTTGACCATCTGTTTGGAGGATGGAAAGATGTGCTTGAAGCAAGTTTAGTTCCCATTGCATCTTGAAAAGCCTTCCAAAACCTCGAAGTAAAATGAGGATCTCGGTCTGAAATAATGCTTACCGGTACTCCATGGAATCTAACAATCTCTTTTATATACATACGCACCAACTTCTCTAAGGTGTAAGTCACATTTATAGCAAGGAAGTGAGCAGATTTAGTAAGTCTATCAACAATCACCCAAATGGCATCATGTCCATTTCGAGTTCGAGGTAAACCTGATACAAAGTCCATCGTAATATGCTCCCATTTCCACTCAGGCACGGATAACGGTTGAAGTAACCCAGCTGGTTTGCGATGTTCTAACTTCACTTGATGACAGGTAAGACATTTTGCAACAAATTCAGCCACATCTCCCTTCATGTTACTCCACCAATAACTAGATTTCAAATCCTTATACATTTTAGTACTTCCGGGGTGGATAGAATGCTTGGACCGATGTCCTTCTTCCATTATCTCTCGTCTCAAACTAGCATCATTCGGAACACACATTCTCTTACCAATTCAGAGAAAACCATCACTCTGCAATGTCAAATCCGATTTGGAACTCAAATCTTTCAAAAAAGCTTGTACTTCTGGACTTCGTGCTTGTGCGTGCTTCTTTAGTCCATTCTATCAAAATAGGCTGCATCCTAGTATTAGCAAAGACAATACCTGTCTTAAGTAGTCGAGGCTTCCAAACGCGTGCATCTTCTAACAATTTCCATTGTTTTGTAATCAAGTGTGCAACCACAACTTTTCTACTCAATGCATCATCAACCACGTTGGCTTTGCCCGGATGATATAGGATGGTGCAATTATAATCATTTAGAAGTTCCATCCATCTACGCTGCCTCCTATTAAGCTCTTTCTGTGAAAATAAATACCTCAAGCTTTTATGCTCCGTGTACACTTCAGACGATGCCCCATACAAGTAATGCCGCCGTTTATGCAGGGCAAATACAATTGCTGCCAATTCCGAATCATGCGTAGGATAGTTTTGCTCATAGGGTTTTAGCTTCCTTGAAGCATAGGCTATTACCTTTCCCCGCTGCATTAGAACACAACCCAAATCGACATGTGAGGCATCACCGTAGATTATAAGGTTATCATTACCTTCCGATAGAGTTAGAATAGGGGCTGATATCAATCGTTGCTTCAATTCTTGGAAACTAGCCTCACACTCTGTATCCCAAACAAACTTCACTGATTTTTGAGTAAGCTTTGTTAATGGGCTTGAAACCATTGAGAACTTTTTCACAAATCTATGGTAATACCATGCCAATCCCAAAAGGCAACGAACCTCTTTCACGGTAGCCGGTCATTGCCAATTTACAACCGCTTCAATCTTTACCGGATCTACAGGTACACCTGCACTAGATACAATATGTCCCAAAAATGTAACTTGCTCAAGCCAAAATTTACATGTTCTGAACTTTGCGTACAGTTTCTTTTCACTTGCAACACTACCTGGAGATGGTATTCATGATGTTCACGGTCCTTGGAGTAGACAAGAGTATCATCAATAAATACTACAACAGAGGAATCCAAGTATGGCTTAAAGCACGATTCATCATGTCCATGAAGGCTGCTGGAGCGTTAGTAACACCAAACGGCATAACAAGGAACTCATAATGACCACAACGTGTTCTAAAAGCTGTTTTGGGAACATCTTCTTTCCGGACTTTCAATTGATGGTATCCTGATCTCAAATCAAGCTTAGAAAATACTGTGGCACCCTGTAATTGATCAAACAAGTCATCAATGTGCAGAAGTGAATATTTGTTCCTCACAGTCACATGATTCAATTGCCTATAATCAATGCACAATCTCAACGAACCGTCTTTCTTTTTAACGAACAATACGGGAGTACCCTAAGGCGATACACTAGGTTGAATAAGGCCTTTATCTAGTAGTTCTTGCAACTGAACCTTCAACTCTTTTGACTCTGTTGGAGCCATTCTATATGGAGCTTTAGAAAGCGAACTTGTTCCTGGCAATAACAAATTCAAATTCTCGATCAGGGGGTAGAGCTTTTATATCATCAGGGAACACATCACTGAACTCACGAACAACTGGAATGTCTTCAATTTTTTGCTCTTTCTTACCGTGATCAATTGCATAACAAAGGTACCCTACACAACCTCTAGAAAGCAACTTACGAGCATGAATAGCAGAAATAATAGGTGTTGAAGAAAATCCTTTATCCGCGACAAATCCTAGTATACCTTGTTTCGGGATGTCAAAAGTAACACTCTTAGCATGACAATCAACATTAACACAATGTTGAGATAACAAGTCCATAACAAGAATGACATCCAAATTCTGAAGGGGTAAAAGTATCAAATTAGCGCTAAGTCCCTTACCACACACTATTACTGGGCATGATCTATATATAAAAGTAAGGAGCTCCCTGTAGGTATACTCACCACAAGTTCATATGGTAAACTCTTAGGCTTTACCCCAATGATGCACAAAATGTGGGGCAACATAAGAATGTGATGAACCTGGATCAATCAAAACTCGTGCCAAGTGCTGAAAAATAAAAAGTGTACCTTCAATCACTTCGGCCAAATTTCTTGCCTCATCTTGTCCAAAAGCAAAAGCCAGTCTCTGAAGTCTTGGTTTGCCGTGACCTCGGCCCGTGCTCGTTCCCTGCTTGCCACTTTGCTGAACTGGCTTTCGCCTCGGATTAGGACATTCATATTTACAGCACACATCTTCAGCTTTCCAGAAAGCCATGGAACACTCAAATCCGAGAAGTATTGAATGAGATACGCGTGTTTAAAGATCAACATAGACTCTGCCCAGATTTCTCTAATCCAATTCTAACACTCCATAAGCTCAATAACACGCCACATATACACACCGACCATGATTAATACCATGTTCAAGGTTGCTCATATGTAAAACCCTACCTTTGATAAAAAGAAACTGATTAGGGTTTAAATCTCATCAAGAAATTCATCTTTTGTCAAGAAGAGAAGAAACTAATCTGAAATATGTAATAGCAAATTCTCCTTTTTTTTTCTCTCCCCTCCTCAGGCTCTCAAACCTCTTCTATAGTTTTCTCTAAAACTAGGCAGCTCCCTTCTCTATTCTCTTCTTGTTTTTACTTTAAAAAATAGAAGACACGAGTCACCAAACTTTAGAGAAATCTGCTGAGTTTTCTGCCTAGAGAAACAAGTGTTTCAAGGGTATTAGACCCCTTCCAGGTCTTACCAATAAGAGCATGACAACCCAAATCAATTTTCAGACTTAATAAGCTTCATTAGTACTACTTAACCTAGGTTAGTAACTAAGTAATCACAATTAGCTTCGTTAAGATTAGGGCAAACTAGTCAAGCTTAGTCACTAACTAATCCCGTTTAGCCTTGACTAATCCAGATTAGCATAATCGCGAATAGGGCTTAACTAATCATGCTTAGGGATAACTAATCGCACTTAAGGCCAACTAATCTGCATTTAGACTAAGCTAATCCACACCTACTTGAGGTGCTTCTATGCCAACACAAGCACAAAACTTGTTCTACATAAATGGTCATGAATACCGCCCATATAATGCATAAGACCTTTCAACAAGAAGGATATCCACGTCACATGCATAATAACGACCATCAAATGATATGCACCGCTGGGCTAAACGAAGGTCCTCACACCTACCCCTCCATAAAAGAATTTAGTCCCTAAATTCATACCTCGCTAAGGAAAAAGATGGGGATACTGCTCTCTGATTTCAGCCTCTCTTTCCCATGTAGCTTCTTCAATTCCGTGGTGTTCCCATAACACCTTAACAAGTGGTATGTTTCTGTTCCGTAGTGCTTGTTACTTTCGGTCCAAAATCTGAATCGGTTGCTCGATATAAGTCATTCTGAATCCGAATCGGTTCATGATGCAATACATGTGAAGGATCAGGCTCATACTTCCACAACATAGATACGTGGAAAGCATCACGAATACCAGCTCGCGATGGTGGCAATGCAAGCCGATATGCTACTGCACCAATCCGTTCCAAACTCTCAAAGGGACCAATGTAGCGCGGTGCCAGTTTTCCTTTCTTTCCAAACCTCGTAACCCCTTTTAGAAGGTGAACCACGTAGAAATACATGATCTCTCATAGCAATTTCCAAATCTCATATTCTTTTATCCGCATAACTTTTCTGTCTACTCCTAGCCGTTAACAAATGATCACGGATCACCTTGATTGTCTGTGGTTTCTTGCACCAATTTGGGTCCAAGTAACTGTCTTTCACCAACTTCATGCCAACAAACTGGAGATCTACACTTCCTGCCATATAGAGCTTCAAATGGTGCCATTCTAATGCTAGAGTGGTAGCTGTTATTGTAAGAAAACTCCACAGGTGCCAAGTGATCATCCCAGCTACCTCCCAATTCCACAGTACATGCTCGTGACATATCCTCCAATGTCTGAATTGTTCTTTCGCTTTGACCATCTGTTTGGAGGATGGAAAGATGTGCTTGAAGCAAGTTTAGTTCCCATTGCATCTTGAAAAGCCTTCCAAAACCTCGAAGTAAAATGAGGATCTCGGTCTGAAATAATGCTTACCGGTACTCCATGGAATCTAACAATCTCTTTTATATACATACGCACCAACTTCTCTAAGGTGTAAGTCACATTTATAGCAAGGAAGTGAGCAGATTTAGTAAGTCTATCAACAATCACCCAAATGGCATCATGTCCATTTCGAGTTCGAGGTAAACCTGATACAAAGTCCATCGTAATATGCTCCCATTTCCACTCAGGCACGGATAGCGGTTGAAGTAACCCAGCTGGTTTGCGATGTTCTAACTTAACTTGTTGACAGGTAAGACATTTTGCAACAAATTCAGCCACATCTCCCTTCGCGTTACTCCACCAATAACTAGATTTCACATCCAAATACATTTTAGTACTTCCGGGGTGGATAGAATGCTTGGACCGATGTCCTTCTTCCATTATCTCTCGTCTCAAACTAGCATCATTCGGAACACACATTCTCTTACCAATTCAGAGCAAACCGTCACTGTGCAATGTCAAATCCGATTTGGAACTCAAATCTTTCAAAAAAGCTTGTACTTCTGGACTTCGTGCTTGTGCGTGCTTCTTTAGTCCATTCTATCAAAATAGGCTGCATCCTAGTATTAGCAGAGACAATACCTGTCTTAAGTAGTCGAGGCTTCCAAACGCGTGCATCTTCTAACAATTTCCATTGTTTTGTAATCAAGTGTGCAACCACAACTTTTCTACTCAATGCATCATCAACCACGTTGGCTTTGCCCGGATGATATAGGATGGTGCAATTATAATCATTTAGAAGTTCCATCCATCTACGCTGCCTCCTATTAAGCTCTTTCTGTGAAAATAAATACCTCAAGCTTTTATGCTCCGTGTACACTTCAGACGATGCCCCATACAAGTAATGCCGCCGTTTATGCAGGGCAAATACAATTGCTGCCAATTCCGAATCATGTGTAGGATAGTTTTGCTCATAGGGTTTTAGCTTCCTTGAAGCATAGGCTATTACCTTTCCCCGCTGCATTAGAACACAACCCAAATCGACATGTGAGGCATCACCGTAGATTATAAGGTTATCATTACCTTCCGATAGAGTTAGAATAGGGGCTGATATCAATCGTTGCTTCAATTCTTGGAAACTAGCCTCACACTCTGTATCCCAAACAAACTTCACTGATTTTTGAGTAAGCTTTGTTAATGGGCTTGAAACCATTGAGAACATTTTCACAAATCTACGGTTATACCATGCCAATCCCAAAAGGCAACGAACCTCTTTCACGGTAGCCGGTCATTGCCAATTTACAACCGCTTCAATCTTTACCGGATCTACAGGTACACCTGCACTAGATGCAATACGTCCCAAAAATGTAACTTGCTCAAGCCAAAATTTACATGTTCTGAACTTTGCGTACAGTTTCTTTTCACTTGCAACACTACCTGGAGATGGTATTCATGATGTTCACGGTCCTTGGAGTAGACAAGAGTATCATCAATAAATACTACAACAGAGGAATCCAAGTATGGCTTAAAGCACGATTCATCATGTCCATGAAGGCTGCTGGAGCGTTAGTAACACCAAACGGCATAACAAGGAACTCATAATGACCACAACGTGTTCTAAAAGCTGTTTTGGGAACATCTTCTTTCCGGACCTTCAATTGATGGTATCCTGATCTCAAATCAAGCTTAGAAAATACTGTGGCACCCTGTAATTGATCAAACAAGTCATCAATGTGCAGAAGTGAATATTTGTTCCTCACAGTCACATGATTCAATTGCCTATAATCAATGCACAATCTGAACGAACCGTCTTTCTTTTTAACGAAAAATACGGGAGAGTACCCTAACGCGATACACTAGGTTGAATAAGGCCTTTATCTAGTAGTTCTTGCAACTGAACCTTCAACTCTTTTGACTATGTTGGAGCCATTCTATATGGAGCTTTAGAAAGCGAACTTGTTCCTGGCAATAACAAATTCAAATTCTCGATCAGGGGGTAGAGCTTTTATATCATCAGGGAACACATCACTGAACTCACGAACAACTGGAATGTCTTCAATTTTTTGCTCTTTCTTACCGTGATCAATTGCATAACAAAGGTACCCTATACAACCTCTGGAAAGCAACTTACGAGCATGAATAGCAGAAATAATAGGTGTTGAAGAAAACCCTTTATCCGCGACAAATCCTTGTATACCTTGTTCCGGCACGTCAAAAGTAACACTCTTAGCATGACAATCAACATTAGCATGATGTTGAGATAACGGGTCCATACCAAGAATGACAGCCAAATTCTGAAGGGGCAAAAGTACCAAATCCGCGTTAAGTCCCTTACCACACTCTATTACTGAGCATGATCTATATATGACGTCGCCAAGTCAGGACCTCCCCGTAGGTATACTCACCACATGTTCATATGGTAAACTCTCAGTCTTCTTACCCCAATGATGCACAAAATGTGGGGCAACATAAGAATGTGATGAACCTGGATCAATCAAAACTCTTGCCAAGTGCTGAAAAATAGAAAGTGCAACTTCAATCACTTCGACCGAATTTCTTGCCTCCTCTTGTCCCAAAGCAAAAGCCTGTCCCTGAAGTCTTGGTTTCCCGATACCTCGGCCCGTGCTCGTTCCCTGCTTGCCACTTTGCTGAACTGGCTTTCGCCTCGGATTAGGACATTCATATTTACAGCACACATCTTCAGCTTTCCAGAAAGCCATGGAACACTCAAATCCGAGAAGTATTGATGAGATACGCGTGTTTAAAGATCAACATAGACTCTG